>CM076583.1:193097352-193225001 GCA_034641835.2 Pinus albicaulis | reverse complement strand
TATGCATATATAGATGTTTAGAGGTATAACATTTATATAATATTTAAATTAGTTGTGGAATATCCATATTGGCTAATTGATGTGGAACAACTTCTTTGTTATTAATTGCATGTAAGATGTGTTTTTTCATAATGGATGAGACATTTTGGCCAAAGTACTCAAGACCTCTATATGACGAAATCTGCATGGTTATTTTTTTGTGCATGAAGGATGCACTTGGTTTTTATGACCAAGTTGGACAAACTTCACCCTTACACGAAATTATTTTCTTCTATCACATTCACAATGTTGAATTCCTGTGATACTACTCCTAGAACTCTGACTCTACTCTATAGCTAGAATTATTTAATGGAATAAAAACTTATCACTATGACATGGTGTACTTAGTAAGAGACTACTAATAAGATTAAGTATGGTAAATCCACCTTCACTGTAGTTTACGTTTAGCATAGGTTATATTTTGGCCAAAGTACTCAAGACCTCTATATGATGAAATCTGAATGTTTATTTTTTTGTGCATGAAGGATGCACTTGGTTTTTATGACCAAGTTGGGTAGACTTCACCCTTACACGAAATTATTTTCTTCTATCACATTCACAATATTCCTTCCACGGAATTATTTTCTTCTATCACATTCACAATGTTGAATTCCTCTGATACTACTCCTATAACTTTGACTCTGCTCTACATCTAGAATTATTTAATGGAATAAAAACTTATCACTGTGACATGGTGTACTTAGTAAGAGACTACTAATAAGATTAAGTATGGTAAATCCACCTTCACCTATCATTTGAACATAGAGCACAGAGTTATCTTAATCGTCAATTTTATGGATAAGAGACATTTGGGGCCTTCTTAACCCTTGGGAATGATTAATTAATCTCAGTTAAGATAATTTATATTAATAAATTATCTACAATCATATTTCCAATATTCCACTTCTTTGGAACTTTTCACCTCAAAAGGAATAACAAACATCATGAAGACCCAAAAATAAGAAGAAAAAATCAACTCATAATTAGGGAATCTAGCGACTTATTTAAGGATCATAATTGAAGAGTTTAGTGTCTTCTAAAGATCATTTATTTTCCCATCAAATAAAAAGCAACAATAAAATTTTGTAGTGACAAGAATGGGAAAAAATTTTAAATGTAATAACTCGCTTCCCTAGTGATAGTACATTTTTGTTTTGAAATAAAATTATTTTCCCGACCTTTTAAATAATAGATTCCACCCCAACTTACCCTTTAGAGATACCTTTTTTTTCAACTAATTTCAATAGGTAAGTGTCTTTTGTCTATCATTTTTAGAGTCATTGAATTTAAGGGCAGAGGTAAAGAGAATACTAGACAAAAAAAAGAAGAGTGACTGAATGTTAAATGGAAATAACATTGAGGAATCTCTTCTGATTTTCTCATTTGGGCCTTCTTCATTTGATGAGGTAGTAGGAACTATCAAACGAAAATAACATTTTTGAATCTCTTCTGATTTTCTCATGTGGACCTTCTTCAATTAATGAGGTAGTAGGAACTTTCTCCTCCAGAATAAGCGGTGGAGAATTATGTTGAGTGAACTACTACTCATGTAACTTTGACTCCTCCTTACAATTGGAATGTTTCTCTTCCCATACTTCTATCTCGGGTTATAATTCTAGTTTTCTCTTGTTTATGAATAAATTGTCTCTATATCACTATTGTCTGTCCCCTTTTGAGCGATTTCTTGAATCAGTGAGATAATGTAGCTCATTTTGATTCCAAAATCCTTGAGTAACCCATTTTATGAAGAGTCATATTTTGTTTTTAATTATGCAATTTGATCCTCCATAGCGTGTCAACGTCGTTTCCTTCTAAAGAATCATACATTCTTTGATAAGTATCCATTATGCTATTTTTATTCTTCCATATACTTCAGATCTAAATGAATGGAACATGAGATAAGCTTCGTGACATTTTCCAAATTCCAAGATTTTTCACTGCACTTCTCATGTGTATTAAGGAAAATGGATTCCATTGTCCTACTTCCATATACTTCAGATCTAAATGAATGGAAATAGATGGTATGTGAATGTAGGTATGGATACTTGATACTTTATTGAGTCACTCTATGCCATAATGGGTAAAGGATTTACGAAAATAATATTATTTGTCATCTTTTATTGAATCATTCTATGCCACAATGGGTAAAGGAGTTACTAGAAATTAAGATTATTTGTCAATATACCATTAATTAATTTTTTTATGTTAAATCTAATATTTAGAATTTCTTATATTCTATCTTAAAATATATATAATTTTTTTTTTTCCATTTATACCTCTATATAATACATTTTATTAACTTTGTATATATTTTTTAAATTTAATTTTGAAAACTCATAAAAACAATTTCAAATAATCCATGTCTCTATATATATTTTATTGAGAATATATTATTAAGTAAACTATTGGTTTCCCATTTAGGAATATCTATATATATTTTATTGAGAAAATATTAAATAAATTATTGGTTTCCCATTTAGGAATGTCATATTCCTTAGATTTTAATAGTAATAACCTTCTCCAAAACACTTCCTTAAAGGATATTAATTATTAATATAACAATTATATTTAGATAATGAACTATTTGTAATGTAATTGTTCTTATTTTCTTATTAAAATTATAAATAAACAAATTGCATTGTAACACTAAGTTATAACACTTTTAATTAAAACTATTAAAAAATATACCACATACCAATTAATTACATGTATCCTTTGTACTGATTGTATTATAAATATTATTTTTATATCCCACATGTTAACTCTATATTGAATAGTGAAGAAATCACACATCTCACTCATATTAAAAGTTGAAAATAATAAAAAACAAAATTAGAAAAAAAAATATATATTTTTTTATATAAAATCTTTTGTTGTTATGAAAAATAACCTTTCAATTTCAATATATAATTTTTTATTAAAAAAAAAAAAATACATGCTTTTAAGCATTAAAACCACTCAATTCAATTATAAAAATTAAAATGACTGTATTATAAATTATATAGAAATTTAAAAACATAACATATAATAATATATAATACTATATTATTACATTTTATAGTAAATCAATAAGTCTATTAATATTTGAAAAATTGTTTTAATGATATCATTTACCTTTTAAAAAATTACAAATATTATGTAAAAGTGTATACTATAAATTATAAATAATATATTAAGCTTTAAAAAGTACAAATATTATGTAAAAGTATATATTATAAATTATAAATAATATATAATATATGTGCATTTTCTTTAAAATTTGAATATATTTTTTCAATAAATTTTATAAATATAATTAATTACTTTTACAAATTTTGAAAAAAACTTATTTATCAAGTAAAATTTTTATTAGAATTTTTAAATTTAAAAACCCCTCCTATAAGAGAATAAATTCCATATAAATTAAGAACTAGCAACACTTAATTCCCCTAAATACTAAATAATATTTCAAAATTGCCAAAATAAATATCTCTAATGAAACAATTGTGCACATACAATGAAAGTATATAAATTAAGAACTCAAAGCACTTTCCGTAAATACTAAATAATATTTCAAAATTGCCAAAATAAATATCTCTAATGAAACAAGATGTACATATTTACTAACTTAAATTTAAAAAAAAATTATTATTAAAAAATCTAAATTAAAAATCTGTCATGTAAAAATAAATTCTATATTTTAAAATTTCCAAATATCTCTAATCTAAAATGAAAAAATTATACACATACAATAAAGAACTCACCACATAGAGCCTAGAGTATTGGCACTTAGCAGATAACCGTGGAAGCCTAATTCATTCATGTCTTTTGTTTAAGCAGAGTATTGGAAGTTAGTGGATGCCTAATTCATTCATGTCTTATGTTTAAGCAGAGTATGGCAGTTAGGATGCCTAATTCATTCATGTCTTCTGTTTAAGCAGAGTATAGTAGTTAGCAGAGTATAGTATAGTGGATGCCTAATTCATTCATGTCTTCTGTTTAGGACAATTAGATCACCAATTATATAATTAAAATATATGATGTAAAACATTTTAACAAAAAAATAACTTTTGATCACCAATTATATAATTAAAACATATGATGTAAAACATTTTAACAAAAAATAACTTTCAGCGTATTCTACCTGTTGTCTCCTTCTGAGCATTGAAATAAAGGTTGTTGGAGCGTACAAAATTGATTATTACCACAGGTCCTCAGTAAAAATCACAACAAAACGTTAGGATTATAATTATGATTTAGCATATATGTATGATTTTACATATAGAAAGAAGCTGAAGTCAAGAATATCAATTATGATCCTGCACACAGGGATTAATAATGGTGAAAGTTCATGGAACCAATGATACTCTGTAATAAACTAATATGTGATTTTGGAAATTTCAATCTAAAAAAAATTCTGAAAACTCTAAAATTGATAGCTAATTAAGCTTATAGATATAATAATTTTATTTTAAATTTAAATAAATATATGCTACACTAACAAATAAATATTTTAAACAATTTAGACCAGAAGCTAGTTCCTCCATCACTATAATAAAATCTTAAACCGATTTACTTCCCCACATATAAATACATAGTTTGAATTAACTGTAGCGACGACAAGTGAATAATCCTGCACTACAGCTGCGATTTTGATCAAGAAGATGTACATCATAAAAATCCAATAAAATATAAATCTTCACATCGTTACAACTCCATAAACTACACGGAGGAGACACTTTGTGCTTTCTTTTCTTAAAACAATTGAAGCAAAAGTTAGGATTTCCAAATAGATCATGACAGGGCTATCTTTGGAATTCTGGCCATCTTCGAGACTATCAAACAATGAATCCTTCCTTCAAATTTTGGTAGAATACCCTGAGTACCCATTGCAGTTTTGGACCTCCAAAGGCGTAAAGTGTGTCCAATGACAATAAATGTTCCAAGTCTTCGAGCACTCCCTAAACATCAACCAGTAATTGATGCTCTCACAACTACGGCTATCCCCGTTTTCTCTTCAACTTGTCACATTTATGTGCAGGAAACAGTTGCAGAGATGCCATGTTTTGGTACAATACATGGCAGCTCCTACAATTCCATGCAACTGACAATTGGAAGCGTGAGAAACTCTATGAAATACTCTAACCTCTGCATATGCTTAAGCTTGACACAATACTCAAAATTCCCACAAAAATACCAATGTTTCAATACTTGGCAACTGCTCGAGTTCCATGAACCTATTAATGTTCTGTGTTCTGACAGTAGCTCTGATTCTGCATTCTTTTCAGCTTGACACAATTAAATGCACACAAATAACAAAATTTCAGTGCTTTGCAGCTCCTCCAATTCTATTCCACCTCTAATGTTCATTATTTGAACTTATTCTTTTAGATTAACACAATTAAATGCAGACAACTCCTCCAAAGATAAAAATACATGGCACCTTTGAATTCCATGCACAAATTATTTTTCACCTTTGGAAGATTTTTCAAATTCTCGAACATTGTATGTTCCTCGACTTGACGCAAAGTCCTCCAAAGATAGTTGTCCAAGCGAATAGATTGGAGGCTCCTCATGCCACAAAGGAATTGTGAATTGTGTTAGAGAAAATAAATTTATACAATAAAGGTGAAAGGAAAAACACAACTTTTGTATAACAAAACAAAATGACATGATTACCCGGCCTATTTTCCTCGGGCTTCCAGATTAGGGAGCTCCAAGCTACAAAAAAAATTACAGTCCACTTTCAGCGCCGCAAGAAAATTGGTTTCAAGGCCAAGCACGTCGACGTTAGTGATGTTCTATTTTTCGAGGAAGATGACAGTTACGAAGACGGTGGTTCCAAGAGCCTGTTCAATACCCTCCACAATGTCGATTTTCAGTTTCTGCTCACCACCGTTGCTTCTTGAATGAAGGACGATTATGGAAAGAACAAAAAATAAAAGCATGGTAACTTTCATAATTAAAAAATAAAAAAATCAATGGTTATCGTTAACACAATTGTCTAACAAAACATCAAATGGTACAAATTATGACAACAAGGCAGTCAGGGGAGTTGTTTTCAAAAGAGAATAAAAATGTAATTTATGTTTATAACATATGTTTGTATGATATTTTTTAATTAATTAATTTAATTAAAATGATTAAGTACTTTTGATATAAATCTAACTTTAATTTGTGACTTACTAAAATAATTTAAAATATTAGATGAATGTTAAATCCCTACTACCCACCTAATAATTATTAATATTTAAAATAAAATATCATATAATATCAAATGTTTTATTGTAATTATGCTACAACTTAATATGAGAAAGATAGCCATAGTAAATTGTTAAATTTAAATTTCAACTTAATAAAAAAAATAATATTGACTAATAAAAATAATAAATAAAAATAATAAATTTACAAACAATTTAAAAATTATATATGACATTCATTTACTAATATTTATATTTATATAATAAGAATTTTATATTTGTAACCTTAATATTTTACAACCAATTATATATATATATATATATGGCACTCTACAATGCCAAGTTTAAAACTAAATTTGTATTGCTATATAAATTAAATACTTGATAAAACACTAATACTAGTCAAAAAAGTTAGTTCATTATATATTTATTTTTTTCAATATTAAAATAAATTATAATTATTTATTATTATTCATAATAATATTAATTATAAGACATGTATAGAAATTCTTTTAATATTAATTATTAATAATTAAATTAAAATTTAAAATCTTATTCCAAAATAAATAATTAAAAAAATAATAAAAATAATTAAGTTACAACCATATTATATATATATATATATGATAATTTTAATAAAAAACAGAAATATAATTTTCAAAATATTATTAAAATAAATTTATATTAATATTTATTTTTAATTTTTAATATTAATTTATTAATATATATTACATTTCTAAATAACCTCTCTAATCCTTAATACTTTTAATTAAATGACTAATAAATAAGATATAGATTCTTACAACTTTTTTAACCCAATTAGTCACGGCTAGATAAGGAATTCGACTTGCAGTTGTCATGGTTGGACGGGGTTCGAATATAGAAATAGTCATAAGAGACTTTAAAATCTTAATTGAATTTTGTTTAGAATCCTATATTTTCTTATTTAAATTAAGAAAGTTTGTTTTTTATTTTATTAACGGATTCTGGTGTTTAATTATTTTATTTTAATTTTATTTTTATCTATTTTTTAAATCGATGAAATTTTTATTAATAAAAATTATAGATATAATTTAGAAAATAATATAAAGAAGTCCATATTTGCCCATTCCAGCAAAACTATGCATCTGTATAGGCAAACTTTAAACAACATAGTAATCTATCCTACCACTATGTATCACATATATGTTCAGAAACCAGAACAGAGCGGCATTATATGCGCCTGTGTATCATCTAAAGGTCCCATCAGACATCATCGGGAGAGCAACTAGGAAGTCCGGTTAAATCATGTCAGACATCCTCGGGAGGAGTAATTAGAAGTCTGGGATGGGATCATCATCCCATTGCAGGGAAGGAAGGTCAATGAAGGAAGGTTGCAATGTGTTTTTTAAAAATAAAAATAAAAAATAAAATTTATATTTTAAATAGATTAATTAGAAAAAAAATGCTTTGATAAAATAAAAATAAAATTTATATTTTAAATAGAAAAATAAAAGTAATTGGAAAAAAAATGTGTACATATAAATAAATTTTATGTTTTTTCAAAAATATTATAAAAAAATTAAAATAAACTATTTGAAGATTTATGTCAATATCAATTTCATATATATTTATATATAGAGAAAAATAAATTTTTATGGTTGAAATTTTTATTTGGTTTTATATATATTTTATTTAACATTAAAAAATATAATTTAAATAATGAAAAATAACACATTGTATTTTGCACTCTAAAAAAGTTTGCACATGAATAAATTTGATTCCTCTGGCTCATGTTAGATATGTACTTAAGATAGATCTATGCTAGTATTTAGGTAATGAAGATTCTTAATTTATTATTTTGTGTTTATTATTTTATTTTTTAATTAAATAAAATATATATAATTTTAAATTTTGTTTCAATTCAATATTTATTTAGAATAATATTTTTTAATGATAGTAGAATATTATAAGGAAGCAGGGTTGTGGTTACCATTATACTTGTCCATTGTATGAGTTCCGTCATCTCTATCAATCATTACACATAAACAAGGTTAAATGTCATTTGAATATTGGCAGATTACATAGAGAGGTATAGGAAGTCTCACCAAGATACTCCTATCACATTGGGAGAGCTTAAAAAATTGATAGTGTATAGATTGGGAACATCATAGCCTCTTTTTCATGTTGACCTATGTCTAGGTCTTTCATAGCTTAGTCTCTTATTATAAGTTTTTATTTACAAGATGTTCTAGCAAATCTCAATAGTTTTATGACTCACCGTTTTTGCTTACTTGTAGCACCATGAAAATCTTCTATTTTAAGTTTTTTGTTTACAAAATACCTGGCCAAAACGAGGTCTCTAAGAACATCAAGACTTTAAATATGTTACGAATGCTACTTAGTTCCATGCTACCAATAATAATAAAAAAACCAATCTATGTAATTCTTATTTGAAGTAATGCTAGACATTGACCCAACAAGGCAAGATAGCTAGCTCTGCCACTTAGTTTAATTATTGAACTTTCGACAGATACCCAGTCCATATTTAGCTCCTTATGATAAGGCTAGAAAATAGGATCTCTCGATAAATGCATCTCAAGATATCAAGGACTATCAACAAGGAATTCCCTAAATATTTTGAAAGAAAAATTATTATTAAATTTTTATAATATAATCCATTTAATATATATATATATATATATATATATATATATATATATATATAATTAATATATGTTAGGATTCATAAATATGTTCCAATCCTAACATGAGTGTGTCACAGAATTACTATGAAGTTATCAATTATTTTAAATCTTGAAAGCAAAACAAAAATATACTATTAAATTTCAGATATGATTTATGTTAAATATTCCTAAAAAAATTAAATTTTATGCAGATATAAGACAATTATTATGTTAGTTATAACATAAGTTAAGAGTAATAAGAAATAGAGTATTAGGTTTCACAAGCTATCAATTTTTCGATGGAAAAAAATTATTATTAAATTTTTATAATATGATTTATGCTATAAATAAAAATTTTAACACATTTTATGTATATATAACACACTTATTTTGTCATATAATTAACATAGATTAAGAGTAATAAGAAAATAATATTAAGTTCTTATCATCTTTAGGTTAAAAAGTGTCTTTTTTTTAATGAAATATAGGTATATAATGATATATAATAATATTTTAATTTTATGTTATGGTTAAGCTAAACATAAATTGGTGTATGAGACTTTCTTGTTTTTGAGACAAATTTGTGTATAAAACTTCTTTGTTTGTGAGGGAAAGGAGACTTCTCTTTTAAATTCCAATTTATAACCCTTGCGATATATGAAACTTAATTTTGAACTTATAACCATTATAATGTATAAACCTTCATTATTTATAAGACAATTTGATATACAAAACCTCTATTTTTTTATTATAATTAATATTATTATTTTATATTATTATTCACATGAATAATATTTCACTTTTATAATTTACTACTCAAATTCTTTTTTACTAGAAGTCCTAAGCCACCTGAATGACCACATTCCTTAACCACACAAGCACATTAACAATCATTACCAATTTCTTACAAGAATAGCCAAAACACATTACTCTAGATTCAAAACAATTATACAAAGACATACTAAACTAAAAACTATTAATACCGAGAATTGAGCATATATAAATAATAATATAACTAGCAATTGCACCATATGCTGCAAAAAAAATGCCGTAAGGCGATAGCATAGGAAGGAGTAGCCTAGAAGAAATAATTTGTTGCAGAAGGAGCCATCCCGAAGGAATGAAAGGCAAATTTTATTTACATGGAAGCAAAAAGGTCGTAGAGGTTTCAAAGACATTGATTATAAGAGTTATCAACCGTAAAAATTTGTTATAGATAATGGAAATAGGAAATTGTGGCTGAAAACATATATGTAAACCAACATAATGAATCGTGAAGGAATGAAAGACAAATTTTTTCTTCCATGGAAGAATGTGGAGGTTTCAAAGATATCGATTATAAGAATTATCAACCGTAAAATTTTGTTATAGATATTGAAATAGAGTAAATTGTGGGTGAAAACATATATGTAAACCAACATAAACTTTTCACATATATAAAAAATTTGTTATAGATATTGAAATAGGAATTGGGGTGAAAATATTTTGGAGATTAATAACTTCATCCGAAACATTTAGAATACATTCAAGTACAATCTATCTAGCATAGATGTAAATAAAGAGATTTTTAATAACGTACATAGAGTTTACTCCAAGTTCATCTACATATCTCGAGCACCATAACATTGATATATTTGTGAGCTAATGTGATGTAATAAGATATTTTAAATGCATTCAAGTACAATCTATCTAGCATAGATGTAAATAAAGAGATTTTTTATAGAGAGGCATAGAGTTTACTCAGTTCATCTACATATCCGAGCGCCATAGCATTAGATATATTTTTGTGAGCTAATGTGATGATACTACAATGATTTAAAAAATCAATTATTATACCACAATATTGACTTTCTATTGTCTATTTTGTTATGAACTCATTGTAGAACATTTGATTTTACATTGTGATCTCCCCCAACATGGTGGGGGTTTCAAAATTGTAGATTCAATCGGTGCGCTATCGTTAGAAATTGTTGTATAAGATGGGAAATTTGGATGGTTTGTGGATAATATGGATGTCATAACATATATCTATTTTAATTTTTTTAGTGTCTCTAGCCACCATGCATCTAATATGATCCATTTTTGGGGCTTGGAGAACTCAATATCTATTTTGAATTTTTTAGTGTCTCTCGCCATAATGCATCTAATAGGATCCATTTCACTAAGAAATTCAATAAATCACTGTGGTGAAGATAACTTGTGACATCCCTAGCCATTTTCTTTAATCGTGCATCAAAGTTACAAACTAATAACTTGTGAAATCCCTACCATTTTCTTCATCATGGATTATGTTATAAACAAGAATACACTATCTCTTTAGAAGACTCTAAAATATATATTGGATCTTTTGAGGGAAATGTTATGATAAAACATGTACAAAAAAACCCTTTTAGGGTTGTCTCAACTTACTCTATTGTTAATCACATAGTGTCAATTTTGTAAAACTATAATCTACAATAATATTCAGTGAGTTTTTTCTTTGTAAGTTTTGTTTAGAAATTGAAAAATAAAAAAATTATAAAAGATAAAATTATGTAGCTAAAAACTTTGTTTAAAATTTCGAATAAAAGGTTGAGTAAGTTTGACATCGTATAATGAAATTAGTTTATGATTATAAAGTAAAAAACATACAAAGTTGTTAAATCAAGTTATGTAATTACAAATTATTACAATTAAGTAATTAAAGGTAAATTTAGTGTTAATTAAGAAATGAGAATTATGAAAAATTCATCATTATTGCCTCAAGCATAAATCATGTCGTGTGAAATAATTTGGAAATTTTGTTAAACACCATGTTGAAGCACACATGGTGTATGAGGAAGAATAACACACACACACAAGAGAAACAACACAATGAAAGATAAGCGTGAGGCTTTCTTATTTTTTCCATTATACATGATGTACATTTATAGTACAATGGTGTGACTTCGGTTTCATAATTCCAAAGGTCACTTGGACTCCATTGCAACTTTTCGCATTCCACACCTACCCATATAGGATTAGGTGTTCCAACATCCCCTTAATCCAAAGGGGTATGTGTGAGTCCAAGAAAAGAGTTGTAATACAAATCATAAAGTATACATGCAGGCATTGGCCGAATCAACTCTCCGAAATGTTGGAAAAAAAGAGGTGGCTTTAGGATGATCTTACAAACACCGGAATGTTCCTCAGCAGCCCCAACTCTTTCCAAATCGGCAAGAAGCCGAGAAAGCTTCGCTAGAGGAATTGTCCCTCATAGTGCAAAGGGAGACTTTCCGACCTAAAAAATAAGGGAGGTCTACTACCGTGGTATTTTAGGTTGTCCACCAACCAAAGATGATGGTTTTAGGTTATCCACCAACCGAAAATGATGGTTTTAGGTTATCCACCAACCAAAGATGATGGTTTTAGGTTATCCACCAACCGAAAACGATGGTTTTAGGTTATCCACCAACCAAAGATGATGGTTTTAGGTTATCCACCAACCGAAGGTATGCTTCATGGGCATCCGTGTCTGCTACATTCGAATCCCAATGACGAATTGTGGCTCGTGCTCGCTTGAACTGGGCCGGGGCTACAACTCGAACATGGAATGAGAGATTGTGGCTCAAGCCGCCTTGATCCGACGTCAGCTTGTACATGACCACCATTTTCCCCCGTCGTGGACAAGGTGAGATGATGGCGAAAACTCAACCGCAAGTTTGTTCAATATCCGTGAACAAGTTCTAAACATGTACGAAACATCTTCGGGTGCCGATGCCCATTGCCAAGAAGCGATCCATCCAAGATGAATCTTGGTTCTCTGCAGAGGCTTGTGTCTCAAGCATTTGTCCGAAGAATGGGTGTGCCGACCATGTTGCTTGCATGGATGAAGATCAAAACAACATCTTTCATATGGCCAACCTTGATCACGTTGTTGGCATTTCCTCAACTGCTGTGGAAGTGGAGCAGATTCCGGAATCGCTGGTGTGAACTGCCATACAAGAATCCGGCACCTTTAAAATATGATGGCTTGGTGTAGTCCGGAATATGAAAGGACACATCCTTGTCATATCCAAGACCCGCTATGTGCTTGTTGTGGACAAGCTCTTCCAAAGGTCTAATGATGGGCTTAGGAAGTGCAAAGCAATGTGACTGCCGAGTACAAGGAACTAATGGAATCAACCGGAACTTTGTCTTCTTTCTTCGATGAGAGTCTCACAATCTTCAATTGCAATGGTGCCCGTAATGGTGACTCTTTTGTTGAAGTTCGTCTTGTTGAGCCGAGATTCCAACCGCAAAAACTCAATCTTCTCTTTGCAGGCATGAGCAAAACAACTCGAATGTTACATAGAGCATCCTTGCTCATTTTTATCATATCATGAACATTTTTGGAATGAATGAGGTCATTCAACAACACTAATGCCTCATTGATTTTAGCCATTTCAACAACTTAGGCTCAAAAGCTGAAAGGTTGCTCGCTACAACCCCAAATGCACCCGTTTACAATTGTAGGTTTTAACCCGACCGTAAATTATCTACACACGAATCTTATAAATAAAATAAACAATTGTGAGAGCATAAAACATAAAACAGATAAATACGTAGATTTTCCCCCGGATCCCAAATCGGGACGACCGTTCGATTTTTCATTATATTCCTTTTATGTTACAACACATATATATACATGCGTAAGCATACATAAACCCCAATCCATTAACCCCGGATTAGAACATAACCGTAGTTCCCTTGACCGGATCTACAGTCACTCAGGGCCGAAAACCATCGAACCCCAAAACCATGTGCAAAAACCATGCACAAAACCATGGACGCACGGCCCAGCCGGAAATTAAGGAACCAAAATTTCGGGCCGTGGCAATCGCCCCCAAACCCCGACAGAGGGGCTACCGCCCCACCGTGACCCCCGTTGCGCCAGCCGCCAGGCGTGCTATCACTCTACGCGCGCGTGCTTAGTCGTGGAAAGAATATAACACATACCCAACATTCTCCCACTTGTTGTTTTCTTTCCACAGAGAGGGTCAGTCATTAGGCCAATTCTTCAACACCCATTGTTTCTCTACACCAAGAGAACTTCCAGGTACTCATTGCATTCTCGTCAATGCATCCGCAACGTTCTTCAAAGTGTCCACCTTAAC
Organism: Pinus albicaulis; assembly: GCA_034641835.2. NCBI lineage: Eukaryota > Viridiplantae > Streptophyta > Pinopsida > Pinales > Pinaceae > Pinus > Pinus albicaulis. Next base: position 193,211,003 of record CM076583.1, on the reverse strand, counting down.
CAGCAAGACCCTTTAGCCTCAACCATATCTCTAACAAAGTGATATTGAACATCAATGTGTTATCTTTGTACCGGATATGTGGTTCTTAGCCAAGAAAATTGCACTTTGGCTATCACAGCTTCATCCTTATAGCTTGCTGTACCAACCCCATACTTGAACACAATCTCTCGCAACCAAACTCGCTCTCGCTCGCATGAGTGGTCGCTATGTATTCCCCCGCCTCTCGTAGTCAAAGAGCCACTACAGCATCGTCTTTACTCATCCAACTGATCGCACCTCCAAATAGGCTAAACACATACCCACTTGTAGATCTTCTTTGGTCCATCTCTAGCCCACTGCATCAACAAAACCATGAATGTCCGACAACATTCTTTCCAATCCTCGGGTTCTCCTCGGTAGCACAAGCCATAATCACTAGTGCCACGTAAATATCTCAAAACCCGTCTACCATCGTCCAATGCTCCTTCCCCCGGGTTTGACATAAACCTGGCTTCAATACTCCCACTCGCATGTGAAATGTCCGGTCTAGTGGCCAAAATTATCAGATACATCGTGCTACCCACCGCACTCGCATATGGAACACGAGATGGTACTCCTCTTCTTCGTGTCTTGGGACACCGTTCGGGCGAGACAAATTTTTACTCCCACAGGAATAGGAACATTCACCGGTTTACTATCCCGCATATTGAACCTCTCAATATAGTCTCGATATACTTCTCCGGTTCTACCGCAGCTTCCTCTTGCCCCAATCTCTCTTAATTTCATGCCCAAAATATAGTTTCAAAGACCTAGATCCTTCATGTCGAATTTGGGAGAACAAGCTTGCTCCGTATCTTGATAATTTTCTTTGTCATTTCAAATTAACAACATATCATCCACATACAAGACCAAACATATATAACATGATCACCACCAATTTAAAAATAAACACAATGATCTTCCTCGCTTTCCGGTGAAGCCAAGTCCTCGTATATAGGTATCAAATTTATGATACCACATCCTTGTGATCGTTTTAACTCCAGTACAGTAGACTTCTTCAACCCGCATACCGCTCTTTCTTACCCTTCACCATAAATCCTTCGATGTCGCTTCATGTAGATCTCCTCTTCTAGATCCCCGTGAAGAAAAGATGTCTTCACATCCATCCTTCTGCTCTATCTCAAAATCAAATGCAAAGAAGAACAAAGATAAAAAGTAATCTAATAGAAGTAACCTTGGCAACAGGAGAAAAATATCACTAAAATCAATTCCCGACACCCGGGAATAACCTTTCGCTACCAACCGAGCTTGTATTTCTCCACCTTGCCTTCTACATTCATTCTCTTAAACACCCATTTGCTCCCAATGGCTTCCTTCCAACAAGTAACCCACCAAATCCCATGCATCATTTTTGTGCAAGGATGCCATTTCATCAACCATGGACTCCTTCCATAGTTTTCCATCCTTCCACTCCATCGCCTCCTTAACGGTTCCGGGTTCATCATCGCTATATTAAGGCAAAAACCTCGAATGTAGCGTATGGACTATACCTTCGGTTGCCTTCTTTCCCGAACTGATCTTCAAAGATGGAGTTTGTGGCTCTCATCTTCCGAGTCTTCTTCCGTTGTAGAGTCCGATTCATCCTCCTTTAGCTCAAACTCTATCTTCTCGTGTTCCTTTCTGTAGACTGTTTAACAACATCTTCACTTCTCTAAACACCACATCCTACCGTACACAACCTTTCCTTGTTTCGGTTCCAAATCTTGTAACCCTTTAAACCATCCTTATACCCACAAAGATGCACTTTTCAAACATTTATTATCCAACTGGTCCTTTTCCTTTTGGAACATGTACATATGCATCACATCCAAATACCCTTAGATGTGAAAGAGAGGGTTTCTTACCAGTCCATACCTCATGTGGGGTCTTATCCTCCAACGCCGATGAAGGTGATCCGTTAACTAGCAACATGCGCTCCACCGCCCTCCGCCCACTCCCTGGCCCTAACCCGGTACCACCGAGCATGCTTCTTGCCTTTTTCCATCAAGCACTCTGCTCATTCTTTCGCAACTCCATTTTAACAGGTGTGTATGGAGTAGTCTTCGTCGTGCTATACCACACTTCTTACAGAACTCTTCAAATTCCTTCTTAACTCCCACCATTATCTGCCTCAATGCCTTTATCTTCTTCTCTGCCTGGGTTTTTCCACCGTAGCCTTAAATTCTTTAAATTTGTGAAATACTTCAGATTTTCCTCAAGAAATATATCCATGTATTCCTTGAAAGTCATCTATGAATGAAACATAGTACACAGACTTTCCCAAATTGATGCAACCGACATGCCCAAACACACCACCGTGCACAAGTTCTAATATCTTGTTTGCCCTCTTAGCACTGCAGGAAAACTCACCCGATTCTACTTCCCATATACACAATGTTCAGCGTAAATCGAAATCCAAAGAGAACAATTAGACATACCTTCTACCATACCATTCTCTCAGGCAGATTCAAGGCCCTTCTCTCCAATAAGGCCCAAGCCTTTGATGCCATAACATGGCCTTTTCTCCAGACAAACTTCAGGGCTTTCTTTCAGCTCCACTTTCAGAAACCATAGAACTATTACACCCATCAATAACGTTGCTACCTTGTAGTTTGTATAGAGTTCCAACAACTCCCCGCATTAGCACCGCGTTCTCGAACCATCTTGCAGAATATTTCTAACACCGTTTTCACACCCGAATCATCCATCTTGCTTACGTAACCAAATTTCTAGCCACGTAGAATATGCGTAACACCAGAAGTGCCCTAATCCTTCCACCTTGCCTTCACTTGACCTTTCCACGTCCGATGATTCTCGTCCTCCTATCATCCCCAGGGGAAGACATCACCACCATCATATTTCTCATACTGTGTGAACCACTCCCTATGGGAGTGAAGTGAAAGGATGCACCTTATTCAATCAACCATGACTCATGATCTACATGTGTATTTGAAGAAGAAGCCAAATATACATCCCCACCTTCATCCGAGGTGGTTTTTGCCTCTCGTAGAAGGACCTCATCAGATCCTCTTTCCTTTCTCAGAGCTGAGATCCGCATTCCTTTTTATAGTGCCCTTCCTTTCCGCATTTGACACCTTACAAACTTTCCAGAGATTTAGATCTCCTTCAGATTGGATTCCCACTCGAAACCTTATTCCTGCTTCGTTCGGGACCTTCCTCGTACGTACAAGGCATCTCCATTCGACCTCCATATTTCTCCGTCTCTATTTCCTCCGATGTTAGCGTCGAGACAATGTCATCAAAATTCAAGGTAGTTGTATTGCTACCTATCGCAATAACCAGACCGTCCCACGAGTCCGGTAGAGAGCACAACAAATCGATGGCACTTATCTTCATCCGAGATTTTAATATCAACATATGACAGCTGACTTACCACAGTATTGAAGGCGTTCAGATGCTCTGTCACCGAGTCTCCATCCTTCATCCTCAGGTTATACAACTTTTTCCGCAGGAACAACTTATTCACCAGAGACTTAGATTGATACAAAGTCCCTAGCTTGTCCCACAAGGTCTTCGCCGTAGCTTCCCCAGATACATTCAACAATACTGAATCTGAGACACACAACCGTATTGTGCTCTTAGCCTTCCGATCCAGCTTCTTCCAGTCTTCATCTGACATTCCCATTGGCTTAGTACCCGGATCTACCGCGATCCACTGATCTTTATCCACCAACAGATCCTCCATCTTGAGCTTCCACAACTCAAAACTCTGACCATTAAATTTCTCGATCTCTATCATTCCTCCGCTCGCCATATTCTTTCACCGCAAGAAACGATCTCGCAGATCTCCCACTGCACAGGGTCTACCACAGGCCCGAGCAAAAAACCCTCAACAACAAAGGCATCCCCTTGAAGCCGAAATAGCTCCGATACCAAATGTAGGTTTTAACCCTGAACAGAAATTATCTACACACGAATCTTATAACAGAAAATAAACAATAGCGAGAGCATAAAACATAAAACAGATAAACACAGAGATTTTCCCCTGGATCCCAAATCGGGACTACCAACTTGATTTTTCATTATATTCCTTTTAGTGTTACAACACATATATATACATGCCGAAGCATTCATAAACTCCAATCCATTAACCCTGGATTAGAACATAATCGTAGTTCCCTGAACCGATCTACAAAATACCGTATTTAAAACATTGAACTCAAAACCATGTGCAAACTACACAAATTCAGGATTACTGTACTTACCCAAACAGGTCTGAAGAATCAAATTTTCGCTGTGCTTAGTCATGGAAAGAATATAACACATACCCAACAACAATGTGATGCAACAAGAAATATAAATGACTCAAGAAATTCTCAAAGTAAAAAGTGTGCTCCTCAAATGATGAAGGGCAATCAACAATCCAACAACTCAAATTTTGATTGCAACTATGAAGAAGCAATACAATGTCAACTCAATACAATATTTCTACAAAATATTTGTAAATGTGTAGCTGAAAACACTTGTGCAAGAATCTTTTTATGGCAGCTGAATTTTCTTCTTCAAATAGTTGTTTTCAATGATGGCAAACTTGTCTTCAAATGTGAAATTCTTCAAAAAAACCAACCTCAATGCCACAAATCATAGAATGTAAATCTGCAATGTATTCAATCCATTTGCTCACGTGTCATTTCCTTTTATTTCTGTTGTTCATACTTTCTCTCTTCTTCTCTTTCTGCTCTTCCTCTCCCTCTGCTGTTTTTTTTTTTTTTAATTAAAAAATAATTAAAAAAAAAAGGGAATAATTAAAAAATGGGGAAGGAAATTTAAAAGAAATTTTAATTAAAAAGATAATTATTAAAAAAGGGATGGGAATTTTTAATGGGAGAAGAGGGGATATTAAATTAAAAGGGATTTTAAATATTTAAAAAGGGAAGGGGAAATATTATTGAAATGGGGGGTATTATATGGGGGGAACTAATCTTAAAAGTCAAATTTAAAAAAGTAAGGGAGGGGGAGTTTATTATATGGAAGGGAATAAATTAATGTAACGTAAGTGTTGAAGATCAAGCACAGCAAATCTATCAAATACGCAGCAAAATAAATCATGCACAAGAAGAGGACACAGTGATTTTACCGTGGTTCGCCCAAACCTCCTGGGCTACGTCCACACAACAGGGCACTGGCAATCTTTATTATTCAAACAGAAGATTACATAATTCACACACCCACACACACTCTCCAAAACAAACGTATGGATACCTGTTATATAGCAGGAGAATCTAACAGCCTCATAAATCCTCTCAACTCAAATTTAGGATGCATTAACTCCCTCCCAACAAACTGGAGCTAATCTAGGAACTAATTCCTAATTTTTGTCACCTACTGAGATTTTTCCTATTTTATTTAAAACAGAAAATCTCAAAAATCTCCACCTTGACAACAATTAGACTGATGCCCTGTTCTTTATTATTTTATCTTTTCTGCAAGCCAAGAGAAGCCAAACACCAACGCAGCTTCTCCAACAAAACTAGTTTCGTGAACATGTCTGCACAGTTTTCCTTTGTATGCACCTTTTCAAGAGAGACTCCCCTTTCAGTAATGACCTGTCTTACAAAATGGTACTTAATTGGAATATGCTTTGATTTACTATGATAGGCCGGATTCTTAGCCAAATGTATTGCACTTTGACTATCACAAAGTAACCTGATGTTGTCTTGTAACCTACCAAACTCACCAAGCAAACCTTTCAACCAAACCGCCTCTTTGCAAGCATGAGAAGCAGCAATGTATTCTGCTTCAGTAGTGGATAAAGCAACAATGTTCTGTAGCTTTGACATCCAGCTGATAGCTCCACCTGCAAGAGTAAAGACGTACCCTGAAGTTGACCTTCTCTTATCCAAATCACCCGCAAAATCGGAATCAACATATCCGCAAACAAATTCACTACTCTTATTGTAAGTGATACAATAACTAATTGTGCCTCTCAAATACCGAAGCACCCATTTCACTGCTGACCAGTGTTCTTTACCCGGATTTTCCATGTACCTGCTGACAACCCCAACTGCATGTGAAATATCTGGTCGAGTACAGACCATCGCATACATCAAACATCCTACTACATTAGCATATGGAATTCGAGACATATAATCCTTTTCTTCATCTGTATTAGGACATAAACTCGAAGAAAGCTTAAAATGGGAAGCTAAAGGGACTGACACAGGCTTCACATTGTTCATACCAAACCTCACAAGTATTTTCTCAATATACTTTTGTTGTGATAGCCATAGCTTACCATTGCTCCTGTCTCTGAAAATCTCCATGCCCAAAATCTGTCTTGCTGCTCCTAGATCTTTCATATCAAATGTCCTTGCCATCTGAGTCTTCAACCTGTTGATTTCATCAATGCTTTTGCTTGCTAAAAGCATATCATCAACATACAACACTAAGATAATGAACATGCCATTTTTCAATTGCTTGAAATACACACAATGATCATATTCACTTCTAACATATTTCTGACTCAACATGAAAGAATCAAACTTCTTATACCACTGCCGAGGCGATTGCTTCATGCCATATAATGACTTCTTGAGCCTGCAGACAAATTTCTTATTGCGATGCTGAACAAACCCCTCCGGTTGTTCCATATAAATTTCCTCATCTAGATCTCCGTGTAGAAAAGCAGTCTTAACATCTAGTTGTTGTAACTCTAAATCAAACAAAGCAACTAAAGCTAACACAATTCTAATTGAAACAATTTTAACCACTGGTGAAAAAATATCATGAAAGTCAATACCGGCTTTCTAAGAAAACCCTTTTGCAACCAGTCGCGCTTTGTACCTTTCCTCCATATCATTCACACCACGTTTCAGCTTGTAAACCCATTTACACCCCACAGTTTTCCTGTCTTTCGGAAGCTCAACCAAATCCCATGTGCCATTCTTACCTAAGGCCATCATTTCTTCCTTCATGGCTGCTTTCCACTTGTCACTATTCGAACCTTCTATTGCTTCCTGATAGCACAGAGGTTCATTGTCATTAGGGGTCAAAGCAACTGAAGTAACATAATCATCATACCTTCTCGGTGGCCGTTTGATTCTTGTCGACCTCCTTAAGGATGTTTCTGGTTGACTACCATCTGTAGGAACTTCTTGCTGATCAGTATCTGAGACCTGTTCATGATCTAAACCTGAACCATGTTCATGTTCTGATTCTGAAACCTGTTCATGACTAGTATCTGAACTATGGTCATCATGACTATCATTAGAAGTGCTATCAAACTGAATGTGCTGAAAATCAAATACATCATTCTGTTTCAATTTACTATCTACATCTAACTGTACAAGAGAGGATTCATTAAACCTTACATCTCTGTTGATGATGATTTTGCGGGTAGTAGGATCCCACAATATATATCCCTTTGTTCCAACACCATACCCAACAAAGATATACCTTTTAGACTTTGGATCTAACTTAGTTCGTTGATGTTTAGGCACTAGAGCATATGCATCACAACCAAACACTCTGAGTTTAGAATAATCACAAGGGTGTCCTTTCCATACCTCTTGCGGAATCTTGCAGTCTATCGCCGTTGATGGAGATCGGTTTATCACATAACAAGTTGTTGCCACTGCTTCCGTCCACAACTCCTTCTGCAACCCGGCGTTACTCAGCATACTCCTTGCTCTCTCTAGAAGAGTCTTGTTCATGCGTTCAGCAACTCCATTTTGCTGAGGAGTATAAACCGTGGTCTTATGTCTCTCGATCCTTGCATCCTTGCAATAGCTGTCAAACTCCTTGGAAGTAAACTCACCACCATTGTCAGTTCTTAAACATTTTATTGTTCTACCAGTGCTGTTTTCTACCAATGCTCTAAACTGCTTGAAAACTGAAAAAACATCAGACTTCTTTTTCATCATGTAGACCCACACCTTCCTAGAAAAGTCATCAATAAACGATACAAAATATGACGAGCCACCATATGAATTTGTAGGGGCTGGTCCCCAAACATCTGAATGGATATAATCAAGTATGCCTTTACTAGTATGTTTTCCTTTTTTAATTTTTTGTTTACTTTGTTTGCCAAACAGACAATGCTTACAGAAATCTAACTTTCCAGACTTTAGATTAGGAAGTAACTTGCGATCAGCCAAAATCTTCAACCCTCTTTCACTCATATGCCCCAATCTTTGATGCCATAAGTGAATGGAACTACTGTCATGTTCAGACACTGTAGACACATGATCTGACCCTGTTCTTCCTTCTAATTGAAATATATTTCCTACTTTCTTAGCTTTCATTACTAGTAAAATACCTTTATAGATTTTCATAACTCCACCTTGAATTACAGTTTTATATCCATTTGTGTCAAGTGCTCCCAGTGAAATTAGATTTTTTCTTAAGTCTGGAACATGTCTCACATTTGTTAACAATTTAGTTGTGCCATCAAACATTTGCAGTTGTATACTTCCTATTCCCATAATATTAGATGTGACATCATTACCCATGTACACGACTCCATCATTAACTGATCTATACGTCTTAAACCATTCTCTATGAATACACATGTGGTTTGATGCACCGGAATCTAACAACCAATGTTGATCATGATTTGACATATTAACAGACAACACTTCGTCGCTCATACCTGAACCAGATGCCGAACCTGTATCTGTCGTATTTGCCTCCTTCTTTTCTGTCGAAGAGTCTCCTTTCTTCTCTGTTTGCTGTCTCTTCCAGCAGTCTTTCTTCAAGTGCCCCGATTTGCCACAAAACCAGCACTTCACTTTTCTCTTCTTCCCTTTCGACTTTGAACGTGAATCGTTGCGCTTACCAGAGCGTCTTTCTCTAGAACGGCCTCTAGCCATCATTGCCTTTGATGTAGAGGTGTCAGCATTCGACTTCTTCCTCGTCTCCTCAGACAACATGGCTCCAACCACATCGTCAAACTCAAGGACAGCTGCATTACTGAAGCTTATGGAAGTAACAAAGTGATCCCACGATTCAGGAAATGTACACAATAGAGTTATTGCCTTATCCTCTGAATCAAATTTTACATCTAGAATTTGTAATTGTACCAATAGAGTATTGAAAACATTCAGATGGTTAGTAACCGAGGTACCTTCCTTCATCCGCAAACTATATAGCTGCCGCTTCAGGAGAATCCGATTTGTCATGGATTTCGTCATGTAGAGCTTTTCAAGCTTTATCCACAAGCCTGCGGCGGTCTTCTCTGACACAATGTTGAACAGAACGTCATCTACCAGACATAACCGAATTGCGCTCAGAGCTCTGTCATCCAACTCATCCCATTCATCCTCCGTCATGGAAGAAGGCCTTTTTCTCCTCCCCAACAGTGCTTTCGCCACGCCTTGTTGTACCAGGAGATCATGCATTTTTAGCTTCCAGATCTCGAAATTGTTTTTGCCATTGAACTTCTCAATTTCAAACCGGGCATTTTGAGTTTTCGCCATCTTGTTTCAGCAAAAAACACAGTAATCTCCAGAACCAATTTTCAAATAAAGAATGCCCTTTTAATTAAAAAATGCCTTTAAAAAAAAATTGCCCTTTTAATCAAATGCCTCCTTATTAAAGGACTTCATAAAAAACTTTACTCTTTTACCATATGCAAATGGTAATTTAATATTCAAATTACAAATTACTTTATAATGGCCACCCTTCTTTTCAATATAAATAAAGTGCCACCCCCTCAAATCGATTTATAAAAAAAAAGATGTTAAAAACCTTTAATGCAAATCGATTGCACTTCATATATATATGGCACTTCATAAAAAAATCGATTATAAAATGTTTAAATAAACTCCAAATCGATTATAAATGTGACCTTTTAAATGTGACCTTTTCACAACGTTTGAATTTTTTTCAAACTCCAAAGTCGATTTAAAAATCGCATAAATGGCATAAGATTTATAATCATCGACTTTATAAAACGCTTTCAATAAAAATGGCATACGACCAGCGTTTAATACACTGCATGCTAGACTGTCAGGTTACCAAGCAGCAGCGCCGTTCCGGCATTCCATGTCATCGATGCCTCTCCAACTGCCGCCATTCAACGCTGTTCTGTCAACCGCACACCAGTCCACGGCAGTCAATCCAACAGTGCGCAAGTAAATACCACCAGCATGTATGGATTCAACGATTGTTTTATGAACCTGCCCGATCACCTCCAAAGCTCACGTATGCAGGGCCAAATATGACAGCGCAACACTATCACAGCAAACGATTCACTCTGACACCAGCAATGTTCAACGCAATTTTGCGTACCATTCAAACGCACCTGCAACCTCCACGCGCAGGTAAGCAAAAAATTTCAACGCAGCAATTTCAAAACCTCCAGCAATTAACTGCGTGCTCCTCCAACTCGCTCCGATACCATTTGTTGAAGATCAAGCACAGAAAATCTATCAAATACGTAGCAAAATAAATCATGCACAAGAAGAGGACACAGTGATTTTACCGTGGTTCACCCAAACCTCCTGGGCTACGTCCACACAACAGGGCATTGGCAATCTTTATTATTCAAACAGGAGATTACATAATTCACACACCCACACACACTCTCCAAAACAAACGTATGGATACCTGTTATATAGCAGGAGAATCTAACAGCCTCATAAATCCTCTCAACTCAAATTTAGGATGCATTAACTCTCTCCCAACAAACTGGAGCTAATCTAGGAACTAATTCCTAATTTTTGTCACCTACTGAGATTTTTCCTATTTTATTTAAAACAGAAAATCTCAACAGTAAGGAGGGGGAGTTTATTATATGGAAGGGAATAAATTAATGAGGGAGGGAATTTAATTAATGGGAAGAGAATTAATGTAACGTAAGGAGGGGGAGTTTATTAATGGGAGGGGGGTACATTAAAATAAAATGAATTTAAAATTAAGCGGTGTGAGAATGTAAATGAGTATGGAAGGGGGTTGGTAGAGGGAGGCCGAAGGCCGAGTGGGAGAAGGGGAGTGCGGAGAGCGTAGTGAGGAACGAGGGTCGGGCAGATAGGGGGAGTTGAGGGATATGGTGAGAGAGGCGTAGGCCACGGTGAGGAGTGGAGAAGGGGGCCGATGTAGATAGGGCCGAGTAGAGAGTAAGATGCGTAGGGAAGAGCACACGAGTCTGTGGGAAGGATAAGGGTTGTGGGAAGGAGCAGAGTAGATGGGTCGATAGGGCAAGGGCTCAGTAGTGTGAATAGGGAAGCCGAGGTGCAGATAGATATGGTATATTACAGTGAGGGGGCAGGTTAAGCCTGTGTTGCAGTGATGCAGAGATGGGAAGGCCGAAGCGCTAAGATTCAATTTTTTTTTATTTTTTATTTTTTATTTTTATTTTTTTATTTTATACAGGAGAGAGCAGAATAAAGAGCAGAAATTTCACAAATGTCTTCAAAACAGGGCAATTGCAGAATTTTAGTTTTAAAACAGCAGATTTTTTTTCTTCAAATGTATAGCAGAACAAATCCAGCAGCAATAGAAAACTCAGAAATTTTCCAGTAGTCCAGCAGCTCATAAATTTTCAATGAAAACCCCAGAATTTTCCAGAATATTATAGCAGCAAAAAATCCAGTGGAAACTCAGAATTCTTTTGTAGTAAAACCACAAACTTCTTCAAAAACCCTCTTTAAATAGCATTTTCCAGCAACTCTTTAAAATGCAGAATAAAGGCAGAAATTGCAAGCAAAATAAGCAGTGAGAAAACCTTCAGATGCACAAGGCTGCGTCTCCAAACCAATTTCTGAATGCTGCGAATTTCTGAATGTTGCTCCTCTTTTCAAAACCAACGCTGTTCTTCTTCAAAACAAATGCTGCTCTTCTTTTGAATGCGGCAAAATCACTGCTGCAACAATATCTGAGTGCTGCAAAAATTATCAAATTTTTTGCAGATATGCATAGGCCATAAACACAAATGGCTCACTCAATTTGGAGCAGGGCCAGCGATCGCCCGCTCTGATACCATGTTAAACACCATGTTGAAGCACACACATGGTGTATGAGGAAGAATAACACACACACACAAGAGAAACAACACAATGAAAGATAAGCGTGAGGCTTTCTTATTTTTCCATTATACATGATGTACATTTATAGTACAATGGTGTGACTCTTGGTTTCATATTCCAAGGTCACTTGACTCCATTGTGACTTTTCGCATTCCACACCTACCCATATAAGATTAGGTGTTCCAACAAATTTAAAAAAATACCACATATTTTAAAATATTTCATTATTAATTTAATTTTAGATATTAAGAAATACTACTCATGAATAATAAAACATTTGTAACATAAATAATATATAACAAAAAAAAACCATATATTTTTTGAATAAAAAAATAGTTGTAACATAAATAATATATAAAAACTATGTATAATTTTCCCTTTAAATAAACTATATTCCACATGAATACCATGGGTCAATACTATGGCCTATTTTTATGGTTTATTATTATTTTATTTTATTACCTAAATTCAATTTAAGTTATTAAAACATATATAAACCTATTATATAAAACTATATTTACATTTACATATAAAAATATAACAAGTTTTACATTTCAAATGTTAACATTTGATTCAATGATTCAGACATGAATACAGTGACAGCTATGCGAATTGTTTTCAAATAAAAATACCTTACAACATAATAAGAAGTAACAATATAATAAAGAGTTATTAAAAAACATATAAATGTACCTATATATATAAATTACCCTTACTCTTCAACTAGGCTAGTTGCGTTATCTGCATCGGCTTGAAAATTTGTACCTCTTACACTTTGAAAATCAGTGTCCAAATATACATATGCTCCTGTATGACTGTATTAATGTTTGCAAATTTGTCCATTTAAAATTATGTTTTGGTAGCATTGTTAGACACGCAACGCAAATGTGCAGATTTGTCCTAAACCCTGACATGCAACGCCCACAAGATTCTAAATACATCTCCTCTTGATGCATATAATCTCTGGTCCATACACAGTCAATGATAGGTCTGAATCTCAATATTTGCGGTTCAAAGCACTGCACCACACAACAAATATTAAATGAGTTTAAGGGAGGACAGTAAAATGCGCATCCCCGAAACTCACAAGCAGAAAACTTCCGATTGCGGGGGTGTTCTTCCAAGCAACGTACAGTAGTTTGGACTGTCTGTAAACATAACTGCATGATTACACAGTGCAGAGAGCCTGAGAGATCAATTAATTGTAGGTATCTTCGCATTCATGATGTTGATGCTGTAGCGTAAAGAGACTTGTACATTTAACTACGCCAATGTCATGGAAACTTCCAGCTGCCATACTCAAACCTTGTGAATGGAGACCACAATGTTGTAGGTTACATGTGAAGCTTTTGGGATGGCGAATGAGGTCAATTTAGTTTTGGTCGCACAAGTTAAAGTGGTTTTATTGACAGGTACAGGTATGACAGTGGCTGCAGAGATAATGATAGCTTAATAACACCCAACTTTTCTGCACCAACCAAAAGCTGAATAAATAAAATCTACAAAAGTTAATTATATTTATTTTTAAGGAGTTGTCTACAAAGGCAATAGAATAGTTTGGAAGGCAGTTTTTTTTTTTTGAAATTGGGTTATTTTGTGAGTTTTGATTTTTGTTATTTAAAGTGTTTTTTTACTCTATTTTTAATGTTCAGCACATTGGTTGATTATTATATAAGGATTCAGCACCCTAAAAACGCCTAGGGCACTTCGATTGTGCAACGTTACCCATCAAACTTCTATTTTCAATAAATTATCTCTCGATTTTTAAAAAAATAGAACTAAAAAATCCACAAAAAGACTTTCAAAAGTCGCACTAAAAACAACTAATATATCAATTAATAATGTTATTTTATATTTAATTTTATTATTATATAATTATGTAATACTTATTTAAAACAATAAATTTTAAAAAAATAATTATTTTCATTTTCAGTTAAGATAATAAATTCAAAACAAAAATAGAACATAAAATATTAAAATAAATCTTTCCGGAAATCACATGATGATAATGAACTACACTCAGTAGTTCGAAACACTTCGGTTCCAAAATTTCTCATGTGATTTTTTGGAAGATTTATTTTAATATGGTTTAGAACATAGAAGCTTGCACTCTCAAGTACATAAAATTTTAATTTACAATGCATAAAATTAATGAAAAATAGAAAAATAATTAATATGTAACATTATCTTCAATGTGAATTGTGCAAATTGGCAAAAAGATATTTATTTTCCAAAAAAAATAAAAATAAAATTATATATCATGTAAAACACATAAAATTAATGAAAAATTAGAAAAATAATTAATATGTAACATTATCTTCAATGTGAATGGGGTGAGTGGTAGAGAAAAACAATGACGACCAAATGTTATTGATTAGAAATTCACTTTACTGATGGAACTAAATTTCAGTTTTATTGGTTAAGAATTAGATGTAATCTTGTTTTCTGATTAAATATGAACTGTAATACTACAACGTTTTTTTTTACTGAAAAAAAAAATAAATAAATAAAAAATAAAATAAATAAATAAATAAATAAATTTAAAAATTGGCGCTCTTTTCAGGTTATACTAAATCAAATTTTATATTTAATAATTTATAAAAAATTTACATACTGTAATTTTTTTTAGTTAATTTACATATGGAGTCAACATGAGTTCACTCCTGGGAAAATGAAAACATTAAAATTAATTTGTTATTTTAAATTATAATAAATCTCAATATAATATAAATTGTGATTTTATTAATATTAATAATAATCTTGAAAATGCACTAAATTATGTTTATCTATTTTTATTTTATTTATTATTTTCAATTTTTATTATATTAGTATTAACAAAATCTTGTAGCTTTTACACATATATTTTATAAAATTAGGATTATTATGAATAGTTATTCATTTTTAATATGTTATATGGAAAATTAAACTAAACACATAATAATAATTTATTAATTAGTATTCAAAAATAGACTAAGAAAAAGAGCACCAAATAAACATGAAACTTAGCATATGAAAGAAAATTAAAATGATGACTAGAGTTTGACATTGTATACAAAGAACTAACAATATTGGTCTAAAAAAGAAAGAAGTTATCCCATAAGTAGGAACACCATCTTATAGAATTACTACTAGAGAAACCAAAATTCTCTACATAGTGAATAAGACAGCAATTAAAAAAAACCTAAGAGTCATAACGGCACAAACTTATCCAAATCAATGGGGTGGTCAACATCCTTGCAATGTGGTGTCATCAATAGTCCTCAAGGTTAACCCATTTCAAAGAGAGAAAGAAGTCCCTCCATCACTTTTTCCAACTTGTACATATGGTTGTCCTCAACATCTTTATTAACCAAAACCATCCACGAAGTAATTTAATGTGACAATAACTATTAGTAGTGTAAAATAGTGATTTTGATAGCCTCTAGTGTTCTCTATATTTGGGATTGAGACTGCAAATAATGTCTAGTACACTTTGACATTCATGGCACACTTTTTCTTCAACTATGTTAATTTTTTCCTAGATTATGAGGGGGAGTGTGAACTTGATAGCTACAAGTACACTACTTAGCTCAAATGGAGCTCATAAACCTATAACACTTCCACAAACTCCACCACCACATTAAGTACAAAAATTTCATCCCATAATAATCAATATATATATAAAAAAAACTTATATATATATATATATATATATATATATATATATATATATATATTAAAACATATAATTAATTAGATATAAATTTTTTTTCAAATTTTATATTTATTTATTGAAATAAATTATTCTAATATTTATTATTTCTTCAATGTTATATTTTAAATAAATAAATTACAATTCTAAGTCACAAGGCTAACCCTAACCCTTTTAATAAACAAATAAACAATGGAATCACTAATAAATAAGATATGATTCTCGATAGCACTTTTAATCACGGGTGGACGAGGATTTCGAATTTGCACAGTTGAGTTTTATATTTTGTTATTTAAGTTTAGTTGGTTTTTAACTTTATCAATGGATTAGTTTTTTATTTTATTAATGGATTAAAAGGTTGTGTTATATTAAATAAATTTATTATTTTGTGTTATTTATTTTATTTTATTAATTAAATTAATATAGATTTATTTTAAGTATGGATTTTACGTACATATTTTTTTAAAAGAAAAATATATTGAGTTATTTTTCATTCTTTAAATTATATATTTGAATCTTAAATAAAATATATATAAGACAAAATAAAAATTATATATATATATAAAAAGTTGATATAGTCATAAATTAGTTAAAATAGATCTTTAAATAGTTTATTTAAATATTTTGTTGAAATATTTTTTAAAAGAATAAGATTTAAACATATGATTCATACATTTTTTTACTTCTAATTTCTTTACAACAAATTTTTTTTTTATTATAGTATTATTTTTCTATTTAAAACATAAGTTTTAATCAAACATATCCATTTCTTCATACTGGGCTGTAGAATAAGCCTCTTAGCTCAATAAAAAAAATATTGATATATAATTTTAATTTTTGTTTCAATTAAATATTTATTTATACTATTTTTTTAATGATAATAGAATATATTAAGGAAGGAAATGATGAGTTGGTATTTTTTAATCTTAATATGATGCTAGTTGATACAAAAGGGGTTGTAGTTATCATTATACTTGGTCCATTACATGAGCTCTCATAGCTTCATTCATCATGGCACAAGGAGTTAGAGGAAAAGATTGATAATATAGATGAGAAGATGACTAAGAGATCAACCAACATCTATCTTGTTCTAGGATGAGAATAGTGTTACGCTAGTTGCTTGGGGTTTCTGCCTAATAGTTGTTATGACTAAGTGGTTTTTTTTCTTGCAACACTAGCATCTTGTTTGTCTTTTTGCATGTTAAGCTCTTTGATAGCCAATATATTTATTATAAACTTTTGTTTACAAGATGTTCTAGTTAGATGAGATGTTAGCAACCTCAAAACTCTAAACTTATGATACTTGTGTGATTTTCCTTTTGGCATACCAGTAACAAATTAATTTTAATCTATATAATTCCTATTTGAGGTAATGCAAAATGACTAACTTCAAACCAATAAAGATAATATACATATTTTTAATTAATAAAGTTTTATTTTTTTTAAACTTAATTTATTATATAATCCTTACTTAAAACATTAAATTCAAAAAAAAAAAATTATTTTCATGTTCTAATTACGTTGTAAAGCGTCTCTCTTTGAAAACAACTCCCCTCAACTGCCACTTGTACCATTGTGTACCGTTGATTTTGATGTTAGGCGATTGAAATAATATCTACCTTAGGATTGAATATTGTTATTAATCAGTTACAAAAATAGAGAATACCATTTTAGGTCCTCCAAAAAACTGTTGCCTCCTTCACAATCTAGGCTTTCGTCAAAAGTCGAAGATGGGTATTCGGCAGAGGCCACGTCCACCTCAAAAACCAAATCCTTTCCAGGAAGGCTCCTTTGAGATCTAATTAATGGCTTCTATGTGGAGATATTTTATTTGGCTCTCTTTTGGTAGATATCTTATTGTTGGGTATGTTTTCTATGATGTTTATTTTAGGAATTTGTTTCCTATCATTTTTTACTGTCGTTCTTGACTATTTTCTTGGGACATTTTGCTAGCTCTGGGGCATCTGCTATATTCTTTTATACCTAGGTTTTTTGTTCTGATGCAGTTGGCATTCTGATTTGTTTTGTTGTTTTCTGGCTCTTTCGGTTCACTATTCGGCGTTTTGTGGAATAACAGTCCATATGAATTGAACTCTCACTATGGTATTCTCTCTCCGCAAGGTTATGGTAGTCTTTATGGCTCATTGTTTCATGGGTTGGGGTATATAAGTCATTACTGTGGACTTCCTAGTTACAATGTTTACAATTCTTATAGCTACCTGGTATATGAGTCATTACTGTGGGCTTCCTGGTTTGACACTACTTGTTGTCTCGACAATATTTACTTTGGACTCGGCGTTGACAGCCTCAACAAAAATAATTTTTGTGCCTCTTGTCATCGATTGAGCGTAGACAGCCTCTACCCCTCCAAAACCACCATTACAGTTGCAGTTGAAGATGATGATGCTGCGTCCAATACCGTCATTATAGTTGCAGTTGAAGATGATGATGATGGGTCTAGTAACGTTATTACCATTCCAGTTGAAGATTATACGTCGAGTAGTTTAAACCCAATTTCAAATTTGGTTCCCATTCCTTCCATTACTTATGATGCAGACGTTTCATCAGTTATGCTTAAGGAGGTCGCGTATGCCTTGATGTTGATGAACCTGCAGTGTGAGAGGGTCGTACAAAGGTCAGAGTCATTATCATCATCTGCTTTGATGGACCAGCATGAGGCTATCGTAGAACAATCGATAATCTTGAAGTTTTGTCTTGTTTTCTCATGTATTACTTGTGATTGTTTGTTTGTGTATTTCTTGCAATTATTCTTCGTTCAGTCGAATTAAATTTCCAAGTTCACTTTCTGTATTTCCATTGAATATTTTTTGAACACTATAGCTTCACAATATTTTTTTTTCTTTGCATGTAGGGAGTGGATTCAATTTTTGGGGACCCAAAGAGAGAAAAGCCATAAATTATTTCATTCTCCGAATCGCAAGAAACTGTTCAGCCAGATGTTCCTGTAATTACTGTTGAAAACTATAAGACAGTAGAAGAAGGTAAAGACGAAGCTATTCAGCGTGAGAAGGATAATCCTTGTGAAGACAATGAGCACATAAGTGTTATCTTGGTGATCTTGATAATGTGAATGTGGATGAGAGCTAGGAGATTATAGAATAGGATGAAATCAATCAACTTCTCTCATAACAGATGCATAAGTTGTTTTTTTATGCTTTGTTTTTAGGATTAAAACAATATTCTAGAAAATCTATTTGTATGTTAGAATAATACCTTTGTATTTTGTATTAAGAGAGTGAGTTATTTTTTAATAATTATTACAACAACATTCTCTTTAGATTTTGCACTTTGTTTTTTTTTGGGTGGGCTTCCTTTCACGATTCTTATGGATAAACCAT
The DNA here is from genome assembly GCA_034641835.2 of Pinus albicaulis. Lineage (NCBI taxonomy): Eukaryota > Viridiplantae > Streptophyta > Pinopsida > Pinales > Pinaceae > Pinus > Pinus albicaulis. Next base: position 193,191,948 of record CM076583.1, on the reverse strand, counting down.
CAATTTGAAAGTTTATTTAAAATTTTCATCAATGCAAGTTTATTTAAAATTTTCATAGGAAATGTAAATTTGTTTCTTAGAATGAATTTGATGTAATAAATTTAAAATAGAACTAAATATAGTAAGTTATTAAAAAATTGTATTTAGAAACGGATGTATGTGAAATATTTTATACACTAGCATAATAAGTTCTGGTTTCATGTTGAAAAAGACAATGAAATCATCTATTTTCTACTAGGTAAGGGATTCAATATATGGTTATTGAATATTGTTATTAATCAGTTACAAAAATAAAGAAAACGGTTTTAGGTCCTCCAAACAACTGTTGTCTCCTTCACAATCTAGTTGATGTATTGTTGGATTAATAATGTTAATTTATGGGATGTGGTGTAAATTCATAATGAAATTTAATTCCATTTTCTTTTTTAGAAATGTCATATAACCTTTTGTACAATTTAAAATGGGTCTATGATATTTTTTATAATTTACTTGTGTGTTATATTTCTCTATTATCACACTTGTGTGTTATCCACGATGATTGCACCATCAAACTTGTGTGTTATCCACGATGATTTCACCAACATGTTATAAAATTAGTGGTCTAAATCGATCATGTCAACTGAATACGAGCTCAATCCATCGATCGATTCCTCACTTTGAATTGTTTTGAAACCCTATAAGAATGAATGGTCACAAATGAAGATCCAAATCTTAAAATAAGATGTAAACACTTTGTTTTTTATTAGGAATTTGATTATTTTGAAATCCCATAATGAAATCACAAACGAGTGTTAATAGATTTAGATAAAAATTGAATTTATCATGTTATTACAAAGAAAAAATATATTAAGCTAAATATACAGGTTCTAATGCATATGTTGATGGTGGTTTACAGTTATTGTGACATTTTTTGGGGTTATACTTTATTCACAATCTAAGCATACAAAGTGAACCTAAAATTTTGCAAATCAGTTTCATTTTATATTTTATACATCTTCCATGTGGCACATAGTGCATAATCAGACATCACTATGAAAGGAAGAGACTTATATTTTATATTTTATATGTCTTCCATGTGGCACATAGTGCATAATCAGACATCACTATGAAAGGAAGAGCCTGCCGAGGTTATAAAAAAACCAATTTTTTTATCCAAACAATTCTCCAAAACTATAATTTCTTTTAAATAAAATAATTCATATTTATAAGTTAAATATTCAATTAAATCATATAACATATCACGTATTTTTTTCTCCATACTACTCTTTCCTATATTATAGCTTTACAACGTTTCTTTTGCAACATATGGTACAATTGCTAGTTATATTATATAATTTTTCTTTACACTAATAAATAAATAAAACAAAAATAATAATTTTTAATTTACAACACTAAAAATTAATAAAAAATAAAAAATTATTTATATCTACCATTATTATTTTAAATATGAATTGTGCAAATTTACAAAAAGCCATTTATAAAAAAATAAAAATACCATATCATGTTAATCCTTTAAAAAATATTTATACTAAATATTCAACCACAAATAAAAAGTTGGAAATGATATATTAATTAAAAAGCCTGAAAAACTTCCCTCCCATTGGTAAAAAAAAATAAAAATGGAAATGATATATGTAACATTCACCAATTCCAAAAAAGCAACAATACACACGAAATAGAAATTTAAAAAAAAAAAAATTCTTTACATGTTTTACCACCTAGCATTTCCATGCTTTTATAAACTTACTGATTTACTAATACATATAGATTAGTAAACTAACACATAAAATATATGTTGGATCTTCATGGAGGCAGGCACGTAAAACTGGCACAGTTAATAGTTTATGTATACTATTTTAAACTTAGTTTATTTATTTTCATAGCCAATGAATTCCTTTTAACCGTTCACGGTTCATACACCAACTCATTGAAGTACAGAACCTCAGCTTACCGAGGTGGAGTGTTTAATGCAAATCTGTTTAATTGGCAACTCAATCCTCTGGACTTACTTGGCATTTACTCTACCAAATTCTCCGGCGGATTTTCTCTGTACCAAATCACATATGGATGTGAACCGGGACAGGTGGTGGTTTCTACACTGTCAAATGATTCTTGGGTTCTATGGTTGATTTGATCTGTGAGATTTATTGGATTGAATGTCTCACCAACCCAATTTTTAGTTCATTTGGCACCGAAGTTGTTAGGGTATGATGGCTCTGCAACAACAAACCCGATTTCACCTGGTCAGTGTTGCGTCTGTGGAGATGAGGAGGTATTATATCTGTTATGATCTTTGGTTTCATTTAGATACATTCCAGAGTTATGCATTCAGGCATTGGGTTATGCGATTTCCTTTGTTTTCCTCTGCAGTCCCGCATACAGCGAAGGAAATTCCTTTTCCAACCAAAGATGTCGTCTGGAGTGCTTCCTCTCTCCTCTAACAGGTATAATCTAAGCTCTAAGGCAATTGTTTTCCTTGTTCCTACTACATTTAACGCTCAATCTCCAACTCTCCCTATTAAGAGGTGTAATCCATAAATGATTTCAAAAGTGAGGTTCGGCTACCAGAAGTATTCCTCTAGGTAAATCGGTTGTAGCCTACCTATCCTTTTCACTATATATTTTCTTTTTCATCTTCCAAGTTTTCTTTTTCTTACTGTAACATCATTTACATGAGTACTCCAAGTCCAACGATGTACCTACTCTTATGCATCGCTCTCTGCAAGTACTAATCGGGAAGTAAATCCCTCAGTTAATTTGTTTTGCGGTCACCATTGTTGGGGATCTATAAATTCTCCGTTTTGATTCCGTGAAACCCCTACACAGGAACATGTTCGTGTCTCCAACTTCTTACCATGGTTGTTAATGGTCTATTCGGATAATGATTCTGCATTCCGCTTGCAAGCCAACCCATTTTTTTTAGTTTAGAATGGGGTTGGGACCTTTGGTATTTCTTTGGTTTAAGGAAATATTTTTACAGTAGTCCTGCCTCAGCTCAATTTCAGTGACTAGAGGGCTTTTACACCTTAATATGTAATAAGTCCATTATTAATATCTTTTTTGTATAACTTACTTACAGTGGTAAATATGGATATTCTTTTGGAACCCGTTATTTATTTAAGAACCATTGTTGGCATGGTTCCTATCCAGTTTTCGTTTGTCGAACTGTAATTTGTGTGTTGTCCGTATAAGCATCAGAGAAATTTTCTCCATAGCCATGTGTAATGAATGGTTATTATAAACGTTTTTCATAATTTTGAGATTTCGCACTATGTATATCTAGTCCTGTCTCTCCTTGTATTTTCTTTTGCATCTTGCTAGCAATTTTGGAGTAATGCATGGTCGATTTTTTTTTACATATAAGATATGTCGGGCAACGCTTTTATTTAATAGTTTTGTGCTACCTGGTTAAGTTATGTTTCGATTATTTTTTTTTTCTTCTCTTTAACTTTCGAAACTCATTTATTGTTCCGTTAGGCACAAAGGTCTATGATAAAGTTATCTTGTCTTTTATGGTTCTAGGTATTTTCGTCAGTGATTAAAATGTTAACACTACAGTTTCCTTCTAAAAGAATTTATCTCCTATATGCAGTGATTTCATTTCTACTGAGAAGAAGAATTCCAGGCATTCTTTCTAGTTTATCCTCTGTTTCCTTCTTATTTACTTCTGGTTATACAAGAAAACTTATGTCCGGACCATTTGTCTGTGTATTATCATAGGCCATAGGGATAACCAGCCTAGAATCTTGTTTAAGGAATCGAGCTAATAGTCCTTGTCTAATCCTTTACAGTAGAACTGATTAATTCATATAATCCTTACTTTCTTGTTTTGTTAACTGATATTTTTAATGAACAGATTTTTTATTTATTTTTAAATAAACTCTACTTGCTCAACAGAAGCTTAAATTCTACTTACTCCACAAATTCCTTTCCGTCTATACATTTTTCCCAGATGAAACTATAGGAGTAAATCAACATTAACTTAATATAACACTTCTAGAATTCAACTTCTAATTAATCAGCAAATACTTGTTTTCTTTTCATTTTATTTCTAAAACTTAAACTGAGTTTACTTATCTGTACTTTATCTGACTGATAAATGGTTCCCTCCCTTCCACGAGTGAGGCAATTACGTCCTCTAACTCTCTCTTGTGCTCCAAGTCCATGCTTTTGTTACTTACAGAATTATGGAAGAAAACTCGAGACAATCCGGTCCAATCTCCAATTCCAGCGAAAACAGATATCTGGAGTATTCCTCTGGTGAGTTCCAGATCAGGAATTACTAACTAGCATTTCTTCCTTTTCCTCAGTTCCTCTCCCAACAAAACCCCTCAAACCTCCCTGGAATTACCCCTTTATTCCTAGAGGTTTATGTAACTGTTGAACTGTTTTTTTTTTTCAACCAACTCCAGATCTTGAATTTACTTTTACCATTAGTCTTTATCTTATGAAATTAATTCCATAATTAATCTTTTCATTTAATCACCAAAATTAAAAAATTAAATTACTGTTCATAATATTCTGTTTCCAACAAAATAATAATAAATATTTTAAATACTCTTAACAAAAGCCTAACAATTAGTCAATGATTAATGCAGTGGTTACAACTTCCCCCCTGGAAGTGAACACCGTCCCTGGTGTTCTCAATCCATACCAAAAAAATGTTCAAGATATGCTTTGTGGATAAAACCTTCGTCTTCCTAGGTAGCCTCTTCCGGGCCAAAGTTCTTCCATTGCACTTTAACCTGGGCAATGGCTCATCTCTGGAGCATGATTTCCCTTCAATCAATTATACTGTGAGGCTTGACCAAAAATTCTCTGTCTGGTTCTACCTGAATATTATGCCAATGGATTATGCGCTTTGAATCATGAATGTATCGTTTCAATAACGACACGTGAAAGACATTATGCACCTGAATATGACTGGGAAGAGCCAATCAGTATGCCACAGGTCCTACTCTTTCCAATATTTGGAAAGGGCCGCAAAACCTGGGAGCTAGCTTGGCACAAGATGCCCATCTCAAAGTACTTTTCTTCAGTTTGATTCTCACATATACGTGATCCCCCACTTCAAATTCACAATATGATCTCTTTTTACCTGCATACACTTTTTTCCTATCTTGGGCTACTTTTAAATTTTTTCTGATTTTCTTCACTTCAACCTCCATCTCAGCTAACATGTCTGGTCCAAGCATTAGCTTGGTCTCGGGACTACTCTAGTTAATAGGAGTTCTGCACTGTCGCCCATATAGGGCTTCAAACAGACTCATTTTTAGTGACTCTTGATAACTGTTGTTATAAGCAAATTCCATTAGGTGTAAATATTATTCCCACTTAGTCGGCTGCTGCATTACATACATACGTAACAAATCCTCCAAAACCTGATTTACCCGCTCAGTCTGTCCATCTGTTTGCAGATGGTAAGAAGTATTAAAATTAATTTGAGTCCCCAAACTAGTGAAAAATGTCTTCCAGAAGGCTGATGTAAATTTTACATTCCTATCCGAAATAATAGTCTTGGGAATGCTGTGCAATCTAAAGATCTCTCGCATAAATAGATCTGCTATTTGTACTGTCTTATATGTGGACTGAACCGGTATAAAGTGTGCTAATTTGCTCAATCTATCCAGTACTACCATTATAGAGTCATTATTCCTTTTTGATCTTGGCAGTCCAATGATGAAATATAATGATATCACTTCCCACTTCCACTCTGGTATTGGTATAGGCTGCATTAATCCAGTTGGATGCTATTGTTCCACTTTCACTTGTTGGCATTCTAAACACTTGTTTAGATATGCTGCTATCTCTTTCCTCATACTAGGCCAACAATAGTCCTTTCTTATTGCTGTCAACATTTTTTGATACCTAGGATGCCCTACGTAATTACTTATATGAAATTCATCCAGCACTAGAGTTTTCAACTCCAACCTATTTGGGATGAGTATTCACTTCTTGAAAGTCAACAAACCATCCTGGTTGATTTCATAATCTACCAGATTTGTCTGGTCCTTGGATTCCTTAGCTTGTCGCCACATAAACTGATATTCAGGGTCTTTTTCAGCTTCAGATTTAATTTTCTCTAGGAATTTGCATTCAACTTTGTTAACGTATAATTCATAGACATTATGTAGCTTGCTTCTTAATGCATCAGCTACTCTATTCTCCTTACATTTTACATGTTGTATTTCAATGTCAAACTCGCTCAAGAAAGCGTTCCACCTTGCTTGGCGAGAATTTAAATCAGCATGTTTGAAATAGCTGTTTAAACTGCTGTGATCTGTTTTGAGCACAAATATTTTCCCAAGTAAGTAGTGCCTCCATACTCGGAGTGTGTGCACCACTGCGATCAACTCTAAGTCATAATTCAAGTATCGTTGTTCATGATATTTTAATTTACGAGACTCATATGCGACCATTTTTCCTTCTTGTGACAAAATCGCTCCAACACCCTCCTTACATGCATCTGTGCAGACTTCAAAATCCTTATTTGGATCAGCTACTCTTAACACCGGTGTTGTTGTTAATAACTGTTTCAATTTTTCAAAACTGTCTTGACATTCCTTTGCCCACTTAAATATTTTTCCCTTCCTTTGTAGGGAAATAATAGGAAAAGCAATTTTTGAAAATTCTTTGATAAATCGCCGGTAATAACCAGCAAGCCCCATAAATGATCATATGTCTGCCACATTTTGTGGTACCTTCCATTCCATGATTGCTCTGATTTTCTCTGAATCTACTGCAATACCTTCAGCAGTAATAACATGCCTAAGGTATTGTATTTCTTCCTTGAAGAAATCACACATGCTGAATTTTGCATACAACTGACGTTTCCTTAACATTTCCAACACTGCCTACAAATGTTCCTTGTGTTCTTCTGCATTCTTAGAATAGACTGAAATATCATCAATGAAAATTAACACAAAATTGTCTAGATAGGGTGAAATATACCATGCATCAACCTCATAAATGTTACTGGTGCATTGGTCAACCCTAAAGGTAGCACCACAAATTCATAGTGTCTGTACCTTGTATGAAAGGCAGTTTTGTGTATGTCCTCATCCTTTATCCGGATTTGATGATATCCCGATCTCAGATCTATCTTTGAAAATATTGTGGCTCCTTTTACTTGGTCAAATAGATCATCAATATGCAGTAAGGGATACCTGTTCTTAATAATCAGTTTATTCAGCTGATGGTAATCCATGCACATATGCATGGTTCCATCCTTCTTTTTCACAAATAATACAGGTGCCCCCCAGGGAGATACACTTGGTCGTATATATCCCTTGTCTAATAATTCCTGTAATTTCATTTTTAACTCAGTTAATTCTGGTGCACTCATCCAATAGGGTGCTCTTGAAATTGGTGATGCTCCTGGCATCAATTCAATTGTAAAATCTATATCCCTTCTAGGTGGCAATCCTGGTATTTCTTCTGGAAATACATCCTTGAACTCCTACACTATTGGTATATTTTCCAGCATAGAGGCCTTCTCTTTGGAATCAGAAAAACCCTCTTGAATGGCGTACAGTTGACATCCTTTCCTCATGCATTTACCCATTTGGGATGCTGTGATTGGACGCAATTGTACTAGTTTCTTTATCCCTTGAATTTCCTGGTGAGTACCATCTTGATTTCTGTAGTAGATAACATTTTATTTGCAATCTACTAGATTCTAATGCTTTCCCAACCAATCCATTCCAAGCAGTATATCATATGATCCCAAAGGAAAAATATTCATATCCACAATTAGCTGTTGTTCCTCAATTTGTAGCGCGCAATTTGGTATTTTGGCACTAAATTTTCTCTTAGCTCTCGTAGCCAACTGTACTAGCCATGATTTCCTAAATTTCTGACTTTTTAATTTACAGTTCTCTACTATTTTAGGACTTATATAACTTAAACTTGCTCCCAGATCTACCAAAATAGAAACAGATTGAGATAACAGCTTACCTTCTAGTTATATCATTGTTGGCTGATAGTCAGCTTGCCAGTCCTTCAGGGCTGCATTGATTCTGGGTATGTTTCGGGCGACATCACCCACTGTTGAGGCTACCTATAAATTTGTTACTGCTTCACTTCTACCCCGATGTGGGCAATTTCGGTAGTAGTTGTTTCAGGGAAAAACACCCTCGAGGTTTTTTGGGTCAAAACCTCCACAGATCAGGCCATGCTATTCAGAAGGACTCACACACAACCATACTTAAATGCTAAGAACTAGTTAACAATGATGGTAGAACTCACCAGTAGTCCTACGTTCGATGTAGATCCCACGGGGTCCAAACCCCCAGCAACTCTTCTTCCTCCTTAACCTGGAAAACAAGAAAGAACATGCACGAAAACCTAGATATACAGCATATACTTCTCCTAAACGTTAGTGTAATCCATGTGAAATATCAAATAAACAATAATAACTGCTTAATAATTAATCTTTTCACATATACAAATAGACATTAACACATAAGTTTAGGAACAAGATGGTTCTTCATTATTGTGAACAGCATGTACAGAAGTAAAGAGTGGAGAGATCACCTGAATCCTTCCACGATCTTCGAGTAGACCGTCGTCCGGATTCGTCCCGCCCTTGCCTTGCTAAGAAAATTTCAGGAGTTGTGCACTCGAGATGGAATATAAACTAATCAACATCTCCAGGAAACAAGGGTTTCCTATATAAATCTGGGAAAGTGCAGGAGACACGGGAATTCAAACTTGAACTAGGGATTCCAACAGAGTATAATATCTATAATAACTCTCTCTCCCTTAGGCCATACACATGAGGGTCTTTTATACTCCCTCAAAGTAGTTTCAAACAGTTGGAAACAGTTGGCCACGTACTGGGGTGGTTGAACTACCAGAGTAACCATCAACCCAGCCCGAAAATAGGGAATTTTTATATATTTTTTAATGATTTTAATGACATATGCAGGAAAGTACATGTGGATTCAGGTATACACGCGGAAAAGTCTAGGCATACCCGCGTATGGGAATTTTAACACTGTTTTTTAGTGAATTTGTTCAAGTTTGTAGGAATGGGTGCCCAAAGCCATAAAAGCAATCATGAATCATATGAAGGTGAAAAATGATGCTATAACAGATGCCCCCTAATATATGAGGTCAAAAGGGGTACATGATGGCCGAAATGTATTATGCACATAGAAATAACTTCGCAAGGACAAGAGAGGACTTCACCAGATTTCAGCCTGCCAAAAACCAATGAAAGAAAACAAAGAGTCAACTCATGTTGAGGCGGGCATACCCATGCTCAGTCAAAAATACATCATATAGAAAGTACTGAATAGATCCAACATGTATACAAGTATAGCTGAACTGAAAGTACATAATGAATCATCTGAGCATGGCCCGGAAATATAAGTCTGAATCAATGTCCAAGTATCACATATAGAAAGTTGATCAAGGATGGTGCAACTAGATGTTTGATCATATAAGTAACTGAATCTCCAAGTACCGAATCATAAGAGGTGGAACAAACGGTACAATCATGCAACTCGGGAGCCAACATATAAGATGCTGTTGTAGTGAACTGCAACATATAAGGGTGGACGGCATCACTGGCAGAAACTGAATGGACTGTCAAAAGTGAACCGAGAAATGCTGATGCAACCCGAGGTCTTCACCGATCACTATGGCACAATTCTACACAATGGGAATAAATGAGCTAAAGTCGACCATGTGAGAAATTGTTGGATTACCGGTCAATAATGTATACCATTAACCAACGCGAGACAACCCACCAATAATGAAAATGAGTGTCAAGGTGCCCCAGTACAATCTAACAAGTGCGAATGAATGAGTTGAAGTCGAACACTTGGAAGAATCTACCAATCAGGAGGCAATGATGAATCCCCACTATCGATAGTGAAGAGTCTGCCACTGATGACTGCAAACCCTAAGGTATTGACAAAAGACTCTAGACCTTATTCCCAGAGCAATGAGTCGGAGTCGATGGGAAAAGATCTGCTGGAAGGAAGGCATTAAGGCATCCCACATCAGTCCAGCGCGAGTGTAACCCGCAAGCCAAGATTTGGAAGGAATCGGACGAAGTAGAGTGACGGAACCAAACCGAAGTACGTTTCCGACATGCACAAGATGAAGCTAGCGCATGGAAGAAACCCTCTGAACCAACCAATAATGAAAGCTGACACAGAGGCGAGAAATCCACCAATAGGGCCAAATGGAAATCAAGGTACTGCATGAATCCCAAGTGTGATAATGTATGCTGACGTCGAACACAGGGGAAACCACTCAGTCAAAGACCCATAATGATGATCAAATGCTGAGCACAAGGTCACCTATCAATGATGGAAATAGGGCCAGGGTGCGGCTCTAGGTTTTCTCTCAGAGCAATATGTCATAGTCGATAAGAGACAAACCCGCCAGCAAGAAGTCAATGGAGACCTTCTCAAACCAGCACGAGCAGAAGACCAAAACATCTGATGTGATAGAACAAGATACTGACAAGACCGGGAAGGCCGACTGAATAATGAGTCAAGAGACACCGCAGAATGGCCGACTCTGGTTAGACTTCCCTTGAACAAAAGCATGACTCGTGATGACCATGGTAGTAAAAAGTGACACTGTATAAGTCTGTTATGCAGGAGGCAAAACAAACTCTCCATATGATTGGAAGAGATAACCAACCAGGGGAGGACTGACCAGTGAAACAAGGCAAAGGCTGAACCTAGGTCAAAAACTAAAACCATCCCAAATGAAGGAAATATATAAGTGTATGTGCTTTGTTCAAGGGTGACAAACTGACACTGTACTACCATCAAATTACGAAGTGACATCCCGTTCCCGCTCTTTTTGTTATATTTTATTTTTTTGTCTTTTTCTTATAATAAGCCTAAAAAAGAATAAAAGAATGCTATGGTACAATGGATAGAACGAGTATCAAGAAATAGATGCACTAGTTCCTGGGATTGGAACGATCCTATGCTCAATGCAAGGTGGTGGAAACTGGTAAGCGATACTCAGAGGAATGTTCCATCCATGGGTAAAAGGGTGTCAAGTCGCGATAGCCAAGTGCATGCAATGGTTTGACTTGTACAGGTAGTCAAGGTCAAAAGTTGGCTTAAACATTGAGTCCAAAATGAAGCCGGCTAAAGGCCAGGATAAACAAATAGCCAATATGCAATGTAGTAATACAACTCAACAACACCAGGGAGCCTCTAGGGTAATAGCCAGAAAAATGATAGTAAGGAAGAAGAAGAATGAAGCTTCAACACATAAGTCATGGCGGGACTAAAGAGGACTCCCGAGCCTACATAAAACGCAGCATGGGAAACAAGTGATAGCGAGGAACTAACTAGGAAGCCCATGTAAAGGAAGGCTCTACCACCAAGTCATGATTTAATAATCGACGAGTGAAATGGGTGTAATACTCGTGACCTGATGGGATTGACCCTATGGCAAGTGATCAGTATGGAGGCTAGTATGCAAAATGCAACGGAAAGTGAATTCCCTAACTTATATGCCAGTGAAGATCATATACCTACCATGACGGGTCAGCAGTCATGGATCAAAAACCAGAAAAAATCTCAAATTCGTCAAAATGTACTTGAAAATATACCAATCTGGGCACTTCCAAGCATCCCGGTTATGCAGCTTAAGATAGATTGAAAAAATAAGCATAACAAATTTTTGCGAAAATTTTCAACTTTTTGGGCATAAATATACAAATTACCTCATATTTGGTTCATTATTACATTGCTGATTTGGGAAAAAGTGCTCTGGAGAAAAAAATTCTTTCGTCCAAACAGGAGCAACCGACCGTCAAATCGCACCGAATTTGTTAGGTAAGCTCATAAACCATCCTTGCTATTCATTTTGTCCATTCATAAAGTAAAATTTAGGAATTTCCACCATAGAATCTCTTGCTAAAAATCACGGGTTTGCGCATACGCGGGTTGGTAATGACCAAGTCGCGTATACACACGACTGTGCACAAAGAAAGTCGCGTATGCGCGACCCAAAGTTAAAAAATGCGTAGCTAATGAACGAATTATTGAAATTTTGCAGGATGACTATCTCATGGAGAGAGCGTGAACACAGTGCAATAGACAGTGAAGTCATGCAGGACCAAGTATCATTGAATATTCTTCGGAATTGCGGATTGCTCAAGTTTTTTAAAATGCCAAATATGAAGAGTAATGTCCGGTTACTCGAAATGCTTGTGAACTATTGGGAATCGGAAGAAGACTGTTTCATAATAGATCAGATGCCCATATGCATTGAAGTGGAAGATATATATTTTATTACTAGACTCTTCCGGAGGGGGGAGGCAGTAGACTTGCACGGTAAGCCTTTGGGAGGGCTAACCGTGGAAGATTATGTCCACGTGTATTGCGTAGAGGGTTCCAAGAAAGTTGGAACTCAAATTGCTATCAAATATCTAAGAGACTTGCACATAAAAATTCTCCTTTTTACCATTGGGAGAGTAACAGGATCAGCGTCTCTTCACCAGGCATCCAGGACACAAATGAGTATAGCAGTGGAATGCTTAACTCATGTATATGATTGGTGCACGGCTCTACTGATGAACATGAAGCAGCAATTGACTTCTATCTGAAAGACAAAGACAAAACATTTTGGATATGGTACAATTTTGATGACATTCTTCTTCGAGAAGATTCCAGCACTGAGACCCAGAGTGATCTCTACCATCAACAGCCCTAGAGATCCAAGAATTGCCTGTTGGGCAGATATGATGAAGAGATTGGGGGGAGGTGAAGTTCCCCGGACCACTTGGGATGATGAGTTCTTCCTTTGGTGGGGAGAACAAATCATCGCTGTGGACAACTATCCCTATGCCGAGATGGACTTTCGTGGCGATCCAGATCTTGTGCTTCCACGAGGTGCGGCATGGGGAACAGTCTGTAAGTTTACAATTTTTTGACTTATATAATTTTTTGGATTTTTTCGAATATGTATGAAAAAATGAGAAAGAAACATGTTTTTGATTGGATTCATAATGACTTACAATTTAAAAAATGATCATGATACAGATATTGGACCAGTTCAACCTAAGGGTTTCCCACAACACCAATTCAGCTGAGAGTCCAAGAAAACTACCAACAAATCAACACCCAAAGATATTGCCTCCGAGAGTAGATAAATGACTGTAGTGTATTCTATTATGTTATTGGAAGCAGGACCAATGCAGACTGCTCTTGATACCAACAGCTGACCGGATGGATAATGAAGTACCCAAGCTGCGGAAGCTAAGTTCCGGGTGTGTCTACTAGCACCATCGGCGAAACCAAAATGACTCATGACATCCAACACAGCCTGCCAAAGCAGATCAAAAACATCACCATCGCATCAAAGATCGAAAATCAACCAAATATGTACAAAGCAAAACTACTATATACAAGAGTAACATGCTAGGCCAAAACTTAGGCATAATACTTTTTCAAATAGAGCCCATTTCTAGGCTCCGGCAACTCATTCCCTTCAAAATCAACCAAGGTATAAGCTCCTTTCTTAAGGACTTTTTTGACGATAAAGGGGCCATACCACATAGACTTCAATTTTCCTGCCCCTAGGGCATCTTTCTCTTGGGCATAGACCAAAACCATGTCACCTTCTGAGAAAACCCTAGGTTTGACCGCCTTATCGTACTAAACTTTGACTCGATTTTTATGCGCTTCATTCATTGTGGCGGCATCTCGACGCTGCTCATCAAGATGTTCCAGATGAAGGAGACGTTCCTCAAGACTAGAAGTGTCAGGAATAAGTTCAACAGCTAACTTAAGAGAGAGAATCTCACATTCAATAGGGAATACAGATTCCAACCCATAAACTAACTGAAAGGAGTAAAGCCAGTTGCATTTTTCACTGACGTCCTGTATGCCCAAAGTGCAGGATATAGCATAATATGCCAGTTGGAACTAGATTTATTAATCGTCCTTCGAAGAATTGTCTTCAAGGATTTATTCACGGCTTCCACTTGCCCATTGGCCTGAGGATAATATGGAGATGAATGCTCCTGCCGGAAACCTAACTTGAGAGCCAACTCAGCCATCATGCTATTCTGAAAATGACTGCCATGATCAGTGACAATCTCTCTAGGAATACCAAAATGAGTAATAACTTGGTTGAAAAGAAAAAGAGCTGCAGTCTCACCGTCATTCCCGAAATTAAGCATAGCCTCGACCCACTTCGTAAAGTAGTCTACTGCTACAATAATGTACTTGTGACCTTTGGCCGAAGGCGGGTTACAAGTAGTATAATCAATACCCCACTTTGTAAGGGGATCGACAGTAATGACTGGAAAAAGCGGAGCTGGATGAGCGCGCATTTTTCGAGTATAAACTTGACATGGATGACACTTTTTGACCGATTCCATACAATCCTTGAAAATCGAAGGCCAAAAGTATCCAGCACGCAAAATCTTTTGGGCTGTAGCAAGCCTAGATAAATGACCACCACAAGCTCCACTGTGGAAATCGTTCAGCACAGCCTCGGCTTCTTTGAGAGTTAAGAAACGTCTTAGGATTGAATCAACCCCTCGACGATATAAAGCATCACCAATAATCAAGTAATTCTTAGCCAGGTGACGCAACTTACGGTGCTCATCTTTCGAAAAAGTAGAGGGAAACTTCGCAGTCTGGAGATACACAATTATATCTCCATACCAAGGATCATGTGGAGAGATAAGAAACAAATGTTCATCCGGGAAGGATTCATCATAGACTATCTCTTCCCCACAGGGAAACTCGGAGATCAATTCCGCGAAAACCAATGATTTCTTGGACTTGGCAAACATGAACTCGAGATCAAATTCCTACAAAATCACAATCCATCTATTGTATTTTCCCCCAATCACTCGCCTACTGAGGACAAACTGAAATGGATTGGCTGCTGCCAAAACATAAGTTTTACGTAGAATAATGTAATGCCGGAGTCGTTGCACAGCATGAACAGCTGCCAAAGCTAACTTTTCTATCAGAGTGTATCGGAGTTCAGGTCCTACCAAGCCTTGACTAAGATAGTAAATAACATGCTCAGCAAGAGCATCATCCTCTTGAACCAGAACCATATCGATAGTAGATTCTGCTGCTGCTAGATACAAAAGGAAATCCCTGCTATAATCAGGTGGACTCAATAAAGGAGCAGAGGTCAATGCTTTTTTCAAAGCATTGAATGAGCATTGAGCGAAGTCGTCCCAAAGAAATGGAACTCCCTTCTTCAACAATCTCATAAATCCCTTAGTAACTTCAGCATAATTTACGATAAATCTCCGCAGAAAATTAGCCTTTCCTTGTAGACTTTGAAGTTGAGGGATAGAGGACAGGGGAGGCAACCGAAGTATTGCCTCAACCTTGAAGAGATCTACCCTAATCCCTTCCCTAGACACAATGAATCCCAACAACCGACCGGATGAAACCGCGAAAACGCACTTTTTCGGATTCAACCTAATTTTATAGAAATGACACAGTTCAAATATTTCACGGAGGTGAGTAGGATGATCCATCCTCTTTCGAGAATGAGCAGCTAAATCATCCAAATACGCCTCGATAATCTTTTTGATGTCGTGGAAGGCATAGGACATGGCCCGCTGAAACGTAGCCCCAGCATTTTTAAGGCCAAAAGGCATCTTCTTGTATGCAAAAGTACCCCAGGGACAAATAAAGGCATTCTTATGCTGATCTTCAGGACGGATAGTAATCTGATTATATCTGGAGAAACCGTCCATGAAGGAGAAAATTTCGTTACCGGCACACTCGTCAATGATCTGATCAATAAATGGTGTGGGGTAATTATCTTTAGGACATGCTTTATTAAGGTCTCTAAAATCGATGCAAACTCGAATTGTTCCTTTCTTTTTATCTACGGGAACGGGATTTGAAACTCATTCAGTTAAAGGAACAGGATAAATCCAGCCTTAAGCAGCTTCTCCACCTCAGCTTTGATAGCTGCAGCCTTCCTAGGATTAACCGGACGAAGTTTTTTCCTGACCGGCTTAGCGTTTTCGTAGGTCTTGATCTCATGCTGAACAATAGATGGATCTATGCCAGGAATTTCCTCATAATACCAAGCGAATACATCCCTATACTCTTTGAAGAGCGCGGTGTAAATTTGAATCTCTTCACGGGAACATTCAGCTCCGATGAAGACATTCTCAATAATATTGGGATCCCTGGAGATGTTCACTAGGATAGTAGGATAAATCACAACCATTTTCCCTTCAGCATATACCTGTGTTGGTGCTAAAGGGTTCAGGACTGGGCGAACAGGACCAGGAGACGGAGGACTTGGAAAACTCGTTTCAACTTCGCTTAAATCAGGTAAAAAGTAAGATCGATGATGCAAATCATCCCACGGTCTATCTATACCAGTCATAGCTTCCAAGATGGCCTCTTCAGATGGAAGAGTGGTATCAAGGAAATCCTGGGCAGAAGAAGAACTAAGTGCCCAAGCTGGAGCCACATCTCCATCCAACTCTTCCGGAGACAGAGGAGCTGGAATGGAGTCTGCAGAGTCAATAATAGACTGATAAGCAATCTCAGCTGCAGACATAGGGAACGCCATTCCACCCACTTGACCTTCCGCCAATGTGGCGGTAGGGGAAGGCAAGGTCCAAGGATCCGAGAAATAATGAGTTCTGAAGAACTCTCTTCGAAGAGGAACCTTAGAGGATGAAATAGCATTAATATGAACCCTAGGAGGTGGAATATCAAAAGTACCCATCAAGGAAGAATACATTCCAACCCCTAAATTCTCAACAGGTGACTTGGCATTATCCAATTTTGGAACAGATGAGTCAGTAGACGCATTCGGGTCTACAGGAGGACAGTCCAGTTGATCCACTATAACAATCCTCCCTTCATGAGCGAAACAAATAATTCGAAATAATGAATATGTAATGGAATCCATCTCATAAATCCAGTTTTTCCCCAACAGAAGGTTGTAGTCCAAGCTTGCATCCACTACCTCAACCTCTATATTCACAGTTTTTCCCCCAACACAGATAGGCAAAGCTGGGACAATACCATGCGGTCTGTGAGAATGACCATCAAACGCAGTCAGAAGAGTGGTAGATGGAACAGCTTTGGGAGATCCAATTGTCTTCCAACATGTGAGAGACATCACGCATGTGGAAGCTCCCTCATCAACAACCGTCCGAAAGATATTTCATTTCTGGTACGATGATTTAATATGAAAAGCCATATGATGGGGGAGTCTCTTCTTAAAATTAGTCATATCAAATGTAATCAGAAGAGAATTTTTCGGATCAATAGCCCCAATGGCAGTGATTAAATCACTGCGCTGAGCCAGACAAGACTGGAGCACCTCTAAAGCCGACATGGCACAAGGACTCTGCACTAGATCTTCCACAACAGAGTAGTTCTTGTTGGGTGTGGAGCCTGATTATCTTGTTTACTTTGTATCATAGCACTGGACCCCTGTACCTTAAAAAGGGGCGGCAACGCCACCCGAAATTAATCGCTGCCATGGGGGGTCCAGGGGGGGCGACAGCGCTTTTCGGAGCCCCCCCCTAGCGGGGGTTCGGGGGCAGTGCCCCCGAAGCTAAAAACAGATGTAAAATTTCCTTGTAAAAGTATAGTAATTTCTAGTCAATGTGGGCCATTCATTAGGCAAATGATCTGACGGTAGAAGTTATGTTTAGATTAGGGTTTTTTTTCCCTAGAAGGCAACCCCTTTGTATATATGAGGGCATTGTATTGTGGCTGTGTATGATGTGTGTATTCTCGGAGCGAGAAACAGAGAGGGAGACTGTGAGAGAGAACAGAGGATATTACAACGGATCTGCTGTAGGTTTTGTCTCTTCATTTTTGTTGGATAATATAAAGGAAGGACTGGCTGTTCGGGGTGGACGTAGCCCAAACTGGGTGAACCACGTATATCTATGTCTCTCTGGTTTTATGTGTTTTGTGTGCTTGTATTTTCCGTATATTTTATGTGTTGCATTGCTCCATAATATTTAATTTTCTAACAACTGGTATCAGAGCCGAAGGTATATTTGGCTGATAAACTCGCAGGAAAAAAGGGTTCCTGGTTCGAGTGGGAGCAATGGCGGACGATGGTAAGTTTAGGGTTGAGAAATTTAACGGCCAAAACTTTGCGTTGTGGAAGATGCAGATGGAAGATTATCTGTATCAGAAATATCTATACCTACCATTGAGCGGAAAAACAAAGAAGCCGGCGACCATGACAGACGCGGAATGGAACATTCTCGATAGAAAGGCACTCGGAACAGTACGGTTGTGTCTTGCGGCGTCAGTCGCCTTCAATATTTCGAAGGAAACAACAACAGAGGGTTTGATGCAGACGTTGGCGAAACTATATGAAAAACCCTTGGCCTCAAACAAGGTATTTCTTATGAAACGACTATTTAATATGAAGATGCCGGAAGGTGGATCTGTTGCAGACCATTTAAATGAATTTAATACAGTTACCAGTCAGTTAAGTTCTGTAGGGGTAAACTTTGATGATGAAGTTAGAGCTCTGTTATTCCTGTGCTCATTACCAGAAAGCCGGAATGGTTTAGTTATGGCCATTAGTAACTCTGTCTCTAGATCTAGTACTTTAAAGTTTGATGATGTTGTGGGTGCTATCCTTAGTGAGGAAATGCGACGGAAAAGCTCCGGTGAAACATCGGGAAATGCTTTGAGTGCAGAGTCTATGGGAAGAAGAATGGAAAGAGGAAAGAGCTTGGGATATCGCAGTAAATCAAGGAAAGGCAGATCCAAGTCTAGATCAGGGATAGTGTGCTAGAATTGCAGAAAGAAAGGACACCTAAAGAAAGACTGTAGATCTCGGAAGGGAAAAGAAGGAGACACACAGCAAGAAAACAATCATGAAGCAAATGTGATAGGTGATGTGTTACAAGATGCTTTGATTCTTTCTTTCGAAAATGTTACTGATTCTTGGGTTGTAGATTCAGGGGCTTCATTCCATGCCACACCTGATAAGAAATATTTTCATGACTATGTCCAAGGAGATTTTGGACAAGTTCGTTTGGGTGATGATAAACCCTGTAAAATTGTTGGAATGGGTAAAGTTCTTGTAAAAAAACAGAATGGAAACCAATGGCTACTAAAGGAGGTAAGGCATGTTCCAGATCTGAAGAAAAATCTGATTTCAACAGGGCAGTTAGGCAGTGAAGGTTGTGTGACAACTTTCACAGATAAAACTTGGAAGGTCACCAAAGGAGCGCTGGTAATAGCAAAAGGTGAAAAGTTTGGTACATTGTATTTATGCAATGGTATTTATAACTCTGTTAATGCTTTAACTTCCAAAGGAGAAGATGCAGCATTATGGCATCATAGGCTCGGACACATGAGTGAGAAGGGAATGAAGATTCTTCACTCAAGAAATTTGTTGCCAAGGTTGAAGAATGTTGATTTGGATTTCTGTGAGAATTGCATTTATGGAAAACAAAAGAGAGTCAGATTTCTCAGAGTTGGGAAAGAAAAGAAGAGCAAAAAATTGGAGCTTGTGCATACAGATGTATGGGGACCTACTCAGGTATCATCTCTCGGTGGCTCTTGCTATTATGTTACGTTTATTGATGATGCAACTAGAGAAACTTGGATTTATTGTATTCAAAATAAATATGATGTGTTTGACACTTTCAAGAAATGGAAAGCTTTGGTTGAGATTGAGACAGGAAAGAAGTTGAAGTGTCTCAGATCAGACAATGGAGGTAGTGTGCAGTTGCAGAGGCTGATAGAGTGCGGTAGGAGCAATGTGGAGGTAGAGAAGGCAGGTTCCAAGAACACCTGAAAATGGTGTGCTCGAAGGATGAAACGAACAATCATGGAGCGTGCAAGGTGCATGTTATTGCATGCGAATTATATTTTACAATTTTTGAAGTGGAATCTTTTGACGAATCTTTGTATTTATCTAATAAACGAGAGGCCTTCAAGTTCCTTGGATGGTGGTATTCCGAGGAAGCATGGATAGGGTAAAAGGTAAACTACTCTTTTTTAAAGCCTTTTGGTTGTGAGGCCTTTTTCCATATTAATAAAGAAAACAGAACAAAGCTTGAGGAAAAATCAAAGAAATGTGCCTTTATTGGATATGGTGCTAATGATTTTGGTTATCGCTTATATGATTATGAAAATCAAAAAATCATTAGGAGCAGATATGTAATATTCAATGAAAAGGTCTTGTATAAGAATCAGCTGCAGGAAAAGAAACATGAAAAAGAAAGCAAGGAATACACGGTTCTTGATGAGATAACTGAAAAAGTAAAGGTGCCTGAAAATAATAATAATCAACAACCACAGCAGCAGCAACCACCACAACAGCAACAGGCACCTCAAACACTTGAAAGTGGTGTTAGAAGATCTACTAGGATAAGTAGACCCCCTGAACGATACTCTCCTTCATTATATTATTTATTGTTGACTGATTCTGGTGAACCTGAATGTTATGAAGAAACAATGCAGGTTGAAAGCAGGAAGAAGTGGGAGCTAGCCATGGAAGAAGAGATGGACTCCTTAATGCATAACCAGACTTGGGACTTAGTCAGGTTGCCTGCAGGTAAAACTGCATTGCAGAATAAATGGGTTTACAGGCTGAAGGAAGAAGATGGAGGAAAAGAGAGGTACAAAGCTAGACTTGTGGTGAAGGGGTTTGCACAAAAGAAAGGTATTGATTTTGATGAAATATTTTCTCCTGTTGTTAAAATGAATTCAATCAGAACTATTTTAAGTCTTGTAGCAGTTGAAGATTTACATCTTCAACAGTTAGATGTAAAGACAGCATTTCTCCATGGAGATTTGGAGGAAGAGATATACATGCAGCAACCAGAAGGATATGAGGTAAAAGGGAAAGAAAAATTGGTGTGCAGGTTAAATAAGAGCTTGTATGGTTTAAAACAGGCTCCAAGGCAGTGGTATCTAAAATTTGACAAGTTTATGTCTGAACAAGGTTATACTAGATGTCACTCTGATCATTGTGTTTATCTAAAAAGGCAAAATGATGGCGGCTATATTATATTGTTATTGTATGTAGATGACATGCTTGTTGTATGGTCTAACATGTAGGAAATAAATGTGCTAAAAAGAAAATTGGCAAATTCATTTGCAATGAAGGATTTGGGAGCTGCAAAACAGATCCTTAGTATGAGGATAACTAGAGATAGGAAAAATCACAAATTAACACTGTCTCAGAATGAGTACATAGAAAAGGTGTTGAAAAGATTTAATATGCAGAATGCAAAACCAGTTAGTACACCTTTTGCTAGCCATTTCAAACTTAGTAAGGAGATGTGCCCAAAGGCCCAAGAAGACATGGATTATATGTCTAAAGTTCCATATGCATCAGCAGTTGGAAGCTTAATGTATGCAATGGTCTGCACAAGGCCTAATATTGCACATGCAGTGGGAGTTATAAGCAGGTATATTAACAATCCATGAAAAGAACATTGGATGGCAGTAAAATGGATTCTCAGATATTTGAGAGGTACCACAAATCAAGCATTATGCTTTGGTGGTTCAAACATTGCTCTACAGGGATATGTTGATGCAGATATGGCAGGTGACAGAGATAACAGGAGGAGCACTACAGGATATGTATTTACTGTAGGTGGAACAACTGTCAGTTGGGTTTCAAAAATCCAAAGTGTTGTTGCACTTTCAACAACAGAAGCCGAGTATGTTGCTGCTACGGAGGCTAGTAAAGAAATGATTTGGTTACAAAGGTTTATGGATGAATTGGGTAAGAAGCATGATATGGGCACACTATACAGTGATAGCCAAAGTGCTATTCATCTTGCAAAGAACTTAGCATTTCATTCCACGACTAAACACATACATCTCAAATACCATTTCATACGGTCAGTATTGGAAGATGGAGAGTTGAAGCTGGAAAAGATACACACTAGCCAGAATCCTGCAGATATGCTAACAAAAGTTGTAACCAGGGAGAAACTAAGAACATGCTCAGTTTCAATTGGTCTTCAAGGATGACGATGAAGATGAGAAACATCCAGGTCCAAAGAGGAGTCATTGTCCAGCAAATGAAGCAGCGGTGGAGTTGCTACAATCAGTCTCCAAGTGGGAGATTGTTGGGTGTGGAGCCTGATTATCTTGTTTACTTTGTATCACGGCTTTGGACCCCCGTACCTGAAAAGGGGCGGCAACGCTGCCCGAAATTTAATCGCTGCCGTGGGGGGTCCAGGGGGGGGCGGCAGCGCTTTTCGGAGCCCCCCCCTGGCGGGGGTTCGGGGGCAGCGCCCCCGAAGCTAAAAAATTGATGTAAAATTGCCTTGTAAAAAGTATAGTAATTTCTAGTCAATCTGGGCCGTTCATTAGGCAAATGATCTGACGGTAGAAGTTATGTTTAGATTAGGGTTTTTTGCCCTAGAAGGCAACCCCCTTGTATATATGAGGGCATTGTATTGCGGCTGTGTATGATGTGTGTATTCTCGGAGCGAGAAACAGAGAGGGAGACTGTGAGAGAGAACAGAGGATATTACAACGGATCTGCTGTAGGTTTTGTCTCTTCATTTTTGTTGGATAATATAAAGGAAGGACTGGTTGTTCGGGGTGGACGTAGCCCAAACTGGGTGAACCACGTATATCTGTGTCTCTCTCGTTTTATGTGTTTTGTTTGCTTGTATTTTCGGCATATTTTATGTGTTTCATTGCTCTGTAATATTTAATTTTCTAATAGTTCTGGGCGGCCCTAGCGTTTGGATTAATCGTCGACCGCTTGGTAGATGCTTTGGGCATCCGAGGTATAGGCTCAACAGTAGGCTTCGCAATGTGAAGCGGCTCAGTAGCATCAGGAGCATCCTTAGCTTTCGAAGACTCTTCTCTGCCATAATCACGGGATCTCGTAGCGACATCCATGTGAGCACTCATCATAAATATCTTCGATGGAAATTCCCCTTCCTGGGTGCCCCCAGAGGAAGCCCCAGGATTTTGATTCGCGCCAACAATGAGTTGTTTCCCTTGGGGAAAAGGGTTTGTTAACACAACCTGTGAACTGGAAGAACCCTGCTGAGCTAATAGGCGCTGTGCATCTTGAATTTTAGGGCAAAGGTGCATAAGATGGTCTCCAACACACAGCTTGCATGGAAACTTCACTTTCCTTTTCTCCTTTTGACCCTCACCAACATGCTCGTTGGTTTTATTCGCATTACCCTTCCCATTCTTGCCCTTTTTCTTATTATTTCGTCCCTTCTTCTTCCCTTCAGATTGTTTATTTCCTTTGGGATCAGAATTTTGGACAGCATTTATGGACAAAGAGGGGGAAGGCGATGACTCAGCAGGCACAGCCTGACCAGAAGGAGCAGATTGTAAAGACAACTGTTGCAATTGAGTAAACAAGTTGGCTACACTACTATTGATCGATCCAATCAGTCCATCACCATGAGGACCAGGCTTAGTTTTGGATAAATCTAATGTGGAGCGAGGAGCATTAGGCAAATCCTTGTGAAGGACCCCAGATTGGGAATATATCAATTCCAGCTGCTGGGCCCTAAAAATGGCCTGTTCCTCCGAAAATACCCTAGACAGGGATACATCTTCAGAAATGTCTGACTGGAGAGATTTCAGAAACCATTCCAAAAGGAATTCTCCTAGAATATTAGCTTTAATAAGCCTCTTCCTTCTCCTCCATTCCTGAATATGGTCAGAAATGTGGGTTGCATCGTCCTGTTTAAAATTGGCCAGGAGTTCAGTCCCAGCGTCATATCAGACAGGCAACTGGAAATGGTTTAGAAATGTAACAACCAGTTCTCCAAATGTGGCAAAACTTCCCCCAGTTAGCTCAAGATACCATTTGGCAGCGTTTCCAGTTAGGGTGCGTTGAAACAATCTCAACCTAATCGAATCGTCGATTAGGGAGTTAGAAGAACACCATAAATGGAAAGTGGTGATGTGGTCAGCGAGATCCTCTCCATTCTTCCCTTCAAACTTTGGAATGTCTGAAGGTAGTTTGGTCGGGACCGAAGGCCACCCCGGACTATACCGAATCGGATCATTCGTCAATTTCGACAGATCTGGCAAGTTCAACGTTGCCAGAAAAGGTAAACGAGGCAGAGCCTGAGGATTCCATCCGTGATAGGATGAATTCCCAACATTCTAAAAAGAATACCTTGGATTTGATGAGGCACCAGGTTGCCAGAAATAACTCGTAGCAAAAGGAGAAGAACCTCCTCCCAATGGAGAGTTACCAAAGACCGGACCAGTTCCCCCACCTGAAGTATTAAATGAAGAGGAAAGCCCCTGATAAGGGTTCCAGGCATTAGATAGAGGGGAAAAAATCTGATAAGCACTCGACGAAGGGAAAGAAGCATTCCCTTGGTGACCAGCGTAAAACTGATTCCCTGCCCTCGCTGTAGTGAATACAGGGTTCCAACCTGTAAAAGTAGTCGAATTCTGACCTCCAGAACAAGGGTTAAAACTCTAGGTCTGGGAAGTAAACGGAAAGGACCCTAAAGAAGGATTTGAACTAGGGATATGCCCAGTTCCGAAGGGGAACCCTTGAAAAGAAGCTGATCCACTAGCCATAGAAGACATGGGTGTAGATCTAGCTGCAGCAGCGGAAAAGGAAAAAGAAGGAATCCCACTAGTGGGCATTCCAAAACAGAAGGGACCAGATTGAGAAGCATGTGCTTGGGTGAAACCAAAGCCAAACATAGCAGCACTAGAAGCAATCGAAGGTATAGAAATAGTGCCTCCTCCTTTGACAGAAGCAGGAGTCTGAATGCCTGCAGCACTCACAACAGAAGCCGCGTTCCCAGTCGTGGCCATCGAAAGGTATGTATAATACGGAGGATCTTTCGTTCTCTCTGACTCAGGTCTGATGTATTCAACAATGAACAAATAATTAGGAGGAAGAGGAGATGGAAGTGACACTGATGGTTCAGGTACTTCCTCTATTTGAACTTCTTCTTCCTGCGGAAATAAAACTCGCAAGGTGAGCGGAGCGCTCCTCTCGGAATCAACACCGGGACCACTTCCAAAACCTTCAGACCCTTGTGGAGGATCTCTCTCCACTGCGTCAGATGCCACAGGGTGATAACCACCTGCTAAATCACTCCTATGCCTTCTCGAAGAAGGCTCTGAACTCTTGGGAGATAACCCCCGGATTCTCCTCGATCGATGAGGCGCTTGATCAACCACTTTAACAAATTTTAATTAGACTAAAAAAATATCAAGCTAGGCAAGCTAGGAGAAAAGAGCACTCACTGCAAAAATAATCCCTGAGATACAATCAAGAAAACAACCTTCAAGTATTTCCGCTCCGGGTGATTAGGACCGGACACCAAAATACAGGAAAGCGAAATATAGGACCTCCCGAAAGTAGTCTGGGATAATTACGGCCCAGGCCTACTAGAGAAGGTATCAGAAACAGTTACGCTGACCTCCTAACGACAGCCTTTGCCGGCACAAGTACCCAAGCTTCGCAAGGGCACCCCCCAGAAATACTGCTGAAAGTGATACGACGTCTACCTCAGGTACCACGGGTATTCCCCCCCGCAGTCACCTATGTGGAACTTAGAAATGGAAACTATGGGCACCAATCCATGTCAGAAGCCGGGCGGAACGGTCTTGAGGTCAGATCCAGCAAATCGGAGAGGGGGTATCTCTCTTTTCAGCCTTCACTTCCCCTCGCGCTTGACTCTCTGGAGGAGAGCTTTCCCGGTCAACCTAACGGAGTTGGATTTCACTCAATTAATCAACTTCTATGTTTTTTTTGGGCGGCCTTGGAGAGTTAACTCTCCACTCACCTAATCCAAGGCCCTACAACCTAGCTAGTTGGTGTATGACACTTAGAAAACTTGCTAGTTGATTTTAAATTATATTGCTTATTTTAATTGGCTGTTATGTTAAGCCAAAGAGACACGGAAATGAAACTTGTGATGTTTTGACGCAGAAAAGAAATTAATAAAAACCAAACTACATGAAAATGCAGTATTTGTCTTTCGATGAAAAGCAACTTCTACACAGGTACTACGAGACTAAAAATTTTATTTTTCTTTTCAGATAACAAACTCACACTCTCAAAAACTACGAAAATGACTAAATGCTTAAGTGCACTTGATGCAAATCACTAAAAGCATGCAAATTCTAAGATGCAAAATCTACTAAAGCAGAGTGAAATTTCCCGAAGATCCTTCAGCTTTATTTCTTTTTGGTTGTCCAGAAATCTAGTTCCCAAAACCAGAAACTCTTAATATAATGACACCAAAAATGCTTGAAACAAGAAGAAGCAACCAATGACAATTCCTTTCCAAAATCAAGTCAAAAAACAAAGGGAAGAAATCTCAACAAAGCTTCAAAAGATATGACAAAACGAAAACAAAAACGCAAAACAAAAGTAAATGCCAAAACAAAATGTTTTTGAGCTTTTGAATTTTATAGCAAGAAGAGATCAAAAATACCAAGAAAAACTATCAAATCCCAAGCCAAACAACACTGAATTTCAAGCAAAAACTTCAAAGAACACTCCAAATCTTATAAGGCTAACTAGTAGCAAGATTTATATGAGCAAAAAGAAGACAAGAAACTCAGTCACTCAGCCTAGAAGAATAGTACAAACTTGTAGCAAACAAAAACTTCAAAGAACCAAGAAAGACCCTTCAAAAGTTGCAACAAGACCTAGTCAACTGAACTCAAGAAAACCAACCAAAAGATGGGCAAAAATCGAAATGCAAAGCAAGAAAAAAAGATAGGAAAGAGTAAATGAGTAGTAGCTCTCTGTTCTGATAAAGCAGAATAGCCAAGAATCCCCAGAAAGAGATCTCGGTACTTAAACCAGAAATGCCAGCACAAACAACAAGACTTGCCAAATAAGCTAGTTTTCAACCAAACCAGAGAGAGAAAATACCAAAGACCACTTTCTACACAATCCAGAGGATACAAAGACATTGTAGGAACATGCCTCCATAGGCAGACAAGGCCAAAAAGCCAAGAAACCTAAAATTTCAAAATTTACCCAGATATACGTGACTTGACAGTTATGGAACAAGCGTGCATACGCGACTATGTTAAAGAAAACCCGCGTATACGTGACCACCTTTAAAAAAAACTGCGTGTATACGCGGCTGTGTGCAGACAAACCTGTGTATAAAAAGGTAAATAATGAAAATTAAAAAAGATCAAGCCTGGATAAGAAACCAGGACTTTAGTCTGAGTGAGAAAAAGTTAACTAGACTGGAAATAAAAGTTAAAACTGTTGGAAATCTATCAAACAGCTCAAACCACCCAATAGGGGAATCACAAAAATGTGATCCCCAGCGAAGTCGCCAGTTCTGTTTCGGGGAAAAACACCCTAGAGGTTTGTTGGGTCAAAACCTCCACAAATCAGGGCATGCTATTCAGAAGGACTCACACACAACCATACTTAAATGCTAAGAACTAGTTAACAACGATGGTAGAACTCACCAGTAGTCCTACGTTCGATGTAGATCCCGCGGGGTCCAAACCCCCAGCAACCCTTCTTCCTCCTTAACCTAGAAAACAATAAAGAACATGCACGGAAACCTAGATATACAGCATATACTTCTCCTAAACGTTAGTGTAATCCATGTGAAATATTAAATAAACAATAATAACTGCTTAATAATCAATCTTTTCACATATACAAATAGACATTAACACATAAGTTCAGGAACAAGATGGTTCTTCATTATTGTGAACAGCATGTACAGAAGTAAAGAGTGGAGAGATCACCTGAATCCTTCCACGATCTTAGAGCAAACCGTCGTCCGGATTCGTCCCGCCCTTGCCTTGCTAAGAAACTTTCAGGAGTTGTGCACTCGAGATGGAATATAAACTAATCAACATCTCTAGGAAACAAGGGTTTCCTATATAAATCTGGGAAAGTGCAGGAGGCACGGGAATTCAGACTTGAACTAGGGATTCCAACAGAGTATAATATCTATAATAACTCTATCTCCCTTAGGCCATACACATGAGGGTCTTTTATACTCCCTCAAAGTAGTTTCAAATAGTTGGAAACAGTTGGCCACGTACTGGGGTGGTTGAACTACCAGAGTAACCATCAACCCAGCCCGAAAATAGAGAATTTTTATATATTTTTTAATGATTTTAATGGCATAAGCGAGAAAGTACATGTGGACTCGCGTATGCAAGCAGAAAAGTTTGGGCATACCCGCGTATGGGAATTTTAACACTATTTTTTAGTGAATTTGTTCAAGTTTGTAGGAATGGGTGCCCAAAGCCATAAAAGCAATCATGAATCATATGAAGGTGAAAAATGATGCTATAACAATAGTGTGCCTCCCCACACTCCTAGCATTGTAAAGGTGGCTTTTGGTTCTGAGTTTGCTCCGGCTTACTAGAAGCTTCTGTGGTTCTATCCTTTATAGGTCATCTTATTCTTTGATGATTTTTACCAAACTATTTACTAACCAAACTTCTAGCTACACCTTCGAATTTACTGGTTTTGCCTCTTTTAAAACCAAATCTGCCTTTATGTTCTTTCTTTGTCTACCAGCCCTTGCCTTGTTCCACCTTGACTTTGGCTTTCTGATAACACATTCTGGCTTTTCGAATAGCCTCATCCATCGTCTTAGGATTTACGAACTTTATACATTCTTTCATATGAGTTGGAAAACTGCTTAAGAACCTCTATACTCTAGCCTTCTCATCTCTTAAGTAAGGTACGTATCGCAACAAAGAAGTAAATTTAGTGATAAACTTGTCCATGGTCAATCGTCCTAGTTTCAAATCGTGAAATTCCAGAGCTTTTTCATCATAGAAGCACTTTGTTAGGTATTTATCCTTAAAATACTGTTGAAATACATCCCAAGTTACGTCTTGATCTTCTATACTGCGAACGTTCTTCACTTCTTCCCACCATAAGGTGGCTTTCTCTCTTAGCTGGTAAAGAGCCAACCTGGCCTTAAGATCACTGCTGTAATCATATACTTGAAAATACTTATTCATATTAATCAGCCATGCCTCAGCTACCTCTTCCTCTACTCCATCAAATGTAGGAGGTTTTATTTTCCTAAATTCGCCTTGTAGCTCTACCCTCTTCTTTTTATTTTCCCTTGGTTCTATTGCATTATTAGATTCTGCTTCGTTATAATTATTATTTCGGTTACTTCGTTGAGACTGAATTCTTTCTATTCGGTCGGTGTCATGATCTCCAGTTTGTTGTTCATTTCCTTCCTAAAATTCTTTATCAGTACTTGGCTTCTCAATTCCTTGATTCTGTTTGTCTGACAGACTTCTCAATATCCTCTCCTGCTCTTGCATCAACCTTGCATTAACGTTTCGCACCCGTTCCATTTCTTCTTGTACCTTTTGCACAGTAGTTAAAAGAGTACTGGTTTGGCTTTGTTGTTATTCTAACAACCTACTGGTTTGTTGATGTTGTTCCACCCCCAGCTGTATCCACATTTATGGCCTCACCTCCTGTTGGGGTTGTGTTTCCCTAGCATTTCGAGGTGGTTGCTGCAATGGTGTCCTTCTCATTATGTTCGACTAACCCTTCTGTGCGCGCCAAGAATTACACAACTTTAACGTTAGTTGACCCATAGGGTCCCAGCGTTACAACGCTACTCTGATACCACTTGTAACATTCACCAATTCCATAAACTCAACAGTACACACGAAATATTTAAAAAAAAAAACTTCTTTACACGTTTTACCACCTAGCATTTCCATGTTTTTATAAACTTAATGATTTAATAATACATATAGATTAATAAACTAACACATAAAATATATGTTGGATCTTCATGGAGGCAGACACATAAAACTGGCATAGTTAATAGTTTATGTATACTATTTTAAACTTAGTTTATTTATTTGCATAGTCAATGAATTCCTTTTAACCATTCACAGTTCATACACCAACTCACCGACGTACAGAACCTCAGCTTACCGAGGTGGAGTGTTTAATGCAAATCCGTTTAACTGACAACTCAATCCTCGGGACTTACTTGGCATTTACTCTGCCAAATTCTCTGGTAAATTTTCTCTGTACCAAATCGCATATGGATGTGAACCAGGACAGGTGGTGGTTTCTACACTGTCGGATGATTCTTGGGTTCTACAGTTAATTTGATCTGTCAGATTTGTTTGATTGAATGTCTCGCCAACCCAATCTTTAGTTCATTTGGCGCCGAAGTTATTAGGGTATGATGGCTCTGCAACAACAAACCCGAGTTCACCCGGTCAATGTTGCGTCTGTGGAGATGAGGAGGTATTAAATCTGTTATGGTCTTTGGTTTCATTTAGATACACTCCAGAGTTATGCGTTCAGGTATTGGGTTATGCCATTTCCTTTTTTTTTCCTCTGCAGTCCCGCATACCACGAAGGAAATTCCTTTTCCAACCAAAGATGTCGTCTGGAGCGCTTCCCCTCTCCTCTAACAGGTATAATCTAAGCTCTAAGGTAATTGTTTTCCTTGTTCCTACTACATTTAACACTCAATCTCCAACTCTCTCTGCTAAGGGGTGTAATCCATAAATGATTTCAGAAGTGAGGCTCGGCTACCAGAAGTATTCCTCAAGGTAAATCGTCTGTAGCCTACCTATTCTTTTCGCTATATATTTTCTTTTTCATTTTCCAAGTTTTCTTTTTCTTACTGTAACATCATTTACATGAGTACTCCAAGTCCAACGGTGTACTTACTCTTATGCATCGCTCTATGTAGGTACTAATCAGGAATTAAATCCCTCAGTTAATTTGTTTTGCGATCACCATTGTTGGGGATCTATAAATTCTTTGTTTTGATTCCATGAAACCCCTGCATAGGTACATGTTCGTGTCTCCAGCTCCTTACCATGGTTGTTAACGGTCTGTTCAGATAATGATTATGCATTCCGCTTGTAAGCCAACCCCTTTTTTTTTAGTTTAGAATGGGGTTGGGACCTTTGGTATTTCTTTGGTTTAAGGAAATATTTTTACAGTAGTCCTGCCTCAGCTCAATTTTAGTGACTAGAGGGCTTTCACGCCTTAATATGTAATAAGTCCATTATTACTATCTTTTTTGTATAACTTACTTATAGTGGTAAATATGGATATTCTTTTGGAGCCCGTTATTTATTTAAGAACCACCGTTGGCATGGTTCCTATCCAGTTTTCATTTGTCGGACTGTAATTTGTGTGTTTTCCATATAAGCATCAGAGAAATTTTCTCCATAGCCATGTGTAATGAGTGGTTATTATAAACGTTTTTCATAATTCTAAGATTTCGCACTATGTATGTCTAGTCCTGTCTCTCCTTGGATTTTCTTTTGCATCTTGCTAGCAATTTTGGAGTAATGCATGGTCGTTTTTTTTTACATATAAGATATGTTGGGCAGCGCTTTTATTTAATATTTTTGTGCTACCTGGTTAAGTTATGTTTCGGTTATTTTTTTCTTTCTGCTCTTTAACTTCCGAAACTCATTTCTTGTTCTGTTAGGCACAGAGTTCTATGATAAAGTTATCTTGTCTTTTATGGTTTTGGGTATTTCTGTCAGTGATTAAAATGTTAACACTACAGTTTCCTTCTAAAAGAATTTATCTCCTATATGCAGTGATTTCATTTCTACTGAGAAGAAGAATTCCAAGCATTCTTTCCAGTTTATCCTCTGTTTCATTCTGATTTACTTCTGGTTATACAAGAAAACTTATGTCTGAACCATTTTTCTGTGTATTATCATAGGCCATAGGGATAACCAGCCTAGAATCTTGTTTAATGAACTGAGCTAACAGTCCTTGTCTAATCCTTTACAGTAGAACTGATTAATTCATATAATCCTTACTTTCTTTTTTTGTTAACTGATATTTTTAACGAACATATTTCTTTTTTTCATTTTTTTAAATAAACTCTACTTGCTCAACAGAAGCGTAAATTCTACTTACTCCACAGATTCCTTTCTGTCTGTACATTTTTCCTAGATGAAACTATAGGAGTAAATCAACATTAACTTAATATAACACTTCCAGATTTCAACTTCTAATTAATCAGTGAATACTTGTTTTTTTTTTCAGTTTATTTATAAAACTTAAACTAAATTTACTTATCTGTACTTTATCTGACTGATAAATGGTTTCCTTCCTTCCACGAGTGAGGCAATTACATCCTCTAACTCTTCCACGTGATCCAAGTCTGAGCTTTTGTTTCTTACAGAATTCTGAAAGAGAACTCGGGACAATCCGGTCCAATCTCCAATTCCAGCGGAAACAGATATCTGGAGTATTCCTCTGTTGAGTTCCAGATCAGGAATTACTAACCAACATTTCTTCTTTTTCCTCAGTTCAGAACCCCTCAAACCTCACTGTAATTACCCCTTTATTCCTAAAGATTTAGGTAATTGTTTGAACTTTTTTTTTTTTCAAACCAACACCAAATCTAGAATTTACTTTGACCATCAGTGTTTATCTTATGAAATTAATTCCATAATTAATCTTTTCATTTAATCACCAAAATTAAAAAAAAAAATTCATGTTCATAATATTCTGTTTCCAACAAAATAACAATAAATATTTTAAATACTCTTAACAAAAGCCTAACAATTAGTCAATGATTAATGCGATGGTTACAATATATTAATTAAAAATCCACAAAGTTCCATGCTTAAATCATTGGAAAAAAATTATAATATATAATCAATAACCTGATAAAAAAATTCGAAATGACATATTAATTAGTAAGGATGGAAAGCGAAATGAAACAAAAATATATTAACCACCGCATATTCACCCATGTGGTTGTGATACGCCAATGAAGATGAACCTCTGGGTGTGAGTGGAGAGAAGTTTGAAAAAAAAGTCGTCATTTGACGGTGACATAACATTTTTTAAATGTTGGAAGTAGTTATAAGAAATTTAGTTGTTTTTAGTGTAATTTAAAAAAAAAAAAAATTAGTAGATTTTTTAGGTTTAATTTCTTTAAAATTTAATAAAAATTTATTGAAAAACATAAATTTAATAAGTAATTTTACACAATAAAAATATTCACCTTAAATTTTCCCCTAAATTCCAAAAAAACCCCTTCTTTTATTTTCCTTTTATTTGAATATCGTGAATAGCATCTGAATATGTACAGCGTAAAAATTTCTAAGGTTTACTCAAAAAATCAATGATTGTTATGCTTGCTATACACTCGAGGAATTATGCTATGAGTAAGAAAGGGATAATATTTTCTTTAAGCGTATTAGAGTTCTTCAGTAGCATATAGCCACGATGGTATGTCAAAAACATTTAGAATGCAATCATAATTAGATAGTCTATAAATGTTTTAGAATACAACTATACTTATCTCAAGCGAGCCCGCTTCAGCAGACAGTCATCTGCATGTCAAAATAGTGCATCAGGAGAGCCGGATTCATATACTCTGTTTTTTAGCTGTTTTTTCTATGCATCATAGTTTTTCTCACATGAGGCAATGGCTTATAGTTTTCTACAGGGCCTACAATTGACACATCAAGCGAGCCTGTTTTTGTCTTTGATATTTTGTTCTTCTTCAATCCTGTTGAGTTTCAACAAGAATGGCAACATTTCCCCTTTCTAAGGGTTGATCTGTTGTTTTTTCTTTATCTGGACTTGCAATCTGTTTGGGATGTTTATGCACCCATATTTGTCTGATCCTCACATACTGTTCTCACTTTGACACCTTCTTTCTTAGAAGTTGTCACTTTGGAACTGTTTCAGATCGGGTTTTCTTATCACCACGTGATGGGAATGTAATGTTTTGCTAGATGCACTGTTAATACAAATAGCGTTTTTTTCTTTCTGAAGAAGAAAAAATATATATATCTTTTCTTTTTATTTTTTAGAATACAACTATACCTGCGAATTTATTTTGAATATTGTAATTAAAAATTATCTCGAATGTTTTGTTAAAAAAATTATAAAATTTCTGTACACAATGTAATGTAATTAAAAATGAGGCCTAATTTTATCTTAAAAATTTGACAAAATATTTTCACCCGATGTAATTTTTTTTTGTTTAATTTAAATAGGAGTTGTGAAAAATATTAATTTTTTTACCTAATTAAAAATATAAAAAAATAAAAATAAAACTAATTTGTTATTTTAATTCATAATGATTTTTAAAACAGATTGAGATACATGTTACAAGTTATAAGGTTTTGCTAATAAGACTTGAGGATAAATTTGGAAATCCACCTCTAGTGTGTTATATAAAATGATAATTGGTCAATCAATGTTCAAAAATCAATTTAGGAAAAGAGCATCGGATAAATATGAGGTTTAGTTTTCCTTTTGAGTGGATAAGCAACAAAAATAAAACCAAAATGATAGACTAGAGTTTGACATTATATGCAAAGAACTAACGACATTGGTCTAAAAAGGAAAGAAGTTGGCCCATAAGTGGGAAAACAAGCCCATAGAACTACTGCTAGAAAATCCAAAATTTTGGACACGGTGAGCATATCAATGATTAAGAAAAACCTAGGAGTTATGAAAACAAGGACATATCCAAATCAATGGGGTGGTTGCATCCTTGCAATTTGGTGTCATGATCAGGCATGAAGGTGTACCCATTTCAAGGAAAGAATGATGTCCCTCCACATCCATCAGTCGTCGCTTCAACTTTTCCAACTTGTGCATAAGGTTGTCCTGAGCATTCATTTTATTAACCAAAACCTTCCCCAAAATTAATTTAATGTGAGTATAAATATTAATAGTGTACAAAAATCGATTCTCATGGCCTCTAATGTTCCCTGTATTTTGGATCCAGGCTACAATACTCTCAATAACCTCAGATTCCAATATACCTTGACATTCATAGTTGACTTTTTCTTTGGATCCAAGCTACAATACTGTCAATAACCTAAGATTCCAATATACCTTGAAATTCACGGTTCACTTTTTCTTCAACTATGATAATTTTTTACTAGATTTTAGGGGGAGTGTGGGCTTGATAGTTGCAAGCAGAGGACTTAGCTCAAAGTCGAGCTCATGAGCATCCAACAATTCCACAAACTTTGCCACTACATTAGGTGCATGAACATTATCATTTCATAGTGGCCAAGGGAAGAAAGAACTAAGCTAGAGCAAGGGATCCGAGTTGAAGGACAAATGAAGTGCATTTTTAAGAGGATATTAATGTTTTCCCTAAGGACAAAGGTTGAGTTTGCTATCACTTATCCATGTCCTCATCATCTGCTAGTGCTCACAAGGGCAAGAGGATAACTACGGAGGAGCTATCTAAAAGAGAAAACTAGGTAAGGAAGGGTTGCAACTAAGATTCATGGTAGGAGGAGGAAACAATTGGGAGGAGATAAACAAAATGAGAATGGAAAATGTATCTTTGAGCTTGGAGTTAGCACCCGATACTAACACTTCAGAAATATTAGCATGAACGAGATTAAAGTATTTCATCTTGTAATGAAGGATGCATCACTACCAAGGCTTACTCCTATCCATTGGCACATTAGGAGCGGGAGAGGCCATGAAACCTAACCTAGTTTCTAGTGGATACATGACCTCTAGCCATATAAACCCCATTAAGGAGCACTAACTTATATTTTATAAATTATAAGGATTATTGGATTTATTTAAATTAAAAATCATTAAATATCCACCATTCTAATTTATAAAATTTATAACTATAATAAAATAAAATAAAAATCAAATCATAAGTTGGCTAGATTGATTTTAAGTTTAAATTGATGAAGAACCAAAATGGAGCAATCTTTTAAGCCCTAATTTTTCATTTTCATCATAATGGAGGTAAATTCTTCTAAATTTATGAAGCCAAATCAAGGGGCACATTTATGAAACTAAGAAAAGGGTGCAAACATACTAATCATTATACAAATTAAAAATTATAATGCAAGGAGAACTCTAGCATCCAT
This sequence comes from Pinus albicaulis, assembly GCA_034641835.2. NCBI lineage: Eukaryota > Viridiplantae > Streptophyta > Pinopsida > Pinales > Pinaceae > Pinus > Pinus albicaulis. The sequence goes on along the minus strand of CM076583.1, from coordinate 193,156,144 downwards.
GGTTGTTGTCCTAACCTTTAATAAATTTACATGTGTGCAACTGCTGGTAGGGTTTTTTTTTACCGTGAAAAAACCCTAGTAAAGAAACAACCAGAACTTTATAAAAGCAGAGATTACATCCCACTAAATGGAATTAGGCCGCATAACTAAAGGAAATTTTTTCTTCAGTTCGGACCAAAAACTACACAAGAAATCTAGAAAAAGAAAGCACTTAGTCAATGCTCGACGTCATTGAACAATTTCATTCCAAGGTGAAACACCAATAGCACATATTTCATTAAATTTGGAATTGCTTAGTGCATATAGAGTTTCAAAATAACCAACAAAACTAAATTCTAGTGATGTATATGTGATAAAAAATTTCCAATTTTAAGAAATATGTGTTCAGTGGGAAAGAAAGAATGAACCCCTTAACTACAAACCACAACAATCAGAGTTAGTTTCATTTCCCCGATGTGATACATTGCATTGCATTGCAGTTTTTCCAACGACCATCTCCTTCCACCATCCAATTTCACTGAGATTACGATTTCGATATCACATTGCAAAATTTTCATTTCGCTTTTCCTCCGTTTATGTTCGAATCTTTAAAAAAAATTAATATTTTAACTCAAAAGGATATTTATGGCACGAAAAAGGAATTAATCGTAATCGGAAAAACATATGTGCTTGGTGCTTTAAAACATTCACACACAAATGAATCTAAGATGCGAAGATATCATATTAAAACACCTAAATATCTATTCGGGCATGTGAACCCACACTTTTCATTAATTCCATGACTTAACGATTTAATAGCTCTAACCTCCAAATGTGATTTGACCAGAAAAGAATTAATGTTTTAGATTACTCCTCATGCCAAGTTTTATATGTTGTCATTTCAATTATTGTTACAATGCTCTCGTATTGTGACAAAATTTCCCCTTTTACTCGTCCTTATTCTTATTTCGCAGGCAAGCCCAAACAAACATAGTTCCTCATAAATGTCTTAAGTCGTAAAGAAGTCCAAGAAACCCATGGCTCCCCCTAATCTTGCGCTTCCTGCTAAAAAATGAATAGAAATGTTGCTCGTATTCACAAATACTACATGTGCAACAGAAAGATGTTCTGCTTCTTGGGAAGAAATGTATAGGTTGTTTGAAGATGAAAAACTCCACAGGGTTAAAAGAAAAGCTACTACAGACACTTCTGATGCCTCAGAAGCTACTATTGCTGACATCGCCAACTCTTTTCTGCATAGAATTGCTACATGCCCCAAGATTCTACCCTATAAAAATATGATGAAATGGATTATTGAAAACCTCAACATCGAAGATAAAACCTTCCTAACAAGTAGAGGCACAATGATATGGTCATTTAGGACATAATATTTGAATAAAATGTACCATATTAGAGACCCCTAGAAGGTGTATGATAAATATTTCCTAGTGAAATTCGTAAAGGAAAATAAGTCGTAGTCGGATCCCATAAAGCAATGGAGGAGTAACCCTAACAAGAATAAACACGATGAAAATGGTATGTATCCCATTACTTCGCTTGTTGGTCCCTACTGCTATACTTCCGCTATGATATCTAGACTTTTTGGCCAACCCAATACCAATAAATTCTTCGTTGAATGGGTTCTCATACAGACTCCTACATCATGGACTGGGGAACCATTTTGTCAAACAATATTGCTACCCAGATTAAAATTTGTTTCGTTTCATCTAAGATCCTTCCCCAATTCTATATGAGTGCCTACATTATGGATACAGTGTGTTTTACATCATATTTTCCAACCATGGGTTGGAAATGGACTATCCAAGGCCCCACTCCCATTCATTTTTATCGTAATATTCTATGGGAATCTAAATATGAAACCGCTTTCTACAAGATTTTCCACGGAGTTATGCTCCCACTGTTTCAAGTTGTGTTTGAAGAAAAGGCCCCTAAATTGTCTAAAGAATCCCAAGTTGACTTCACATCCATTGGGAAATGGTTCGGGGAAGAGTTATTTATTTATGTCAGAGTTTTTGGAAGCTTAGCGCGACAACATGTCCTCCCATTATATGTTCCAGACAAACTTCTCGCTAGAGAAATTTCTTATCAGAAAGTGGGTCATGGATTGATGAAAGTTTTGAAAGAAGCAAAGAAAGCTTCATGGCCTTCATTTCCTATTTACTGTGGTGTCTATGCTTTAGACAATTTCAATCGTGCTGGGTTAGGAATTAATCAAATCCAATGTTTGAAATTATTTGCAGTTTCTAACTGGCAACATGAATCGGACCAAGTTGCATTGAATTTCACAAATCAAGTGAAAAAAGGTTATTTTCTCATGAAAATGATGATTTTTGATGATTTGTTTGAGTCGGTTGATACTTATTCAACAGTGGATAAATTGGCAGCATCACTCCTTAATCCTCAGCAACTAGAAAAGCTCAAGCATTATAGGAATATAAGGTTGGAAGGTATTCCTCTAAATATTCTAGAGGTCTATCTCACAGAAAGAACAGAAAATAGAAGAGTAGAAGGAACAGAAAAAAGAATAGGGAAAGGAACAACCCCATAAGGATACTAAAGTCCTTAGTGGAACAAAAGGAGATAAGTCTACTGGAACTAAAACTAAAGATCCAATGTTTTCCAGTGACTTAGATGAAGTCTGGAAAGACTTTTATCAACAACTTAAGGGAGACCAAGAAGTGGTGATCATTGATCATCAAGAAAAATTCAAAACACCTAATGGTAAAATTCAGAACCCGTTTACTACTAAGTCAACTGATAATTTTTTTAGTGTTATATCGACCTACCCAACATCATAAATTGTGTTGAAAATCGAGGAAATACCTCCTTTGGATATCTTTTACAACCCAAGGCATAATGTTGTCATGAGGAGACAGAGGAAGAGGACAAGAACAGAACAATCATAGGCTCTCGTTCCCAGGGATGTCTCTATGGAAATAGTTTGGAAGGATTCACAAGCATATCCATCTTAGGATCTAATGCAATTAACTTAGTATGAAGGTGCTTATGCATCTACCACCATTGACAAAGCCACTAAAGTTCAAAAATTAGTCAGAGAGAAGGATGAAAGAATGCTTTAATTATAACACAAATTTCTAGAAGAGAAGCAAAGAATTAATCAACAATTACAAGCACAAGTGTCATAGCTCCAACAAAACTTGAATCAACTAAAGCTACAACACCAATCTAATTTTGGTGCTACAGATGATCAGATACACCAACTGCAATTCAAATTTGAACAATTGAAAGATAATCCTAAAGTGGATGAATTTAAAAAGGAAGCTTTAGAACTAAAAAAAAATTTAGCCCAAGCACAAGTTGTTTTCTGTCAAAAACTCTCTAGCATAATTGAGTTGTATGAAACAACCAATTCACTGATGAATCGAGTAGCTCACTAGAGGATAAAATTTGATGAAATTGATGATTAAGTCTCTCAATACGTCACCGGGAAAGATATCGTTGAAGTCTGAAAGGAAATTTTTTCCAAGATTAAAGATTCTAAAGAAGAAATCTTGTTCACTAATTAGGACATACAGTTAAAGCAAGCTGAAAGGGAAATTTACAGGTCTAGGGATGTTGCCAACAACATTGTTGAAACAGTCAGCAAAACCTCTTTGTTGCTAATATGATTGATATATGCCCACCCGGTTCTCTACCTGTTGTAAAATATTTGATAAGACAGTGGCAGGAAATGTCTAAGATGAAGGAAGAAAGCATACAAAATTTGATAAGATGGATTGGGACAAGTATTGGAAGCACTCGGTCAAGCCACATAGCCAATGGCTAATGTTTTGATGTCGAACTGACACTTCCTCTTACATGATGCCTCCACTATCAGATGAAATCTATATAGGATAGCTACATGTCAGGCCAGGCCAACCTCATGAGGTTCAACCCATGATTGAAATCCTTCAACTCAAGGAACAAATGGAAAAAGAGACATCAATGCAATCCTAAAGCGAGTCATCCAACCAAATCTAATTTTGTTTTTATTTCACTTAATTTAAGGAGAGTTGTTTAAACCTGGTTAGTTATTAAGTCCCCATATTACTAGTATAGTCCCTTATTGTTGCTAGTGTAACCCCCTTATTGTTATTGTTGTACCCCTGTAACCCCAATATTGTTATTATTGTGCCCTTACATTATTGCTGTTAGGTCGACTAGGAGTATATTGTGATCCCATGGACTCCTATATATAGAAGGAGGTTTTCGTCATTTGTATCATCCAAGGATTTTTCATTTATGTAATGTATTGAAGATTTCCCCCTAAAAATGGTTGATTTATAAGGCATTGATCTCTCTTTTCTTCTATTTTTGGAGCTGGTTTCATAACATTTGGTATGAGAGCTTTAGATTCTAGGTTTCACTGCTCCAAACAGGTCATCATGGAATTTTCGCTATAACATTTTTTATACGAAGATGAAGAAACAAATTTTTTTACAGAGCAAAGCTGAAATCCTGAGGAACATCATGTAAAAATTTCAAATCTTGGTTCGCAATAGTGTCGTAGATATGATCTGTGGAAGTTAGGGTTTTTTCAGGCTCTCGAATTTCACCTAAAATAGGTCATCGTGAAATCTGTGCTATAACGTTTTTTATACGAAGGTGCAGAAGCTGAAATTTTTACATAGAGAAGCCGAAATCCTGGGGAACTTCCTGTAAACATTTCAGATCTTGTTCGCAATATTTGCGGAGATATGATCTGCAGAAGTTATGGAGTTTTCAGGCTCCCGAATTTCATCTCAAAGAGGTCACCATGGGAAAATCATCATAACTATCTCTTTGAGTGTCCGATTTGCATTCTGTAATAAGTGGATACAAGTACACAGACTGCAGTTTCCTATGTATCAATTTCAAAGCCGAAGGAATAAACAGTGACACATGGCATGTCGTACAAGTTCACTCTACTGAACTAGTCCATAATTAGGTCATTGTGGGAGATTGGGCATAACTTTAGCTTGAAGAATCCCAATCAAGTTAGACCCGTGGAATTAGAAAGAAGATTTAGAGGGATGCTACAGGGTTGAATTTAAGATATTAAAGATATGAAATCACAGAGATAATTCATTTTCAATATCGAGATCCACAAAAGCAAGAAAATCGTGTGTATTTTTTTTTCGAATTGCATAAGTCTTGTGTGAAAAATCAGTTTGAAGTGATTCTAAGGGCATACTGAAGCACATATATCAGTATTGGGTTCTAAAATGCCACCTAAAAAGAAGTAAACACCCATTAAGCCTTTAGAAGGCTCTACTATGACTAATGAAGAGGATGAAGCACAACATGACATATCGAAATTACAAGAGCAAGTGCACCAAATTTCGCTCTCACAAAGAGCAACAAAAAATGAAATGGAATTTTTGAAGAAAGAAGTGGAAGGTAAGATGGATGGTTTGAATAAGGGAATGGAAGCTAATATGGATGGTTTGAAGAAAGGCATGGAAGCTAAGATGGATGGCATGGAAGCTAGCATGGAAGCTAAGATGGATGACATGGAGGAAAAAAATGAAAGATAACATGAAAAACATGAAGAATGATCTAAAAGCAGACATGGAAGGTATGACAAAGTTGATACAAGAAATGTTTCCTAATGGAAAAAAGTTAATAGAGGAAACTCATGATGAGAACAAAATACATTTTAATCATGATTTCATAAACTCTAATGTTGGATGGAAGAACCACCATATTCCAAAGATGGATATGAGGAATTTTGATGGCAAGGATCCCGTAAGATGGATACTACAAATGGAGCAATATTTTGATCTCAATAATGTGAAAAACACACAAAAGGTACGCATTGCAACTTTACATTTATAACAAAATACATTTGTATGGTATCGATGAATTTGTTCCCATAAAAAAATTGTCACTTGGTCAATTTTTACGAAGGAAATGATAGCACATTATGAGGATACAAAGAGCAACACCTTCTTTAGTGATCTATATTTATGCAGGAATGCAACAAAATACACCTATAACCATCAATAGAAAGATGCAGCAGAAATAACACTTCATTTCATTAATATCAAAGAAGTGAAATTTGCTTACAGACAGAATGGAAATGACTAGCTGGGGCGTTGGTAGCTTATCTCTTAGAAGAAATGTGGCAGCTACAAGCCTCTGAACTGTGTTACAATGAGGCTCGAGGGCCTATTTATTATAGAGAAACAATGGAAAACCCTAAACATCCAAAAACATAACCCCAGGAGATGAAGCGCCAAAACTATGGGCCCTGTTTGGGTAATTGGTGTTTCAACTTCTCGGGGTCGTAACTTTGGCATACTATCTCCGTTTGATGCATATGATACATCATTAGAAAGATATATCCAAGGACTACAACTATTATGAATATTAATTTTGAAATGGAATCATATTTGTTGGAGGCGTGATGCCCAAAAAACGTCGTTTAGGACCTCAAAATGACTCTGGAAGTTCAGGACCCGAAAAACTGCTAAAAATAGTAAGTTGTACTGAAACTAAAAAAATGAAAGAAACAACGGTGGCACTCCAATTGGAATAGGCGAGTGGCCACCAATATCCACCTCAATCATTTAGCCAATTGATAAATCTCAAACAAAAGGGTTCAGTGGGGGAGCATATTGAGGACTTCCAAAAATTGAATATAAGGGTAACTAATATTCCAGAGGAACATAGGATTGATGTCTTCATAGGGACATTAAAGGATAACATCCAACATGAAGTTCGCTTTTGGGAACCTGATTCATTGGAGAAGGCATTTAGGTTGGCGAGAAAAATTGAATGTAAAATTACGGCGACAAGGAAGCCTACCGCTCACCTCTATAAAAATGGAAGTGTTGCTACTCCTAGACTTCCACAACCTACAAGGTTGACACCACAACAATTGGAAGAAAAAAGAGCAAAAGGGCTTTGCTACAGTTATGATAGAAAATACACTAAAGGTCATAAGTGTGCCGATAATAAATTATTTTATATAGATTGTGAAGAGGAGGAAGAAGATGAACAACAAACTTCAAAAGAAGAGGATATACACCAGGAACCAACCCTAGAAGAGGAAGAAATGAGTCCAACCATATCATGTAATGCATTGGCAGGAATTACCACTCCTCAAACTCTCAAGATATAAGGACATATCAAGAAGAAAAAGGTAATGGTGTTGATTGATTCGGGTAGTACCCATAATTTTATCCATTGTAAGGTAGGCAAGGAATTGAATTGTTTCCTATACCTAGCACCATAATGTCAAGTGATGGTTGCAAGTGGAGGAACTATAAATTGAGTTGGAAAATGCCATAATATCAAGCTAACCATGGGGGAATATGTATTGAATAGTTAAATGATTTCCATTCCAATGGGAGGTGATGATGTTGTACTAAGAGTGTAATGGTTACAATATTTGGGGATGGTAGCTTTTAATTTTGAAGAACTTTTCTTGAAATTTTTTTCTAAAGGAAAGGAATTTGAATTATGGGGTATCGCAGGGAAGCTGGGAAAGATAATAAGCTATAATTTCATGACAAAGCTTCTGAATAAATAACAACGAGGCGTAATTGCACAATTATGCTCACTAGAAGTTCCAACATCAAAATCATCTATTTCTCCAGATCTCCAAAAATTCTTGGACAATCATTCCAAGGTGTTTGAAACTCCCAAAGGACTCCCACCTATTCGTGATCATGATCATGCTATCCATTTTATTCCAGGAAGTGTTCCTCCAAACATCAGGCCTTACAGATATCCTTATGTCCAAAAGAGTGAAATTGAAGAAATGATTGCAGATATGTTAGAGGCTGGTATAGTTCAACCTAGTCAAAGTTCTTTCTCTACTCCAGTAGTATTGGTGCACAAGAAGGATGGATCATGACGCATGTGTCTGGATTATAGGGAGCTCAATAAGCTCATTATTAAAGATAAATTTCCCATTCCTGTGATTGATGATTTATTGGATGAATCACAAGGAACAATTTATTTTACCAAGTTGGATCTTTATTCAGGATATCATGAAATTAGAATGAAGAGTGAAGATATTCCGAAAACAACTTTTCAAATTCATGAGTGTCATTATGAATTTTTGGACATGTCTCTTGGCCTTACCAATGCACCTTCTACATTTCAAGGGTTGATGAATTCCATTTTCAAACTCTTCCTTAGAAAATCTGTGCTAGTATTTTTTGATGACATATTAATCTACAGTAGGTCTTGGAGGGATCATGTTCAACATGTTGACAGGGTGCTCAAACTATTGGAGGAGAAACAATTATATGCAAAAACATCCAAATGTTTCTTTGGAGTACAAGAGGTGGAATATCTGGGTCATATTATATCTCACGAGGGTGTTAAAGTAGACCCTAACAAAATTAAAGCCATTAAGGAATGAAAATTCCCCACAACCATAAAGCAATTGCGAGGATTTCTCGGGTTAACAAAGTATTATCACAAGTTTGTTAAGAATAATAGGAGAATAGCAGAACCTCTAACGACATTATTAAAGAAAGTTGCATTTTCATTGACTCCTGAAGCAACTAAAGCCTTTGAACATCTTAAAGAGGCAATGTGCCTAGCAACGGTCTTAGGTACGTCAGACTTCACAAAACCTTTATTGTGGAATGTGATGCCTCAGGAAATGGAATTGGTGCTATTTTAATACAAGAAGGAAGACCCATTACTTTTGAAAGTCGTCCAATCAAAGGAAAGTATTTACAGAAAGCTATTTATGAGAAGGAAATGTTGGCAATACTACATGCACTAAAGAAATGGCGACATTACCTAATGGAAAGACACTTCAAGGTAAAAACTAATCATGATAGTCTTAAACACTTTTTGGAACAAAGACTATATTCAGAAGTGCAGCAAAAATCGGTCACAAAGATGTTGGGTTATGACTTTGAAATCATCTACAAAAAAAGGAAGCTAAATGTTGTTGCAAATGCACTCTCAAGAAAGGATGAAGAGGTGGAAGCATTGCTTTGTGCCATTTCTATTATCCAACCAGATTGGATAACCAAAGCAAGGGACGAATAGAAGAAGGAAGAAGAAGTGTAGACACTGATTCAAAGGTTGCACACTTCTCCTTTAGGAGGACACTCAGGATTTTTGAAAACTTACCACAGGGTGAAGAAAGATTTTTTTGGGATGGCCTTAAATTTGATATTCAAAAAATTGTGGCAGAATGTTTGGTTTTCTAGCAAAATAAAGTTGAGACAATTAAGACCCCAAGTATTCTACAACCTTTATCCATTCCAAGTCAACGTTGGAAGGAGATTTCAATGGATTTTATCACAGGTTTACCTAAGTGCGAAGGAAAGAGTGTCATCATGGTGGTAGTTGATAGACTTACCAATTATGCACAATTTTATGCATTGTCTCATCCATTTAAAGCAAGTACAATTACTACTGCATTTATGGAAATAGTTCAGAAGCTACATGGAAACCCAAATATTATTGTAAGTGACAGAGATCCCATTTTTATTGGAAATTTTTGGATGGAATTATTTTCTTGTTTGGGTACTCAACTAGCTCATAGCTCATGTTATCATCCTCAATCCGATGATCAAACAGATATAGTGAATAAATGTTTGGAGGGATATATTCATTGTTTTGTATCTGATAAGCAAACACAATGGGTCAAGTGATTACCTCTCGCTGAATGGTGGTATAACACTTCTTTCCCTACTGCAACAAAAATGACCCCATTTATGCACTTTATGGATATCATCCACCGTCCATCACATCTTCTTTAAGAGAATATTCTAAGGTTCAAGCAGTGGAAGATCACATCGAGCATCAACAAGAAGTTCTCTAACTCTTAAAGGATAACCTAAATTTGGCAGAAAATCGAATGAAACAATAGGCAGATCAACATTGCAGCAAGAGAATTTTTGATGTAGGAGACTGGGTATTTTTACGGCTACAACCATATAAAAAAATGTCCCTCAAGCAAGCTAAGAAGGATAATAAATTATCGCCAAAGTGCTATGGTCCTTACAAGGTGTTGCAAAAGATTGGTACTATGGCATACAAATTGGAGCTTCCTGCTTCTTCACAAGTGCATCCAGTTTTCCATGTTTCATGCTTAAAAAAGGTTACATGGGACAAAATTCCAGTTCAAACAATATTTCCAGAACTTGATGAGGAAGGAAAAATCATATTGGAACCTGAAGCAGTCACGAACACAAGAACTCGGCAGCTATGAAATCGATCAATTTCAGAGTATCTCAGCAAGTGGAAGAACTTATCCACTGAAGGTTTTACATGGGATGATGAGAATTTTATACGGAAGCATCCAGAGCTACTCAAGTGTTGAGGACAACACTTTTTTGAAGGAGAGAGGCATTTTAGGTCCCTATATTACTAGTATAGTCCCTTATTGTTGCCAGTGTAACCCCCTTATTATTATCGTTGCACCCCCGTAGCCCCAATAATGTTATTATTGTGCCCTTACATTATTATTGTTAGGTCGGCTAAGATTATATTGTGATCCCATGGACTCCTATATATAGAAGGAGGTTTTGGTCATTTGTATCATCCAATAATTGTTCATTTATGTAATGTATTCGAGGTTGCCCCCTTGAAGTGGCTGATTTCTAAGGCGTTGATCTCTCTTTTCTTCTATTTTTGGAGCTAGTTTCATAACATTAGCTCTTTATGTATTTTATATTTTTTACTTTTTATTTTACTATATAAACCATTTCATGTCTTTAAAGAAAGAGCCCCAAAATTTTGAAAATAATACTTTATAGAAGTTTCACTTTTGTACTCTTAAGGTTTTTCTTAATAGAAAAGGTTGGACTAGAGACTATTTTTCAAATGATCAGAGTTAGCATATATAAGTTACTTTTATCTTTATGTTGATGTTCTATTTCAAATGAGAAATAGTTAAATTTCCTTTTGATGTTTTGTTATATGTATTTTCTTAACACAATCCAACATCAATTCACTTCTGAACATGTTTGATTGCCGTTTTTTTATAAGTATACAATACATGCAATAATAGATGTGATATATACATAAACAATTGATTTGATTAACTATTAAATCAAATCAATTATCTTAAATTGTTTTACATTTCTCTAAGTGTTTGATAAATCTTATTTTCATTCACTTAAGAATTATCTTTTTAAATCACATATAACAGAAAGATAATTCATCCCAGGATAGAGATAGATATATACATATTTTATTTAAACTTGTTGTCACTCTCATTCACCAAGTCACATTCAATTAGAATTTGGAAACTTGTCCCATAAATCAAGTCAGAGCCACTATCTCAAACGCATAATGGACGGTTTTCAAGTTTTCGACCAGGTGGTTCTCCCCAATGTTGTTGCAAAAAAATTTGAGGCATAAAAAAGAGGATAAGATGAATGATTTTGATTTCTATGAGCTCCTTTTAATTAATTCCAACATAGAACACCCCAGAAACCATATTTGAGTACTCAAAAGTTTCATATGGTTACTTGTTGATAGATTATTAGATGAATTAGGCATGATTTTCTAATTAAATGATGAGGTTATTTGTTGATAAATTATTAGATGAATTAGGCATGCTTTTCTAATTAAATGATGATCTATGTCTCAATAAATTTTAAGAAATTAGATAAAAAACTATTTGATGGAATCGTAAGATGTTATTGAGTAGGAAATTAATGTATTTTATCAACGCAAATTTTGGTTGGAGAGAAAGGAAAATGAGAAGGGTATTGACCACAATCTTGGAAAGAGGAGGAATCATTCAACATATATCCTTACAATTTGGAATAAGGTTTCGTGAGGACATGCAACATACTCAATTTGGAAGAGATGATGAGCACTGAAATTATCATCTTTTGGCATCCTCTTCTTCTTATTTTTAATCCATTTTCACATACTTATGACCCTATATTAGCCATTTTAGTTCTCATGCATGTAATATATGATCAAAGTGTTTTACGTTACATTTCTTGGTACCTCATTGGATTTATGATTAGCATTATGAAGGAATTAGCATATTCTTATTTATTTTTAAAGTGAACGCTCGCTAGTTGACAAATGTTGTAGGGTTTCTCTTTAAAATTTCACAAGCTAAGAATTATTCATTCATGGTTATTGCACATCCCTTTCCATGGTTTAAAGTCATTGTTATAGTAATTATAATTACAGGGTTCTCATGAAGTTGAAACAATATGTTGCGGAATCAAGCCCATAGAAGCTCGTTGTAAAATCAAAGTTGTAGCAGCTTGGTACAAAATCATACCTGTAGCAGCCAATTCAGAGTTTAATTAAAAATATACCATGAATATGTGATGAATCCAATTTTATGACAACATGAGAATATGAAAAAGGGAATAATATTGATTTTAATTGCTAAAGGGAAAATTTCAATGTGCTCGCGAATCTATTTTTTTTTTTCCATATACATGGAATTTTAAATTCATTTGGCAGTGACAATCCATACATTATTTTTAATATAGCTTACTGATATAAACTGTAGCGCACCTTCGACATGTTCTCTAGCTAACCATGAGGATATCTTCATGAAATAAAGATTGGAAACATAGCATTTTTCATGTGACCAAAATAAGGTACTTGTGATGAAATGAACATAGCATCATTTTGATTAATTATAACTTGCATTGTTAATGCACGATGGCATCATAACAACATATGTGCAAATGTTTAAGTAATTTATAACATATATTAACAAGTTATACCTTTCCCATAATAACAAATGAAGCATCTTTGTGCATCAATTAATTTGGCCAATAATGAGTTTAGTTATTATTTTATATATGAAACACACCATCCCTAAATTTTTATTAATGTAATTGATACAAGGCATTGAATAGAATAATATGATTCTAAGAGTTTCTGACCACGTTGCACTTAGTTGTAGCGTATCCCTCTACAACCACTTCAGCAAAAGCTTCTGGGAATATAGGAAGTGTTGTTATTTATATTTTTGGTCATAAAAGATACTCTCTCATGTTATATAAACAAGACATCAATGTCTCAGTTACCCATGTTGTTGTAATATTTTCCCACTAGAAATATAAATTATGTTGTTTCTTCTTTTTGCGTGACTATCCACAAATTTCATGGTTTTTATAGATGAGCATATAGGAAAAACCCTTAGAAGTGGCGCACTCCATGGTAAAGATAATGTGTATTATATGTGCATATTACATGTTTTTGTGGTAGTTCTAATGCTCTTTATTTTTAATTGTTATTGTTAGTTACATTTTTTTTTTTTTAAATGCGTGATTAGTGTTTTGATTGATTTCATTCTATTATAGTATGTTTTATTTACTTTTGCAAGCAAGTGGCTTTAATATTTTGCAATGTAATTTTTAAATTCATAGTTATTTTTTTTTAAGGTGATGATTCCTATGGATTTTGGCTAGTACATATATTTGTAATAGTTGTAATAGGATATGTATGCTAGAGAATTGTCCAAACTTATGATGTGTGGGGTGCCATGTAGTTGTGATTTAGGGCTAACTGTTAGAAACATCTTCCACCGAGACTTTGTGTCACATCAGGATTTCCTTTCTATAGTAAAATTCAATTAGGAAATGGGAAGATTTGATCGATAATTAAATGATAAAATTATGGAGAAACCTGCAGTTGTTGGCCTAGGATGGAAATTAAAAACAACATACCCTGAAGCATGTTTCCCAACATATTTGATCTATTCTTTCAAGTAATTTTTTAAAACCATTTGTATTGGACATATCCCTCTCTATCTACTTCAATTTCATTTTTGAATCTCCCTAATCATACATCATACAAAAAAATTATCATCAAAATATCTTCAAGTAGTCTAGGTTTGCCACCACTCCCTAGTAGGGAACAACAATTTTTTTTAATAAATCCTTTAGGAAATTTATTTGATATGTATTAATTGTATTTTTATTAACATTTCGATGTTTATTGGAGGAAAAAAGTCATCATAACTCTTTTCCTTCATAATTTGACCATATCTCACCGAAAAAATGTTAGATTTTGTAGTTTAAAGAAGGATCGTGGAGATCAATCCATGAACTAGTATTTTTGAAGGCTAAATACCATGAAATGGGAATTTCACTATGAAATTGAAACAAGTTTGCTACCATATTATTTTGATTACTTGGAGAAACCATGCCAAAAAAGTTCAAGTTCCTAGGGATGCAATGCAGAATTATTCCAGATATAGACCTACAACGGCATTCAATAAAGTCTCAGATGGGAGAATAGAAGAAAAATGGATAAATAATCAGAATTCTAGCCCCATTCCTACACTTTTGACCCCATTGGTTCATAAGGACTCTTCAAGAAGATTTGAAGTACCATGGTATGCCCATACATCTTCCCAAGCTCAAATTTCCCACTAAAGTTCATGAAGTTTTCTTTTCCTATGTGGTTAACTTTAAATCCTTGGAATATCATTCATTGAACCATTGTTATAATATCAAACTCTGTGTATATCTGAAAAGTGGGATCGATGATGAATAGATGTATCAACTCATGACTGACAAACAAATCATAATTAATGGCCTCCATGAATGCTTTCCCTATAATATGGCCATTTATACGTGAAAATATGGATGTGTCTTGGGGAATATTGTCTAGATTTTCCTGGTAGTCATTCAAATTTACTAGTTTGTCTCCTACATCAATTATCTTTGGCAGTTCTTTCCTACTTAGCACTTGCATCTTCTTGTGAAATCTCTCAATGGTGGTATCTAAATTTTGGCACTTATTCTCTAGATGCAGCATGAGGTTTCTTTTGGTGTGCACCCTCTTCACTTCCAGTATGGTCTTTGTCCTATATTGGATCACTAACTACTCTAATTTATCTGTGTTTTTGGAATTTAAGAGCTTAATGTTGGTTGTAGCTTCCCCAGGATTCTGTCTCAAATCTGTCTTGATTTTCTTTAGTACCTTAATTGACTTTTGTATTAGCTCCTACTGCTAAAAAACAATTTGAATGGAAGGACATGTCTCTGTGATGGCCTCATTTATCTTTGTCCAAATATTTTCTCTAGCTTGGACTAGAGTATGAACCATTATTGATTCACTCTACAACTATTCAACTTTTAATGTAAGATGGTGGCTATTCTACAACCATGATACATAAGAGGTATCAATTTTTAGCTTATGTTTTGACAACATCTTTAAATGAGCTTTTAATCTGGAAATATCTTGTCCCTGAAGGTTCATATTATCCATGGCTTTCACTAATTCACTTGCAGGGTATGATGTCTATGTTGGTTCAAAATTCGATGTAAATGCACCTAGAGTTGCGGCTACTACAATCAGAACTCTTGTGAAGGGGACTATGACCAACTGTGCTACCTACTTTCTTTCTTTGAGCAGTTTCTCCAACTCCACCTCCGTATTTCTGATCTAGATGTACTGTTCAATAATTATCTTGAACATGTCTTCTTTTTCATTCTCCATCTCTCTAACTTCCTTAGCATGTGGATCCTCTGTGGTAGTAAATTTTAGTTTTTTTCTCAATGCTTATATATAGGCATTTTTTCTTTTCACTATCTCTCCTACTACCTTCACATCACTGGGATTGTATCCTCGTTTTATCACCAAGTCTTAAAGTGACTTGGGCTTGGTATCCTTGGCTAAGGATGAAATCCTTTCTGATTTGAGCTCTATTTGTGTTTTTTACCGATACCTGTATCCTAAAAGATGATATGGTAGCCTTGGTTAGTGTAGAATACATCATCTCACTAGCTTTTTTAGGCATTTCCATATGATCAATTGGATGGATTTTCTTTGCATCAAATGAAAATAAATTTTATTTTTAGTCTACTAGTGTCCTTGGAGCTTCCACATTCGCTTCAAGGAATGCAATCTGCATTTTTCCTTGCTCAGTGTCAAAGGTTGAAAGCCGCCTATGCTATGATGTAGCTTTTTGCTTCCAAAACTATGTATACATTAAGCCTTTAAGAAGATCATTCCTTTGCTTGATTGCCTTGTACTTGGGAAAAATATTGGACTCCGCGGTGTCTTGAGACAAATCAATTTTTTGTGAATTTTTTGTAGGATATTTAGATGTTGATGAAGAAGGGGAGCCTATGAAGATATCATTCTCCCTTTTAGACACATGGGAGCATGTAATAATAATAGTTTCATGTTCTTTGTTCACTGGATAGAACACTGGTGCAGAATTGGTTTTTTGCTTCTTCTTTTAGATTATGAACTCCTTAGCTCCAATTTCTCTGTCTGGGGATTCTTCTCTTATCCATTTCTCTTGCTTTTCTTGAGGTGTAGGATTCTAAGAGATTGTTTTGGAAATGGCTCGTTATTCGACCTCCTATAGTGTGTTATCCTCCCATTTAGTTTGGTTCATGTACTACTCTATTTCTGGGTAAGGAATGTGTATGTAGGGTGTTATCTTTTGCTCCACTCTCAACATGGAAATCAAACCGAAAGGGTCATAGGACCGAGTGAAGCTCACTTTAAAGTTCACTTTCTTCAACAGAAAATCAACTTTTTTACCATTTGTTCTGGTATTGCAGAAAAAAGGTCTAACCTGTGCTTTAATCTTAAATTGTGCCTTCTTCTTGGCAGCCACAAAATGCATGTGATCCATATGGATCATATGTTTAATGTACTCTAATGAGAAAATTATCATAGGTACAAACTTTGGCAGCTTATAGGGTGGCAATTTACACCCATAGAACCTAC
This sequence comes from Pinus albicaulis, assembly GCA_034641835.2. Lineage (NCBI taxonomy): Eukaryota > Viridiplantae > Streptophyta > Pinopsida > Pinales > Pinaceae > Pinus > Pinus albicaulis. The sequence goes on along the minus strand of CM076583.1, from coordinate 193,139,503 downwards.
TCTATGTGTAGTCCTGGTATAAATACAATTCACCTGTCTTTACCTAATCACTTAGATGAAAAAATTAATGAATATCTACCCCTTTCCTGGGCTCCAACTCACTGTTTAGGAGGCAAGACTCAGTGTATAAGAATTTGTCAACATATTCTAAGAAAGAGAATTCTGTGTGATTCCATCTCACCAATGATTTCCAATGTATCACTGATTGAGAATTACCTTGCTCATCCATCTTTTGTGAAGTGAAAGGAAATATGCCTGTTTGATGGTATATGAACAAATAAACTAACACTGCAGAAAATTTGAAAGCTCCCTCTGAGGGAAACTTAATAATCTGATCATTCATGGCATCTGTAATAAACTAAATGTAATTAAAAATGATAGGCTTCTCTTCAGTGGTAAAAGTGGAGAGGAAGCCAACAATGGCTTCATAAACCCACTGGTCTGAGTGATAATCGAGGATATAGGAAATGATGGTGATAATTTTCTTGGTTACTTCTGGAAACATCGAAGAAGAATATGGAGGGTTTGATCTAGGCAGTTGGGCATCTTTAGGGAGAAACATCTCAAAGATCTTAGCTCTTTGTGGGAAATTCAAATTCTTGTATAGCGTTGTAAGAGAGTATATAGTCAATGGTTTGGAAGAATCAGGGTTGTTTACTTGCATCATGTGTGAAATAGCCTCAGATGTGATGGTGAGGATAACTTCACCATTATAATTCATAATGGGCCTATGGGGTGGAACATAACTGCTTTGACACCATGAAATGAGCTCAAGATATTGATGATTTTGTGGAAACATGAACTGTGGTAGGGAATACTCCCATATGCCCAATTCATCTTTCTTGTCCAGGAATTTTTGTTTCAACCAACTGTGCAGTTCAAAAAAGTCAAATTCACAGTTGATATCAGCAATTTTATATTGAAGGTTGACAAAGGGAAAATGATCCAGGTCTATGGGAGGGGTAAACATTGTGTTATCTTCAGGTTTCATGCCCCTTTTTTAGGGAATTTACCCTTTGGGGCCATTATTAGAATAACAGATAGAATGAAAGGGATAGATAATGGATGGAATTACCTTCATCGAGAAATACCTTGTGGAGGTAGATGTGGGGTCACGGATCGAATTATAGTCACAGAGCATATTAGTGGTTCCTGTAATGCTTGGAAATATGTAGAATTAAGATGGTGATGGAAAATAGTAAGGAAATGGAGCTTTACTATTTGTGTGTGTTAAGTAGATAAAATTTTTAATTTACTGCTACAGGCTTACTGTTAGGTGGGGAGAAGGTTTGTTGTGCAGGAGCAGGAAACATTGATGTTTGTAATAGTTTGTTAATGGGGCAAGGGAGTACCAGGTGGTGATTTTTGATTGGGAGTGAGTCGAATGGTGTGGCAAACCAAACGAAAGGGGGATCTATGGGAGTGAGGTCCGTGAGGGTGAGTTGGCGGATGGTGAGTGCAGGAGGTCAGCTGAGGTGGGCGAAGTGATAGTGGGATTGGGTAGGCATTGTGGCGCAAGGACATCCGTGGTCATGTAGGTGTTCAACCCTATAAGTATTTTTAGATGCCAGAGGGGGGATGAGGAGAATGGAAGGGGGTGAGAAATAACATGAGGGTGACACGTTAGGATGTGGGTCTGCCCTTTTCGGACCCCCACCCCCCTCCCCACTAGTGAGAAAAATGTGTGGAGCTCAAGGGGGCCCCAAAATCACTCCCCCATCATTGATCTGGACGATGGATCATCTCAACAGTTAATTTTTATCATATGCTTTGAACTTTGTATAAAATTCCATATCCTTGCCTTTATTACATGCACTGAAAGCACGATTAACTTTAAAATAATCCAAATTAATACTAAATAACTCTAAAAAATCACCTATTTACCTACCAATGTGATATTTGAACTAGAAGAGAATTTTTTGTCTATATTTTCTATCTGTTATCTACGTTTCAATGATGTGATTAACTTATTTACTAATCATAATATATTTATTTATAGTATAATCATGATTAAATAGTGTGATAGACTAACTATTTCTACTTATCCTATAAACAATGTGGAATTTTCGCTAGCAGCACATTTATTCAAAATTTTAAAGAATGAACCCATGTATTTTATTTCTTGAGTGGAATTTAGGCTTGCTCACCCCTACACATTATTTTTGGGGGTTTCTTGATTTTTCTTTTTTTGTTTTATTTTATTTTTTATCTTTTTTTTCATATATATATATATATATATATATATATATATATATATATATTATACCCTATTTTCTTATATGTGTGCGTGTGTGTGTGTGTGTGTGTGTGTGTGTGTAAATATTTTGGAACACAATATTGTTTACAATTTCATCAACTGAAAGAGAATAGCCAATCATCAATTGAACCTATGAATCATAGGACCCTAACAATAACCTCTTGCATCTTTACGTAAATTTATTTTCCTTTAATTAATAAAATTTATGTGTCTAAGGACACTTATACCATCACTTAACCTGCATCTATCATGTATTGAGGTAGTTTTACACTCTAAATAGTTTTATCTTCACCTTATATCTATCAAATTCCCATCTTAACCCCATATCTATTCAATTTTCAAGGTATTTTTACATTCTAGAATAGGTTTGTACAATTTGAGTATCTAAGTGTTGATTCTTAGCTATTTTTGCACTATGCTAACATTTCGTAATTCTTCCTACTTGAGGAAAGAAACCCAAAGGCAACCACAAAAATAATCTTTAGGGCTAGAAGCTAGCCCTTCCAAACCAAAGAGGGCTCTCTCTTCTGAAATCTTCTATATTTTAGGCTAGGTATATAGATCGAGGTAGAATAATTTCAATCATTTGATGGCAGGGGAAAGGGACAATCCATTGGGCAAGGAGTCAATTCAAGCTAATGATTTTCAGTGTATGATGGGAAAATGAAGAATCCTTAGACAAGGGCATGACAGGGAATCATATATGGTGTATTTGTCAAATTTTGTTGTAGAGAGGTGAGTAGAGGAATAATGAAATTGATAATATTTAAAGGATATAGCTGATGATGAATTTTAGATATTATGGTGGAGGAAAAAATACTAAAATATTTAGTTACTTATATTAGAGCACCTGAAAGTGAATTCTAAAATATTTTTTTTTTAACTAAACACTAAAGACATAAAATTAAGCATATACAAAACAAAATATAAAGAAATAGAAACAAGAGTAAACATCACCATAAATGATTGACACAAGAATCCCTGAACAAGTAGACTTCAACCTTCATCATTCACTGAAATTTTCAAATAAACCTATACAATGCACATTGTCTTTTATCTATCACACACTGACTAAGCAACCCCTTTTCATAGAAACATAAAAAATGTAGGAAAAACTCTTTCTCAAGATAATGAGGTTCATTTTAACAATTTCCCCAAAGATAGCATTAGTTACATTAAAATTTAGAACTGCCTGCTAGGAAATAGGGATCGAATTTCTAGAAAATAATGGTCAAATATTAGATCATATCTCTTGAATCATGATATTTGTTACAAAAATCAAGGAGTTTTATATATAATATCTTGTGATTGAGATAAATCTCTCTTAGTTTTCGAAAATTCTTCTCTATCTCCTCAGAATCTAAGCCCAAAGATCATGACTAAAACAAGAAATGATGAAATCTAAAAAATAGGTTGTCAAGATTCATTATAATATTTCGATATATGACACCTACAGAGAAATTGAAGGAAGTTTTTTTATTATTCTCTTGTTTGAAGAAAACCTCTTTTAGTTTTTTAAAGTTCATTTTGAGCTGTTCATAATCCAATTTTTAAAATGATGACAAAAATAGTTTGTGTGTAGCTAACTTCCTTTTCATACTATATAATAAATGCTTGAATGTTGATGTCTTATTAGCATACTAATGAACTTGTATCAGTCTAAAAATCATCCTTCATCATACCATAAACATATAAATCTATTTCAAGAGGTTTGGAGTCAAATTGAAAGTTCAAACTGTTGACTGTGTGGAAGCGCAACAAATTGTTTGCGCTACTTCCTTCTTCATAAACAAAATGCAGAAACTAAGCACAACGAATTCATCATTTGAATACTTATCATCATCTCCTATACTTATCAATGTGTCAGAAAAGTGGAAGACAACCCCTAAAATGTCAGATACCTATTAGAAAACCATATATCCAAATTGAAAACCTCCCTTCTTGAAAATCATCACCTACAACAAAAGCATGATGACTGAGCGCAACAAATTTCACTTGCATAGGTTTGATCAAATGTTGAAGTCTCTGACCGATTAAAATAGTTGATGGATTATGTTGGAAATCTCAAATAACTTCGTGGACCTCCATACACAGGAAAAAGTGTCAAAACCCTAATCTTCTATCAAATATCAATGCCTTTGATAGAAGTGCAACAAATTTACCAAAAAACAGGAACAACGAGGAAAGTGCAATAAGTTAAAGGGTTCTAAGGGATAAAATCCCATATCGGTTCTCTCCTCAATTGTTAAATATGAATTAGACTACATACAACATAAATAATTTTAGAAAAAGGAAAGTTAAAACGTAAGGGTGGTTGTGGTGGTGAAAAACCCCTTGATTTTCATAAGCGCAATGGATCCCTTGTAGCCAAAATGTGTCAAATCTTGTTTCATATTCAGGGAATATAAGGAGGATGAGTAACATGCTTGAGGTATTTTTGAAAGCTATAACTTGTCTTTATAATCCTCCACGTGGTCCAAGACTTCCTTTAAGTTCAATTATTAATTTTGAAATTAAAGTGTTCAAGCGCAGCGCAAAGGAGATGTGCAACATGAACTCATGGCTATAATGATATGATGTAATCTCTGATTTGACTATGCAACTAACTGAAAAGACACTACTAAATTTTCCCAATGATAAAAAATCCAAATTCATTATTACCTTTTTCCATGACTTGGATAACACATTAACCCTAGACTTACTAAACCTAATTTTTTTAAGAAATTAATAACTTTATTTATTTCACCACTCAAAACTTTAATATATCCTATCCTAAATTGCCACTAAGACTCGATCTCTACGATATCATAGCAAAATTTTACAAATTGACCAAAATAATAAAAATACCAAACTTTACTTTGATTACTAAACATAGGACACTAACAATGGATCCAATGGGGATGGAATCCTCCCTATAAGGTGCTAAAGAACACTATAGAGTAGTATCCTGATCCATTGGGTTGGTCCCAACCTCGAAGAATACAACCTACAAACTGTGACCTGCAATCTAACTAACCAAAACTGTACATGCTGGAAACTGTAAATGAATTCTGAAATAAATACTTTCCCAACAAGCTTATTGCACACCATTTCCTACTCTAACTTGCTAAAGAACTGTTGAAATCAAGGCATACAAAAATGTCAGTGAATCTAATAAAGTAGTTGCTGAAATAAGTGGATTGCTTGACTGTGCTTGCACCATATGGAAATTGGACAGTATAATGGTGGTGGCAACTCATGATGCATCTGGTCTCCATAATGAAAACATGATTGAAAACACAAGTTGAAAAAAACCTTCCATATAGTGACCTACAGGATCATAAGATACATGATTTTTTCGATGATCCTCAAGGTATTCAATGACAGGATCATTAAGGTTGAATGTTTTAGGTGTATTCTCTATGTCAAACCATGACTTGAACTTTGAATTGTAAAATTATTGTTAAGATACAAAAAAATATTCCATTGTGAGAAACGAGGGCAACACTACCTCCATTTGTTTTGGCTGGAAAAATATTTCAAAAGATTAACTATGATGTTGGAAGTTGTGGGATTGTATTTGATCCTCTAAGACCTCAACACCTCTCTCAAGTTTTAGAATAAATTCTCTAAGAGAATGAGCCTTATCTGTGGAATATCATTTGCATGAATTTAAATAAAAAGACACAAACTTTGAAAAATCTTCATCAATATGATAATCATCAAAATTGTCCCAATATACATTAAAACCTTCAATAGAAACATGATTTTCCACATACCTTGCCATCTTGATTGATTAAGAAGATGAATGTGCACTTTAAACTCATAATGTTTTGGATAGTGGAGTCGCCATGGATGTTATGAACTTTGAACTGTTTAACAATGGAGTTTCCTAGTGAATAATGCACAACCTTCTTGTGTTTGATCATTGTTCACCATCAGTAATTAGATATGAAACTTCATGGTTCTTTCTCGTGGAACATGGAACCTTTCGCTCCCCAACAATGGCACCACTATGTTCGCACTACGTAATTCCTCCAGGCTAAGGACACGAACTCAAAGGTAACCACAAACCAAATTTTTGGGATAGAATCGACCCCTTCTAAAACGAGAGAGGGCTCTCTCTTATGAAAGCTTCTGTATTTTAGGTTAAGTATATATATTGAGGTAGAATAATTTCAAAAATTTGACGGCACTGGAGAGGGAAAATACATTGGGTATGGAGTCAAATTAAGCTAATGATTTTCAGTGGTATGACGGGAAAATGAAAAATCCTTAGACAAGGACAAGGTAGGAAATCCTTTATCGTGTATTTGTCAAATTTCATTGTAGAGAGGTGAGTAGAGGAATAATGAAATCGATAATATCTAAAGCATCTAGCTGAGGATGAAATTTAGAAATTATTGTGGAGGAAAAGGCACTAAAATATTTAGTTACTTATAGTAGCGCACCTGAAAGTGAATCCTAAAATAATTTCCTTTAACTAAGCATTGAAGATGTAAAATTTAAGCATGGACATAATGTAATATAAATAAACAGAAACAAGAGTAAACATCACCATAAATGATTGACACAGGAATCCCTAAACAAGTAGACTTCTGGCTTCATCATTCATTTAAATTTTAAAATAAAATTGTACAATGCACAATGCCTTTTCTCTCTCAGACATTGACCAACCAACCCCTTTCTCATAGAAATTTACAAAATATATAGGAAAAACTATTTCCCAAGTTAGTGAGAAAATAGAAATAATTACCTTAAAATTTAGAGCTACCTACTAGGAAATAAGAATCGAATTTATGGAAAATAGGGGTCAAATATTAGTTCATATCTCTTGCATCATGACATATTTTACAAAAATAAAGGATTTTTTGTATATGAGCTTTTTAGTGAGACAAAACTCTCTCATTTTCTGAAAATTATTCTCCAATGCCTCATAATACGCACCGAAAGATCATTACTAAAACATGAAATGATGAAATCTAAAAGATAAGTTGTAAATATCTATTCAAATCTTCCAATATATGATACTTCTGAAGAAATTGAAGGAATGTTTTGTTATTTATATTGTGTTTGAAAAAAACCCTCTTTTGGTTTTTCAAAATTCATTTATGGTTGTTCAAACTATGATTTTGCAAATGATGAAAAAAAAGTCTTTGCGCAACGAACTTCCCTTTCATACTTTATAATCAATGTTTGAATGTTAATGTCTTTTTAGCATACTAATGAACTTGTATCGGTCTACACGTCATCCTTCAACATACCATAACCATATAAATAAACATACTTTATAATCAATGTTTGAATGTTAATGTCTTTTGAGCATACTAATGAACTTGTATCGGTCTACACGTCATCCTTCAACATACCATAACCATATAAATAAATTTCAAGAGGTATGGAGTCGAATTGAAAGGTCACATTGCTGACTATGTGGAAGCGCCAAAATTTTGTTGCGTTATTTCCTTCTTCAGAAAAACTGTAGCAACTGAGCGCAACGAATTCATCATTTTCATAAATATGACAATCTCTTGTACTTTTGAATGTGTCAGACAAGTGGAAGATAACCCCTAAAACTTTAGATACCTGTTAGAAAATCGTCTATCCAAATTGCAAACCTCCCTTCTTGAAAATCATCACCTACAGAAAAAGCGCATCAACTCAGCGAACAAATTTCACTTGCATGTGTTTGACCAAATGTTGGAGACTGACTGATAAAAATCATTGATGGATGATTTTGACAATCTCAGATACCTTGTTGGACCTCCATACATAGGAAAAAGTGCCAAATCTATGATCTTCTATCAAATCTCAATGCCCTGGATAGTAGCGCAACAAATTACCATAACATAGGTGCAATGAGGAAAGTGCAGGGAGTTAAAGGATTCTAAGGGTTGAAATCCCATCTAGGTGCTCCCCTCGATTGTTAAATATGAATTAGACTACATACAACATAAATCGTTTCAGAAAAAGGAAAGTTGAAATGTGAGAATGGTCATGGTGGTGAGAAAACCGTTGATTTGTAGAAGCGCAGTGGATCCCTGCAGCCAAAACGCAACAAATCTCGTTTTATATTTAAGGCATCTGAGGAGGATGTGTAACGTGCTCGATGTGTTTTTAAAAGCTAGAACATGTCTTTGTAATCCTCCAAGCAATCCAATGCTTCCTTTAAGTTCAATGATGACTTTTCATATAAAAATGTTCAAGCTCAATGCAAAAGAGAAGCACGACAATAACTCATGGTTACAAGGGTATGATGTAATCTCTGACCCTGCAACTGACTAAAAAGACACCACTAACTTGTCCTAGTGATGAAAAACCAAATTCATTATTACTTTTATCCATTACTGGATAACACATTAACCCTAGACTTACTAAACCTAGACTTTTTAAGAAATTAATAACTTGATTTCTTTCACCACTCAAAACTTTTATATATCATACCCTAAATTGACACTAAGAATTGATCTCTACTAGATCATAGCAAGATTTTACAAATTGACCAGAATAATAAAAATACCAAACTTGACTTTGATTACTATAACATAGGACATTAACACACTCTAAAAGAAGTTTGTACACATACTTTCTCATAAAAGGTCATAGGTTCAAATGAAGAGGGGGGAAGATTATGTACACCTTCATAGAATTTAGCAGCCAAATCATTGTATGGAGGTGTATTCTTTGTCCCATAAACTAGGGGGTCACATATATCAATTTGGTGCCTAGCTTGACCACAACTTAAAAATAGGTTATTATTATTACATTTTGAGTTCCCAAATAGATTTTCAAGGCATATAATCCTTTTACATATTCAAAAATACAATTTAAACAATAAAGAAGATGTTGTCAAAACATTTTATTAATGTGTTACTCAAAATGAAAGAGATGTATAATTCCTTCCATGATCAATATCAAACTCATACACACAAAAAAACTAACATAAATCCATATATAAATATATATCAAACATGAAAATATATCAATCTTTTTAAAAACATTTTTTTTTAATTTTATACTTCAAAATATAATTTGCTCTTCAAAACAATTGATAGCTCTCCAAATTTAATATAATGAATATAAACTAATATATAAAAAAATAATTGATATTATTAAAAATACTAAAAATAATATAACTTTCTGCTATATATATATACCGAATTTTTAAATCATATATAAACTTGTTAATGGAGAGAATTGTGGAAAAGAATAAATAAATTTAACTAAAATAAAAATAAAAAAATATTTTGTTTGAAAAAATAAATTAAAATTTTATCTTTATAAGTTCTAGAGTTTTTGTTTTTCATATATATATATTTTAATGGAATTACAAATCTGCAGTTGACAATGCCAATGAGTCACTAAGTTGGATTCTCAAGGTTATAAATCGATGTACACAATCAATCATAAACAATTTTTAATAACCAAATATCCGAATGTAATAAAAAATTGGTTTACTAAATTTTTACTAAAAATTCCAAACTTTAAGCAAAACAAAACAAAATAAAGAAATTAAAATAAATTAGAATAATTATTTCTCATAGGCTGCAATTAATACATTCTTTAGAATTGAATGCTTGTTAAACTAATTGATTTAAAAATTAAGGATAGTGCACAAACTAAACTGAAAAATTGTAGATATTTTTAAAGAGTTCCAAATTAGCCTTTTAAATAGAAGTTGCCTTTTAAGTGTTGTTTTATAAATTAGATTAGAAAATAAATTTGAAAATTTTGTACGATGTAATTAATTTTAAAGACATTTGTTTAAATTATAGATAACAAAAATTTTAAATTTAATTTTACAAGTGAAAAATGATAGATATAATAAAATAATAAATATATTTAAATAATTTAAAATTAATTAAATAAAAAAATACAACTCAAAACTTTTCAAAAAAATCACGCTTACAACTAGATTTTAAATTATTAAAAACCAATCCTAATTATAAAATCTACCTAATTAATAATTAAATTCTCAATTCTACCAGCACACCTTGATTGCACGAACATTCTACCGTGCAAGGGTTATTTATAAAGACAAAGCATGTCATCACCTTCTAATTTACTGTAAAAACAGTACTTGCAAACCGTAATGACAACAGTTGTTGCGCACACAGATGACAATACCAATTACAGCACTGAAAGACGAGGAGTCGGAAAAGCCAGGAGTTCATGAGCTCTGGGCAAAGTGAGTCCATTAACTTTTCAGTCATGTCCAGTTCCAGTTCCTGCCCATTGATCAGGGGAAGCCTCCAGTCGAAACAGTGCAACAGCTGCGCCACCACAAACTCTACGACAAGCGTTGCCAATGGCTGCCCGGGGCACCCTCTCCTCCCTGCTCCAAACGGAAGCCACTCAAAGTTTTCATGAGCTTTGTGGATTAAGCCAGCTTTTGCTTCTGCGAGGAATCTCTCGGGCTTAAAACTTTGGGCATCCTCCCCCCATGACTTAGGGTTCCTACCAATGGCCCAGAGATTGAAAAAAATGTGTGTGTTTCTGGGGATTTCATAGCCCAAAACGGTGCAGTCCTCCACAGCCGAGTGAATCGTAAAAGGCCCCGCCGGGTGGAGCCTGAGTGTTTCTTTCACCACGGCTTGCAAATAAACGAGACGAGGCAGATCAGACTCGCGCACCATACGATCCATTCCAACTACGCGTTCCAGCTCGTCGTGAAGCTTCTGCAGCACTTTAGGGTTTCTCAGCACTTCAGACATTGCCCATTCTATGCTGGTAGAGGATGTGTCCATGCCAGCCACCAACATATCCTGTCAACATCAATACAAGATCATAAATATAAATTACTAATCATATTTATTTGAAATTCATCTTCTGGATCTATCACAGTGAGATTATATGTGATTAAGTTTGGAATCATCACAAATCTAATCCATTTTTAACATACAAAAACAACGGCTTTTATATTATCTCGTGTAATTTGGAGCTCCATATCTTGATCTGCAGAGGCTTCAAGCAGAACATCCACAATATCTCGCGGGACGTCGGGGTCATGCTGCCCCTTCACCTTGTGTTCTTCTATTACTTTCTCCATAAACTGGTCTTGTGTGTTATGCACTTGCTTCAAGCGACGATTGAAACCTCGCAGATAATCTATCCAGGCCAGGTATGGTATATAATCTCCGATATTAAAAGTACCAGCTAACAGAAGAATTTCTTTGATCAAGGAATCGAATCCAGTGCTGCCAATTAGGTCTTCGTCTGAATATTTTCTACCAAACACCATTTTGCATATTATTGCATTTGTCAGAGCTGACACGGTTTTGCTAATGTTCAAGGGGCCCCGAGGGTCATCCTGAGAGTTTGAATTAATAATAGAGAGAATCATGGCTGAGACTTCCTCTTCTCTTATGAAGCTGAAGGAATCAATGCTTCTGGAGCTTAGCAACTGTGAAACGCAAACCTTACGCATCTGCCTCCAATAAGGACCATACGGAGCAAAGGCCACGTCCGAGGAATTATAGGTAAAGCACCTTATAGCGGCAGACGAATTTCTCCCGGAAAAAAACCGATCATTGCCCTTTAGAAACTCCCCAGCAATTTCGCCGGAAGAGAGGACTAGGGTGAGAGCGGAGGACCCAAGGCGGAGCGACATGAGAGGCCCGTATTTCAGTGAAAGCTCTGCCAGAGCTTGGTGGGGAAGATTTCCTAGCAGATGCAGGTTTCCGATAACGGGCAAGGGGAATGGGCCCGGGGGCAGCAGTATCAGTCTCCGCTCACTACAACATAAAGGGGGTTCTAAGACAATTTTCAGGTAAATTGTCTTAATTTGAGACAAAAGAAAACTTGTGTATTGTCTTAAATATTGTCTTTAAGCGGGTGTCTCAAATTAAATCGTCTTAAAATTAAATTGTCTTAAAATATTGTCTCTATAAAGACAATATATAACACAAGAATTTTTGTCTCTCCAAAGACAATTTCATTTTTGTCTCTCGAGAGACGGTTTCATTTTTGTCTCTCTAGAGACAATAGTTGCACTACAACACAAAGAGGGGTTTTAAGACAATTTTTGGATAAATTGTCTTAACTTGAGACAAAAATAAACTTTTGTATTGTCTTAAATATTATCTTTAAGCAGGTGTCTCAAATTATTGTTTTAAAAAATTGCCTCTATAAAGACAATATATAACGCGAGCATTATTGTTTCTGTAGAGACAATATAAAACAATGAATCCAGAAAAATATCTTACCATTAAAATAAATCAATATAAAAATATTTAATTAAAAAAATCTATAATATCATTGAATAATTCATGTTAGGGTATAGTGGAATCGAACCACCAACCTACTGCATGGCAGGTGCTCTTCCATTAAGCTAGCACCCTTTAAAGAATTATGTGAGGAGTTATGGCAACCATTGAAATTGTATAATAGACATTGATTTTTAAAAAATGTTCAACACATAATGGCATAATCCTTGTAAAATATATATTCATGCAAGCCCTTATTTTTAACTTAATAAAAAAATTACTTGATAGAGTTGGCTCACAGTGACACCCTTGTAGCTTGACTTGCACAAAAAGCTACTAATAAACAATAATCTACAAACAAATTAATCGAGCCATACAAAGAAAATTAACTAGAATTAGCGTGCAAGCAATACAACCACCACCCAAAGAGCTACACCAGCTTGATAGTAAGCATTGATGACACATATGATGTACACAATAAGCCATGACTGCGTCGTCAACCCATTCAAGACAGATTGGCCACTCTCCTCATTCACCGTTACTAATTTCTTTGACCACTTCTTCAATGTAAGATTTTGAAGTTACAAAACTAAAATCCCCATTAACACACATTTGGCCTCCTAGAAAAAAATTTCTTGCCCGCTTAAACATATCAGATCACTGTTGTGTATCACCCATTGTTGATAACTTAGCAATTAGAAAAAATTCTAACATATAAGTGCTCATAAAAATTAAAAAAACTCTTGCTCTTTGAACTAAACACAGGCCTTTTGATCATTAGAACATGGTTATCATCCATAAAAGTGTTTCATCTTCTAACTATGAGGGTTCCACCAAAAAGCACCACAAAAGTTTGTACCAAAAACCTTCCACAAGGTAATGAACTAAGAAAGGAACAACTGCGAGGCCATTTTTAGGAGCTGGATTAATGAACTAAGACATTCACAAGCAAGGAAACTCATTCCAGTGTTAACATAAAAAAATCTTCTGAAATTGCGTTTCTATTTTCATCCCACTGTCTACATCTCTCGCTAGTCAAGATTACTGTATGGAGAGAAAAGCTCGCAAAACCAATTCTTCTCTCACTGGATTCCATCCCATGTCCCTGCAAATATTATCATTGTACCATTTCTAAAAAGTGGCAAGATACGATTTCCAATAGAAGGGTGTGATTTTCTTGATATACTTGAAGTAGCTTTCTGTATCTGCCTCCATTTCCTTGATACTTGGAAGGACAAATTTGCGAGACGGAAAATGGGCCAACCACTGTGTACGTATTTCAGAAGAATGCAGATTTGATAAACTTTCTGGATAGTCAAGGATTGTCATATGAGGAATGCATGGATGGATGAGCCCCCTGTTTGTTTTCAGAGGAAAAGGCATTTAGGCTTTGAGCGTCTGAGCTTCATCAGCATGGTCTATGAATTTCTTCACACTTAATTGAAGTGCTTGAATTAACAATGGGAAAAAAGTAAGAAATAATTCAGGGTTGTAGTGAATAACAGACCTGTACAAAGGAAGTGGATCAGCTGATTCCTGGAGGACGTCTACAAAATGCGTTGGAAGTATGCTCTTCAATTTTTTCTCCCCATCATAACCAGTGCCCAATACCACAAGATCAACTTCAATCTCTGTTCCATCATCTAGTACGATCCCCCTGCTATAAAAACTGAAATTTGAAGATTTCCGAAAGAGTATGAAACCCTCCTTTGCTTTTGGAAATAAATTATCCGGAAGTGATGTAATTTGGCAAGAAGAAATTTCTTGAAGAGAGCTGTGATATGGAACAAGGCCATACTTTCGCAAGGGAAGTTTCCAAAGAAGGTAGAGCTCCACAAACATGGACATTGCCCATATCTGCAGAAAAAATAGAAAAAACAATGAACTCCAACACTGCACGTGGATTTAAATGATATAATTGTTCAGCAGGGGGCTACTTTCACATGAAATTACAGGTAAAATATATGTCTTATACTGTAATGTTCTGCCTATCTAATTTATCTATTGCAAATTTCAAGGACACTCGTGCATTATTTCTGGACAGATATTTCACTTTGTTCACAGAATTTTGGATGATGAGTAGCGGTTAATGTAAATTTCAGGCACATTATCAGTGCTTAGAAAAAATCTTGTAGTCTACCAAACAGATTCAACAAATTACATTGACTCTTATCCATGATATATGCTTTAAGGAATCCAATGAATTAAAAGAAAACCATACCATAGGTGCAAATAAGCGCAACATTATTCTCTGCAGAAACCTCTGACCAGGCTTTTCAAATAACAATTGCCCAGAACGTGTACCATAAATAAATTACAAGGGGACTCCCCAAACCTTGTAAGAAGGAATTGTCCAGTGCACTGTTCTGAAGACCATTGTACAAGGATAGCCACCTCCTTCCCCCAATAATTAGAAAGAAGCCATTAATAGCCCTATAATTGTATGGATGAAAAAGACAACTCCTATAGCGTTTGTATTGTCTAACAATTTACCTTTATTTGCCTCAGTGCATTCCACAGCAAAATCCATTGCTGACTTTTGGAATCCAATAACTACAACTCGTTTTCCTTTGATAAGCTCATAAGCATTCCTTCTATACAAAACTGAATAGTCCATGGTATGCAAAACCTTTCCTTGAAATAGTTCTGGACCTTTATTAAGAGGAAATGATGGGGTCTTGGGTACATCCCAGGACTAAGAAATCGAAGCGATGCCACTGCCTTAAGTAACAAAAACAAACACATTCATTATAACCTCGGTCAGGGATGGAAAATTTGTTGTGAGTAATAACATGTAGAGTAGCAGGGTGCATTCTTTATGCAGAAATCAAAAGTGCATTATACAGCCTGAATGGCGTGGTGGTGAACGACTAACTCTTTACATGTGTTATGCAGTATAATGGCACATTGAAACTAAACAATGCATTAAATGTATTGGAATATAGACACTAGCTCATACACATCTAAACCAGCGCCTGTATCCTCCTCAGAGGTTAGGAAAGCCCAGGATGCAGATCCCAGAGTTACTCAAAATGGCTAATATCTTATATGGTGAAATCGATATTTACAATCTTGAACATATGAAACCGAGGTTTAGATAGATTTGGACAAGCTGTAAATACAAAGTAAAATTTGCTCCCTCATGGTCAACTTTTATTATTTCTAAAAGGCCTCCACAATAAGATAAGGTAAATTCTTTGAAATGAGTAAGGTCGAAAACCAAAGAAACAAATCCTGCATTTACCTTCTCACAATGATTGATATCCCCATCAAACATGAGTTAGTCAATAGTAATCAAAAGAGATAATGTTATTGAAATTTAGAAATAATACCATGCGTAACATTGAGCAACCATATTCTATATGCTTTTCAATCTGTACCTCTATGGATTTTGCATTGTTTTTCTACACACCCACTTCCCAAACTGCATTGTCTGCATATGGGCTTCCATTCTTACCCCATAATCCAGCATGAGCCGAACTCTTTTCAAAATACTTTTCGTTATATCGAATCTCCACCACTTTGGAATTGAACTGAATGTAGTCAAACAATCCAAAATGCTCAGCATAGCTGTGGAAGTAGTCTATTACCTCAGAGTGGGAGGGGAACTGGGTAGTTACATGGCTTGGCCATTGAAAATCAGTGAATTCAAAGGTAGAGCGAGGGGTTTGTAGCTTTGTTGAAGCAAATTTTTCTCTCCACACGCCTCCTATTCCTGGTTTTGCTTCAAACACTATGATATTCAGATTCAGACTTCGTAAATATTTGGTTGCAAGGAGACCACTCATCCCTGCACCTATGATACAAACCCTTCTCTTCCCGAACCCGTTCTCATTCTCAGTCTCACCTTCCCTAAACAAATTCCCGTCAGTCACCCGTGACTAATCTCTTGAAAACAATTGTTAAAGACATTGATGATGTGGCACAAGCTACTTCTAATGGGCTTCGAGTAAACCAGAACGGTATTTCGCTTGATGGAAGGAGAATATTCCAATCTGAGTGTTGAAGAGCGTTTAAATGCTCTTGTTTGTTTAATTGGTGTTGCAAATGAAGGAAATACCATATGTGTTGTGCTTGAGGAACGACTAGAAGCTGCAAATGCTTTGAAGCGCCAAATGTGGGCAGAGGCACAAAGTGATAGAAGATGGCTAAAAGAAGAACAACTTTCTAGAGCTCAAGCTCTTGGGGGAATAAAGTCTGAAGGAACTAATGTTAATCCCGCATTTGAGGGTGGGCAGAGCCCTTTTGTTGGAATGGATATCAAGGGAACTGAGGCATCTGTTTTCTCTCAACCCAAATGTGAGGCATCAGCAGACCTGATCTCAGTTCCAAACCATTTGTCAACATCAGCAAACTCTAATGCAACAGTCAAAAAATGTTTTCCATTGTAAGAAAACTCATTTATCCAGGACACTTCCATTTCACAGCAAACTGGATACACAACTGAAAAAATCACGTGCATAGTTAAAAGCTTCTATAGGACTGAAGGGAGAAGGGTTATATGTTTATAGGACAATTCCGCTGGGCCAAGATCGCAGACATAATCACTATTGGTAATTTGTAACATGTTCTTCAAGTATGATCCTGGATCTGGTAGATTTTTTTTTTTTATGAGTCTCATGAGGATGGCATCTAGAAGGTCATTGACACTACTGAGGCATTTGATGCTTTGTTATCATCTTTAGATATTCAAGGTGTTAGGGAGGCCCATTTACATGTTGTCTTGCAAAAATTGGAGAACCCATCTAAAAAAGCAGTGAAAACACGTTCAGCTTTAGGAAAGCACAATGATGTTATTACTAGACTGGGGGTTAAAATAGAAATTGCTTACAAGCCATCCTGTCCTGGCTATGTAATGGAGGATGGTGATCTCAGTGCCATTGATCATGATTCTTCGGATTCCTCAGAGCTTTCTAGATCCTTTACAATTGAACTTGGAACAAACAGGGCTTGAAAAATGGCACAGGTGGCAGTCATTGCAATACTTGGGCGTTCGATTCATCTTCAGTGATCCTCCATATGGTTATTTTAAGTAATCTGAAACAGACCAAAAGCGTTCCCCCAAAGTAATAGAGAAGCTTCGAAAGAAAATTGAGACCTAATGTTAACCAAATGAATGTGAAATGATAGTTTTTGTTTACCAAATGAATGCACAATGATATAAACTACAGTTTGGCCCTAGGGAAGTTGAACATAAGCTACTCATAACTGCAATTTATAACCTAAATATTAGCAAGAGCCTTCACCCTGGAAAGTACTAAATGAAGATTTTAAACATTGTAAGCCAAGCAACAACATTTTTATAACCTATGCATGTACAAAATAATAAAATCCCAGCTAAGAATCTTACCGGTGAAGAAAACCCGAAGAAGATTTTGCCGTATTGAAGGCAAATGAGGTCTGCGGACAATCACCTACGAGCAAGAATCCAGGTGAACAGAAGAATATATTTTTCTCTCGAAAGTTAATAGGGTTAGAAACCATATAGAGCAATCTGATACTCCAGTAACAACAGGAATAAATCTTCATTGGCAGGAAAGGGATGAAACCGATGCAAGTAACCGCAGGAATAGATCTTCAGTGGCAGGAAATGGATGAAATTGATGCAAGTAACAGCAGGAATATATTTTCAGTGGCAGGAAAGAGATGAAACTGATGCAATACAAGATGAGGAAGAGAAAAATTGCTCAGCAGCGCAAAAAAAAATGGCAGAGGAAAACTTTTTAGGAAAGGGCTGAAACTAATGCAAGTAATAGCACTAAAAGCAGGAATAGATTTTCAGTGGCAGGAAAGAGAAGAAACTGATGAAATGCAAGATGACGATTTGAAAATTTTCTCAGCCGCGCAAAGCAAAATGTTGGAGGGAAACTTTTATTAAAATAAATAATATTAAAAATGATAAAATATTAGTTGTAAGGCTAAACTGCAATTTGTTAAAAAAACTTTTATTAAAATAAATAACATTAAAAATTAAACTACGTACAATTTTTAACTTAAATATGAATAATAGTTAATTAAACAACAACAAAAATTGAATGTGAGGATAATAAACGTACTTATTATTATTAATTAATCATTTTAGATTTATTTTAATTTTTTATTTGCCAAGTGTTGTGAGGATAATAAAAATATTATTATTATTAATTAATTATTGTAGATTTATTTTAACTCTGTATTTATCAATTGCTATTGTAAAATCTATTTTCACTTAAAAAAAAGATTGGCATTTTAATATATTTGATCTTTCTAGAGGCCTAAGGGCATCAATAAAAATTATATAAGACCTCCCTAATGCAATCAAGTATGTTGACATAAGGAGGAAAAGGGGACATGAGGTCTTCACATAAGGGAAACATCCATTAACCCTTAAGATGGGTGATAAATATCCTCAAATCTGTGAATAATGATCACTAAACTCAATAGTTGTAGGTACCCCATAATTTTTTGGAGAACTTCACTTAGAGCTCAAAATACCATATTAAAAGCTAATCATAGTTTAGAAGGTCTTCACATGTGTTGTTAAGAGACACAAAGCAAGAAGAGGTAGATATACCGCATTCCTCTAGGGTATAAGATAATATGATTTCCCCTTAACATTGTCATGAAGAATATTATGATCTAAGAGAAGAAGAGCATAGCCATCTCATGGACTTAGATCGAGTAAAATGAAGTATTGTTTGCGTGGAGCATCCACTTGAGCTAGGAAAAAGAAAAGATGATGTCAAATGTAGAATTTCCTTGAAATTTTGCAACTACTATAGTGAATAATCTGAAAACTGAAAACTAGTTTCTTTTCACTAAAACTCAGAATTTATGTACTTCAAATTTGGAGTGGAATAGATAGAAATAACAAAAATCACACAATTCAAAACACATTTTTTTAGGGAACCCAACTAGGAAAACCCTCTGCTTGCTTGAGAATTTTATTGAAGAAAAAAACTGAGCAATAGATCTCTTACAAAATAATTATTTCAATTAGAAAACACACTTGTTTTCCCTACTTGTTCTAAACATGAAACCCTTTCAAGATTGTTAATCTTTGTTGCCCTCTACCAATTTGTAAACAAGCTTCTCTTGCACACTCTCCTCTCTCAAACTCCATGCACAACCATGTACAACCTTTCCATAAACCTGTGAGCTCTATTATCTTGTATTACCAACTCGTGCTCACAAGACAATAATCAAATTGTGCTTTCATTCCTCCTTATAAGAACCTCGATTAGGCTATTACTAGCAAGTTCTATTTTAGGAAATTAGAACTATTGATTGACTATTTAACAAAAGCTCATTGATTGTGTTCACTCTTCCTTCCTACAATTTAAAAGCCTGACTCAATCAACTTTTCCTTTAGCCAAAATAGCTTGCACTAGAAGAAAATAAACTCGGTCTTCCACTAATCAACACTAGTCAATTGAAATGGTTAAGTAGACTTATGTAAGAAGATATGATTATCGAAAAAGAAGGTTGTAGGAAGCAGAGCTGAACAGTTGGCGGCGATGGCGGAACTAGGGTTCGGGCTTCTTGGTGTTCATGGCAGGGTAGCATCCTCGCCCCCGTGACCATTGAGATCATCTCTACTCTCTGCTCCATCTGTTTGGAGCTCTCCCCGTGGCGCACATCCATTACCGTCGCTCACGGAAGTCTTAGGGGTTTGTTGTTTCACATGACTACTTCTGCGCGCTCTCTGACAATTGCACCCCATTTCTGTTTTCTTTACACCTGCTCTGTTTTCACTGTCATCTGCCCCCTCCACAGATTTTGTGCACTGAATGACGATTGGTTATCTATCGGTTTGCAATGGTTTTCATTGGGGTTATCAATGGAAGGGGCCCAAGACGAAGAGTTAGTTGACTACTCGGAGGACCCATATGCCTCGATGGACATCTGGGCATTATCCCGACGCTTCTCTTCTGGTATTCATGGCACACACCCGACATCTTCTCCTTTTTCATTATCTGCTGAACCCGGGTCCTCACCCTCTGCATCTGCCCCCTTTCACTCTTTCCCTGGCCTCGACTCCTTCCTGGTCCCTGAACTCACCCCTAACTCCCTTGTTATCTTGTCTGCGACTGACCTCAATCTCATCTCCTCCCCAGACCTCTACCCTCCTTCCCCTTCTATGCTTTCCTTTCTCTCTCACACCCTCCCCCTCTTGGTCGTCGCTCCCTCCTTCACTTTCCACTGGACATCCTCTCTATTCCCCCCGCCTCCTTTCTCCACATCATCCACCCTCCCCACTGCCCCTCCCCCCTATCGACCACCCCCTTACCCCCTCTCCCCACCTCCAATCCACCCATCTCCGCAATCCCATCCCCTTGCTGGCCCTCTGGCTGCTTCTACATCCCCCCACCTGAGTTTAGAAGTCACCCCTCCTCCATTGTGCCCTCCTCCACTGAGTTTAGGCTTGATCGTTTCCTCATTAAGGAGGATATCCTTCTTAATCTTGGCTCATACAAATAGTGGATTAGTTTGAGAGGCATCTCTTAATTTGGTTGCATCTATAAGGCTTTCAACTCCACTTTCATCGCCCTCATCCCCAAATTGGATCACCCCTCATCTTTTAAGGATTTCCACCCCATCTCTTTGTGTAATTGCATCTACAAGATTATGGCTAAAATACTTGCTAATCGGCTCAAACCAATGTTATCTAACTTTATCTCTCCTGGACAATTTGCATTTCTTGAGAACATACAGATTCATGATGCCATCCGCATTGCTCAGGAAGGCCTACACTCCATGCACACCAAGTAGATCAAAGGACTGATCCTCAATATTTATCTTGCGAAAGCATTTGATCAAGCCAGTTGACTCTACATCCGCATGCGCCTTACTCATCTTGGTTCCCCATTCAGGTTATCAATTGGATCATGTGCTGCATCACCTCTGTTTCATATATTATCCTCATGAATGGTGATGCTACAAACTTCTTTCATGCAGAACGGGATCTCCGTCAGGTATGTCCACTATCCCCCCGTCTTTTCCTACTGATAATGGAAGGCCTCAGCAGATGTATTATTGATGAAAGGGACAGAGGTAGAATAAAAGGCATTCGAATTGCGGAGGACTGTATCCTCACACACCTACTTTTTGTTGATGACATATTTCTTTTTCTCAATGGATCTTTAGGTGACTCCACAGTGGTAACTTTTTTTTGATGACATAATTCTTTTTCTCAATGGATCTTTAGGTGACTACCGTTCACCCTTCTCATCCCTGGCATCGTCTTTAAATAACCTTTCAGTCTGCATCAAAGAACAAAACAAACTATAAACCCTAACCCTTAATTGTAGAACCCTATCACTGATGCAATTCCATCAAGTGCATAAGGGGGATCAAAAGGGGTGATGTTAACTTCAGAAAATCGGCATGAAAGCAAGCAAGGGAATGTGGGAACTTACCCCCATGTCTGTGAGCAGGAAGCTTCGAGTGTAGAATCGTTCACCCGTTCGCCTCCTTTTCCCCCAAAGGCTTCTTTCCACCAGGAAAATATTTGTTGCAGAGAAATCGAAAGGATCGAGTGTAAAGCGAGGAATTGGTTAAAACAGTAAAGGAGAAACAAAATGTTTCAAAGCGGGTGGGGGGACAAATGAACATGCGCTGGGCCTGAGTGTCCTCTATCGCCTTCATCCAGATGACTTACGGTCTCATGGGAGTGTTATACATGTGACCTCTTTTAGGTTGGATTAAGACTTGGCGGCAATAAATGAAATGAATGAATTTCTTTACTTCCCCTCTTCTTTTTCAGAATTTTTCCGCCTCTTTGAATGAATTGTGTTAATTTCTAATTTAATGGAACGAATTGTCTTTATTTCTAATTTAAGACCATTAAAAAGTTTTAATTTTTAAATTAAAATAATTCAAATGATAATTTAGGATTTTAAGACAAAATATTAGTTTGGCTTAAAAAAATGTTTTAAAGTATCTTTATATGATAGTGATATAATTGTTGTTATTGTTTCATCATTTAGTGTTTTTATCAATAGTTAAGTAACCTTATTAATTAATGAGGATTATTACTATTTATTTTTATTCATAAGGATTATTTTAAGATATTTGTGCCAGTGTAAAGGCCCTCAAGCAAGGCATCGCTTCCTAGGCTATATTAGAGCTCTAAGCATCCTCCAATTTTGAACAAAATACGATGGTGGAATTTCAAATAAATTGATGCCCTAACTATCACACCAAGAGGGAACCCTTGATGCTCCTTTGACTTGAGGATTTCTTGAAGGTTTGCACTTTGTAGTTCATCATTCAAAACCTATTATCTTAACTATAAATTATCATTGGATGAGCCTTTACCACGATATATCTCCCAAACCTTAGTCTCTTATAGTATTTCTCTCAAAAAAAAAAATTCATGGAAAGTCACCCTAGATTCTCCCAAAGCTCACACTTTAATTGAATCTTTCCTTGCCTCACTTTGAAGCCTAGTATAAACACGTCAATCAAAAGTGAGGGATTTTGGAAGTTTTGATCTTAGGCATTCATCATTTTTTAATATTCCTAAACCCGAGGTCATCTTTCCCTCAAGCCTTTCTTGGAGAGTCCTTTTGCTTCTTAAGCAGGGAACCTATTATCTGATCCTCTTCTTTGAATGGGCATTGGAAATCACATTGTGCATCGTTATTGGTCTCATCATTCTAGTAATTTCCCTATACCGAGACTCCTCCCACCAATGAAAGTTCATAAAGAGCAGGGGAAATTGAATGAGGTGACAATGGGTCCTTGTCCCATTGTTTCCACCTGATCTAGTAGTAGTCCCTTTGGAACCCCTCCTAGGACCCTTGGTAAATTAAGCGCTAACATTTTTCAAAAACAAGTATAAAGCGGATGGCTCACTTGAAAAGAATAAAGCTAGGCTTGTGGCAAAAGGATTTACACAAAAAGAAGGGGTCTATTATGAGAAGACTTTCCCCCCCATAGAAAAATGGGATATCATATGGACATTATTTGCCCTAGAAACTCAAAAAGTTGGAAAGTCCATCAAATGGATGTAAAAACTGCTTTCTTGAATGGAGATATGAAAGAGAATGTTTTTGTGTCCCAACCAGAAGGATTTTTTGTGAAGGGTTAGGAACATAAAGCATGCAAGTGGTAAAATCCTTGCATGGCCTCAAGAAAGCACCACGAGCCTGGTATAATAAGGGGTTAGGGGAATAGGGGCTTAGGGGAATAATGTGTTAGAGGTTAAGGGGTTAGGGATTGGGGGCTTAAGGGTTAGGGGATTTAGGTGCATTTAGGGGTTAGGGGAATAATGAGTTAGTATTTAAGGGATTAGGGATTCAAGTTAGGGGAATAATCTGACCACGATTGTTGAGTGCAAGCATTTGTGAAATGGCATTATGAGTGGAGCCTTTTCCAGAAGAGATTATTCATTTAAATTACAATATATACAACATGCAGTTAGTGTTCCATCCATGTTAGCGCACACACTTGATGGTATCAGTCCTTAAACTGGTACACTTGAAAAGTAGCAGCGTTATCAGTGATTATCTTTCTAGGGCAGCCAAATCTAGAGAGTATGTGGTCTTCTAGGAACTTAATGATGATAGAATTTGTGGCATTCCTATAAGGGATGGCCTCTATCCATTTTTTGAAATAGTTTGTGGCTGTAAGGATCCACTTATGTTGACCAGAAGATGCAGGGTGTATTTCCCCTATGATATCTAGGCCCCACTGTTGAAAGGGAGCTTCAACAGTTATAGGTTGTAATGGTAAAGGAAGGAGGTTCCTTTTGCCCTCAAAAATCTGGCACGTATGGCAGGAAATTATCATTTTGTGGATTTCATTGAAAAGGGTGGGCCAGTAATAGCCAGCTCTGAGTATTTTGTTAGTAGTGGCTTTCTAGTTTAGATGGCCTCCACACTCTCCTGCATGGAACTCCTGTTTAATCCTCTCTGCTTCAGTTTCAAGCAGACATTTAAGCAGCAAACCATTTGTAGTTTTCCAGTATAAACATTCATTCAATATGCAATAGTTTCTGGCTTTTAACTTTAGGGATCTAGCCTTAGTCTTTGATAGATTAGGAGGGGCATTCAGATTTGTGAGTACATACAGGATGTCAGAATACCAAGGAGAGTTTTGAAATTGTTCTTCAACAGTAGGATCGGGCAATCCTTCATGTTCATCCAAGGCATCCACCATGTTTATGTCAATGGCTTGCAAGTTAGATTCAACCATTAGTTAAGCTAAGCCCTGACCCTTGATTAGTTTCATGGGTTTTATTTCCAGGTCATACTCTAATATTACAGCAATCCATTTTCCCCTCTTTCCATCAGATCTTAGGAAAAAATGTCTTTTACCACTATGTTTGGCACATAGGAAATGATGTGAGAATGCAGAATATACACCCTAAAGTCTTTCAAGGCCTTTACCAAGGCATAGGCCTATTTTTCCATTATCTTGTATTTTAAGGGTGCATCCCTCAGAGCTTTGCTGAAGAAAGCAATAGGCTATTCCATTCCCTCTGAATGTTTCTACAGTAGGACTGCAACCACTGTATGCTCGGAGGCAAAGGAAAATATCAGGATATCTTTTGAGAAATCTGGGCTGATTAGGACAAGTACCCGGGTGAGTGCAAGTTTAACTAATTCAAAATATTTTTTAGCCTCTATAGTCCACTTAACCCCTACACCTTTTTTCAGCATGATTGTCATATCCCTGAGATGCTTAGATAAGTTGGGAATAAACCTCCTTAAGAAGTTAATTTTCCCAATAAAGGACTACAACTCTTTTATGTTTCTCACATGGGTAATCTGCAGTATTCCCTCGACTCTTTTTGAGTCTATTTTAATTCCCTTCTCTGATATAATATGGCCAAGAATCTTACCTTCTTGAAGCCTGAATACAGTCTTCTTGGGATTTAAAGACAGACCGAACCTTCTACCTTTTTCAAAAACTCTTCTCAGATGTTTTAGGTGCTCCTCATGAGTCTTGGAATAGACTGTTATGTCATCCAGATAGATGACAATAAAGTGTCCTATTTCCTCCAAAAAGGCTATGTCCATTGCTCGTTAGAAGGTCACACCAGCGTTCATTAGTCTAAAAGGAATTTTTACGTACATAAAAGTGCCCCATGGAGTGGTGAAATTTGTCTTGAGTTGGTCTTCTAGGAGTACTAAAACTTGGTTATAACCTGAAAAACCATCTAACAAGGAGATCCTTTTTGAGCCAACTACTTTCTGTAGGATGTGTTCCATATTTGATAAGGGGTAATTGTCTTTAAGTGAAGCTCTGTTAAGGTTCCTGAAATCGATGCATAGTCTAATCTCACATGTCTTCTTTCTCACAGCTACAAGGTTGGAAACCTAATCGGAGAACCTCACAGGCACTATAATTCTTGCCTCATACATCTTCTTGATTTCCTTTTCAACTAGAGGCAGTTGTTTCAGGTTAATTCTGCAAAGTTTCTGTTTGAAGGGTTTTTAGTTTTATTTCAAAGGGATCTTGTGCTGGATAATCTTCGTATCATAGGCTTTTAAGTCCTCGTAGCTCCAGGAAAACACGTCGATGAACTGTTTAAATAAGTCAATATATTTCTTTTTCATGTCTGTAGGCAAGGACTTAGCCAATTTAATCATCTTAGGCTTCTCCTCGGTGCCTATGTTGCATTCCTCGACGTCAGAGTCTGAGTGTTCTATAGTGGGTTTCTTCGCTACATCGTTAAAATCAAAAAGGTCCTGTAAAGGTGCCAGTCCTCTGGGTATATTCTTATCTTTTGACTGTAGCACCTCTATTTCCTCTTTTTTTGCGTTCTTATACTCCTCGGTTTTAGTTCCAAGTTCTTTAGTTAACAATTTTATTTCTACATTACGTGGTGATCTTTCTTCATCGAGGGGCTCTTCACTCAGGCACCTTTCATCAGATTTAGAGTCTGAATCAGAGAATTCAAAATCATTCCTACTAATCAGGAAATCCTCTATCTTCTTGTCTCCCTCAAAGACCTGCCAATATTTCTCGTTATCTGGAACTACAGGCCTATATTTCATCTGAATGATGATTTTTTTGTCACTAGGAGCTTTATGATATGAACTAGCTATGCAGGCTAATCCATTTGCAACAATGTTATGACTCCTAGGAACTAACACCAGTTCATACTCTACAAAGGTTTTCAGTAAATCCATAGCATCATTCTTGTACGCTCTCAATCTAGGGTGTTTAGCTGCATACTCTCTGTTCACTTGTTTTATTATTAACTTAGAGTCTCTGTGTAAAACTATCCTTCGGGCTCCTAGTTTTTTCAATCGATTCAAGCCTAAGATGAGAGCCTCATACTCTGTGATATTGTTTGTACATTTGAAGTTCAAATTGAAGGCATGACTCTCAGCATAGTCACTCTAAGTGTTATGTAACCATACTCCGGCTCCTGCATTCTTTCTAGTGCACGACCCATCGAAATTCATTCTCCATAAGGGATCATTTTCAGGTTTATCATCATTTTCCTCCCTAACACTGGTTTCACTGTTATGTTGTGTTGTGTGGTCTGCATCATGGTGTGGAGTGTTTTGTTCTTCGTGATGTGTATGGAGTTGAGAGAGATGACTAGTCAACTGTTTGTAATATTGTTCTTGTTCACTCTGAGTTTCTGATTTAGTGCACTGTCCAAAGGCTTCTTCTTCATTTTCTTCTATGTCTAGAGTGGCCATTATGTTAAAATCTATGGGCTCCAACCTATTGTTTTCATCTCTGTTCTCTAGCTCTGTTTCGTCTATGGATTCATCGTTGCAAAGGATAAAGGAGTCCAGATCCGTGTGTACAGAGTACAGAGGTGAATTTTCAGGTTTTTCAGGGCTGCTGACCATGAACTTCATTTGTGCCTCTCTATACAGTCTCCTAAGCTAGCTAAAGATAGGGATTGTGGCATATGACCCATCCATCTACATTATACCTTGCATCTTGGCTCCCCATGACCTGGACAACAGCATCCCATACTTAGGTGGCACATCTACCAACACAACATCCATAACCATGCATTTGGCTGGAATCTGGGTCAGGTTCACACAGATATCTTTGATTAGGTCAAGACACTTTACTCTGCTAGAGTCAAATGAATACAAATACTTATAAGGTCAGGTTATCTCTAGGCCTAACTTCTCCATAACTACCTTAGGCATTAGGTTGTGTGATGCCCCAGAGTCATGCATCGCATTGTGAAGGATCTTGTCATGGATATTGAGGCTGATATAAAAAGGAGGTACTACTCCTTCCTGAAACTTCCCTTCTATCTTTGGACCAAACAAAAGCGCTGGTTGATCATCACTTAGATTGAAAGTGTCACTGTTTTCACCTAGATTTAAAGATTTCAAAATTTGGCCTTTATATACAACCTGAGTTGCCATCTCAAAGAGTGGGACAGAAATTTTGATTTTATCAATCTCACTCTCCAAATTGAAGGGAGATTGACTCTTTGAAAGGCTCAATTCTATTTTGCTAGCCACTACTTTAGTGGCAGAATCAGGGTTTTGATTCTCACTATGTACAGTGTTTGTAGTTGTTTTATCAGGACCATTAGCTGCAATGCTAGCGCTGCTAGTTTGTTGACTTTTTCTATCAGTATTTTGGCTGTCTTTTTCTTTGTTCTTCCTAGAACTCTCAGTTGCTGATTTGTTGCTTTCAGCAGTCACCTTAAGAGTTTTCTCAGGCCTTTTCTTAATGGTAATCTCAGAAGCTTTTGGTTTGGAAGTGTCTAAGCTATTTTTGCTTCTAAGTTCGTACTGTTCTCTGACCTACATGATGGAATTTTCAGATCCTAGCCTATAATCCTTAGATTCTAACCTTTCCTCATCCCAATGTGAGTGTGAGGTCTGATTGTCTTCCGTGGAATAGTTGTGGATTGAGTTGTCTATTTCCACCATGTTTATTGTGGTTCCCTCGGACTCTTCTATTATCCCCTCATCCTCATCAAGGAAATTCTCCTGAAATGGGGGTATGACTTGCTAGTCAGCGTCTCTCTGTCTGTTTGGGGGATTGTTTCTCCTAAAGTTCTAGTTTTGATTTTGATTTCTGTTCTGATTACTGACTGTGACAACCATTTTCTCCATCATTTTCTCTAGCCTTTCCATGTTTTTGGCTAGAATGTCATACTTGGGATCAGATGTGGAAGCTGCAGTGTCATCCCTATATGTTACCCTTTTCTCAGACCTCATTCTGGCTCTCTTTTCAATCAAGTTAGCTTCTACACTCACTGCTCCTTTTTGCATATCTTCCAATGTGTTGTAATCTCTCTCCCTAAGCTGGTAGGCCATTTCAGCATCAAATCCTTCAGGATATTTCACTAAAGCCATTCCTTGGGGAGGTTTCATGTGTGTGGGAAGAGCGTTGTAAACACTGTTAAACCTTGTAGAATAGTCATGGACACTCTCTCCTACATTTATTTTAAGATTCTTGTATTCTGCTAAGATTTGGAGAGGGTTGGTCTTGACTTCCCATTTGTTTATGAAGGATTGATATAAAGAGGGAAGATCATGGATACTATTAGGAGGTAGGCCCTTAAACCACTTATTCACATCTCCTCCTAAACTCTAGGCAAAGATTCTCATTTTGACTGTCTCATCATCTATCTCGATATATTCAAAAGAATCTTCCATCCTATCTACATGGTGTTGAGCTGTGGTAGACTCTTTTGTAGTGAAATGTGGGATTTTTGACTAATAATCATTGGGTAAAGGAACTAGAGGTTGTGGTAACACTAGAGGTGCATACCACGCTGCCATGATGATGTTCTAAGGAGGTAAATGATTGGCTTGAGCAGCTGGTATGTGGATGATAGGAATACTAGGACCAACAACACTCTGTTGAGCTGATTTAGGGTGATAGAGCCCCAAGTTTTGAATGAAATGAATGTCAGGAGGTGTAGATGGAGAGGTCTCTCTATCCCTAATGTGTTGACCACTGTGAGATGGTGAACCAGGAAGCTCAAGGTCTGACTGATCTAGAGCACTGAATGACTTAGTTCTTGGTAAGCTGCTTTGTGAGTCTAAGTCAAAAAGAGTGTCTGATAGAGCTGTAAAATATTCTGGTGCAGAGTTAGCTCTATGGATGTGTCTATAAATAGTTGGCTTCCTAGGGGTGGGAGATTTCCTAAGAATGTTCTCAGGGTTGTCAACTATTTCAGGTGGGTTTGGGTTAGGATAAGCTCTTGTATGAATGGTTCTTGAAGCCAGTATGTTGTCTTCAAACAAAGAAGCTTAATCCTACTTGTTACTTCTAATATGGTTGATGTTGTAATTAAGGCTGGTCTCCCAGTGGAGTCTTGTGAAACCAAGATAATCAGCAGGCCTACTGACCACCCGTGGAGTCTTTAATCATTAAGGAACTATGGAGTCGCCAGGTGGAGGGTTTATAATGTTTCAAGAAGGTTACTGTCCACCACAGTGATTAACCACAAAACTCAGGCTATTATGGTCTTCTTTGAGTTCTTAGAAGTGTTTAAATGTGTGTTTCACTCAAAGCTTCCCCAGCGGAGTCGCCATTATGTTGGGGTTCCTATGTTTTGGCAGGTTTGGCTCTACCAAAAGATAAGACAACATCAAAACCACTTTGGGACCTCAGGATCTAGCCCTCTTGGGTCCAGAGAGGGATCTCTCTATACAAGGCAAAGATATATATGTCTTTGAAGTTCAGTTTCAAGGTATTAGGCTAGTTATAAGGCACAAGGTTTGTTTTTGTTTTGTTTGTTTGGTTGTTGCGAAACATGAAGGAAGGGTTCAATATAAGACAAAGGGTGAGAAAAGATGATTTTAGGCAAAGGAGAGATACTTCAGAGAACACTCGAGACCATTGGGCAATGGATTCATAAAAGAGTTTACTTGCTATTCAGTATCCAAGGCTTTTAATTAGGCTAGTCATCTAAAACAGAGGATCTTTACAGATGATAGTGTGGTATGAAATGGTAATGAATGAAAGTGAATGACAAGAAAACCTCTGAGGTGACCACTTAGGAAATAGATCTAGGGACAGGGGATGCCTTAAGCACCTATGATCCAACGCCTAAAAGGCTAACTCTTCAGAAAACAAGAAACACTTAAGATTTAAACACAAAGGTGAAGCCTGAGATCAGAGAAAGGCTTTGAACCTTCAATGCTTCGACATTCAAATTAAGGGAACTTAGAAAGGTTCAATTGATTGAAAAAGACCCTAGTGAGACAGAATCAGCATTCTAAACTCCCAGTATCCCAATTCTTTCAATTAAAACTAGACAAGAACATCTAAGAACAGATTCATAAATTCACACATTAGTTAGCAGTGAAACAGCTACTACACTGGTTAAATTATCTGGAATTAGTTCTCAGATAGCACAATCAGTAGAAAACATCAAAGATAAGAAGAGAAGGAGCATTAGGGTACCATGCAACGATATATCCTAAGCCAGATTTATGATTCTCACCGGAGAAATGAAATGTAATGAATTACAGAAGGAAAACAGAGACAAAGGTAGAACACATCACCACTGCTTTAAATCAGGATCCAAAAGAAATGTGCTTGTCATATTAAAGAGCAACACCAGTCATACACAACATTTTCCAACAGCTTGATATTCAGTTTGAAATCATCTCCTCAGCCTATCTTACAACTTTACACACAAAATAATGTCTCAAGAGAAACAGCTTACAATTCACAGATATCCGATCAACAACCAACAACCTTTACAATATGTTTCCCCATGAGTTTTATAGATAAAGAGAGGCAGAGGAGGTAGATAGAACTTTTAATGGAACATTAAAACAGAGGTAGAAGGAAGGGGCTCGAGGCCCATTCTATCTTAATATCTATGCATTAATTTTCAGTACTCTTTAGATAAAAGAGTGGTCTTTGACAGGCTGATAGTAACTCTAGGTATGTTCTTTGATGTACTTTCCGGCTGTAGTACTATGTAGTACTCTAGTGAATAGAAAGAGGCAGATAAATGACTTTTAGGTCTATCATACTGCATAACAAATTCTCTGGTAGCAGTAGGACCTTCTGTCAGGGTGTAGATCTTCTCTGGAGCTTGATGTAGAATAAAAAACAGTATGGGAACTTGTCCTTCTCGGGAAAGAACCTTCTGCTGATGTGAGACACTGATAAGATTGTTTTCTAAGATTTAGGCTTTATTAGGCCTTCTGTGTTAATCATAAGGTCTTCAATTTGGTACACTCACCCTTTAAACATTGAATTAAAGAATAAAATCTTCAATAATGGGCATTAAACCTCCTTAATTCTTCACCGATACTCGTTGTCGCTTCATTGACTATCTTTGTCTGTGAAAATGGAGTTTCAATGGCGTTGGATGGTTTTACATAGTTAAACATTGGTGTTTATTGTAATATTTCGTTCAAGAACCTTCCCAGGCATTCACCCTACAATCTCTGGCTCTGAAAATGGCCTCCTCTGCTCTCTGTGTCACTATGACAGTGACTGTGAGAAATGGTGGTTTCCACCACCTGTAACCCTACAAAACACACAAAAATGTTAAGAAAAATCCATGCAGGAGTGATGGTGAATGTTGTGGAGGACTGTGGGAATGGCAGCACATACATGGTGGAAACGGTGGATGCAATGGAAAATGACTAAAAAATGCAGTGGAACGGTGAAAGACTAATCTAATGGTGGCCTGATGAAGAAATGGTTCTGGGCCAATAGATTAGGTGGACTAATGATGATTGACAATCAAGATTTACCATGGGGATTGCTTTTGGGAGATTGGGCGAAAGAAATAAAATTTAATGTTATAACATAAAGTTTTGATGTTAGACGGAATACAAAGAAAATTTATGAAAATGCAATGAAATCGGCTTTATATGGTGGGACCGACATGGGTGGAGGGCGATTGATTATGGACCGTTAGATCTCAAGAGGAGATCAACGGCTGAGAGCATCCCATGAAAATCTATGAAAGTCTGATGGAAAAATGTGAATGAAATGCGCGATAGAATGAGGACCGTAGATCTATATAGATCAACGGTCGGGATTGCATGGAAAAATTTTCAGAGGCGGAAGAGGGGAAGTGGTTTTCCTAAGGAAAACAACTGTTTTCGCGTTGGAATGGAGTGGTTTTGAATTTAGCCCAGAATCACGCAATATGGTTCGTCACCCGACACGTGGCAAAATGAAACCGCCCATATCGTGTGATTTAGAAACGTTAAAACTTGGATAAAGAAAAAACGCGATATGAATGCTAGCCGTTGGATCTGGGACTGTGAGATCTGACGGTGCCAGATGGAGCGCGATACGGGGAGATGTGCAGTCGGAAGCGAGGGGTCAAGTCAAAGGTGATTTAAACGTCGGTCGTCCGATCAGCGGAATGAATGGCTGAGACCGAAAGTGGGAAGGCGAAGGCAGAGGGGCAGGTTAATGGGCGGGAGTAATCCTGGCCGTCGGATCGAATGGGACGTACAGCTGAGATTTAATCGAAATCGAAGGAGGCAGGGGCCAAAACTCCGATGGGACGATGTTGCGATTGGATGTGGACCGTCAGATCGGCGGAAGATCGACGGTCGGGATTGAATCGGGGAATATGGGGTAGAGAGAGATCAAATCCTGGTCGCTGGTTCTTATGGATTCAATGGCCAGGATCCAATCAGGGAGACAGAAGGTGGCGCATTAAGAACTTCCGATTGGAAATTGGCACGGTGGTGCGATGGCCGTTAGATCTATACAGATCAACGACTGACATTGCATCGGAGGGGTAATGCAATAGGCTGATGGGCACAATGCAATTTGCGTCGGACCGTCAGTTCTTGACAGATCAACGGTAGATATTACATCCGCGGCTTGTAGAACAAAAAACCATCGCATAAGGAGATTTTGATTTAACAAAGGAAAAGGCGCTCTTAGCAACTTCTGATTCCAATAAGCGCTCAAGGGTTTAGCGCCTGGTCTTGGCACCGGGTTTCATGGAGGGGAAGTGGTTAGGGGCTGGCCGAAAGGGGCTTAAGCCTTATATGTAAAATGGATGTTTTTTAAGCCAAAAAGAGGATTTTTGAGGATTAAAAGGGTTTTCGGTAGAGGGAAAAAAGGGATTTTTAAGCCAAAAAAAGGGTGTTTGCAAGGTTTAAAGGGGAGATGGGATGATTTAGAGGGCTAATGAGGGATTTTGGAGGCATTTGAGAAGGGAAAAAAGGGTTAAAATGGGGAAATTTGCACGGATACAAGGGAGAAAATGGAGGCTTTTCTGAGCATAATTTTTTCACAGACAATGAGGACTTCTTGATGGAAACAGCAGTGAAGATCATTCAAAGGAAAAAGACACATGGAGGCTTCAAGGATGAGAGATTTTCAGAGGAAATGTGTCTCTTGAAGGCTCAGAAAAATACTTAGCCACCTATTTTCTTGACAAAAAAATTATAGGTGGCTAACAGTATTGATTGACCTCTGTTTTAACTCTGCCAACTTATTGGACAGAGAATTGATCGTTCAGGTCAAGCTTTAAGGATTAGTTGCTTCTTTATCCTTAGCCTTGCTTGAATAGGCCTAAGACCTTTTAATTGTACCCTTGGAGTCTTTTTATGGTTCATCGTTGACAATGAATCAAATTTCATTCAAGTCCTTTTCAACTGCAATGGCTTCTTCAAAATTTTCATCCAATTTTTCTTTCGGAGTTATCTTCACAAATTGTGTCATGATTTTTGGTAAGGGATAAGTGTAGTAATCATTGTGATGGAGTCATGAGGTTTTGTATTTGTATGAAATTTTTTCAATATGTGATTGAACCTATGATTAAAATATTTAAATTTTTCTTTTTGCTCCATCTTCAGATTTCCCAACTCCATTAATAACATGGTTGGGGTTTTGTCATCAGTGAAATTTTTAGGAACAACTTTTTAAACCCCTTCCAATTCTGAATTTCGTTTGGAGGAATACTGTGGCACCAAACAACTACTCTACCATCAAAGGTACAAGGAAAGAGTCTACAAGAAACATCATCGTAATGTACCTCGAGCATCTCTAGGTTTAGATAAAAAATTTCCAAATGGTATTCAACATTTATTACTTTTTCAGGGTCATACTTCATTAACAAATTTTTCAAGTGTCTCGGCATCTTGTGTAAAGTACCTGACAGATCAAGTGAGCCCTAAGACATCGAATCCAAATCTTGGTCTGCCATATTTTCATTTCTATGTTCCTCCTCTTCTTTAGAATATGAGGAATCTTCTTTGTGACCACCTAACCAATGTAAATTATCATCCGAAAGAAAAAAAATTTCCCTATCACCCTCGTTAAAAGATGGAGGTTGCTCTGGTTTCTTTGCATTTTTTGTAGATTCCGCCAACTCTTCGAGGGTGGTGAAAACCAAATCTTCAATTGTAGAAACCACTACCCCAATAGGAGTTCTCTCTTTCCTCTTTTTAAAATAAGTAAGATTATGTTCTTCGAGGATTAATCCAATAAAATTTTCAAAGTGATGGGTTATAGGTCAGATTTACCATATGTGCTTGTAATAAATTTTGCAAGTTTGTTTTGGATCAAGTTGAGAAGATCTACCAACTTCAAGAATATGAGTCAAAGAGGTTCTAAAATGTTACTTCCTTGACCAAAAGAAGTATGGTCAGGGTGGTTGGAGTTATGAGCCATAAAAATGTGGCTTCCCTCCTTCTAGCTCCAAAAATGTTGAGTGTTGGACCTGCCAACATTAAAAGGGTTATACCTTATATGCAATCCCAATTAGACCCCACGCCGTTTGGGATAGGAGACCCATCCGGAATACAACCTAGTTACCATTTTCTTAAGGATTTCCTTGGATTTAGCTTTCGGAAAGATAAGTACCTCATATGTCCCTTCGAAAATCATGTTGGTGTGCTTGGTGAATGTTCAATTTTAGGTGTGTCAGGGTCCTTTTACTACAAAACAAAGAGAAATTAAGCCTCTAAGAGTGAGGTTAGTACCACCCTAGCAGAGACACACATAAACATGAAATATTTGCCTAGCATCCAATGGAATAGTCCACAAATATGTGACATTTATTACAACCATTACAGTATATTCTCAATATGATAAGCACTAAAATAATTGAAATAGTTCAACTACTTTAGTACAGGTGAAAACAAACATGTATCATAAAAATTCACAGAACAATATTACAAATATTCATAATCCATGCATGGAGAACATTCTAGTAGTCAAGCACTGGGACTAAGCATTGAGACTACGTAATAAGTAGTTCAGACTGGATTGGGATTGAATATTATGTAGTTGGTGGATTCCAAAAGCCAAGCTAAGAGATTCAGCACTGAGTTTCCCAACTGTGTAGTTCTAGAATGACAAGGAGGCTAGGTGACTATGAAATTACGTAGTTTAGGAGCTCAAGGATGAGGCTTGAGGAATGAGAGTGCACAATGTGAAATTCTGACCCGACTGAAGGAAAGGATTATTGTGTATTCCACAGTTATAGAAGGCATAAATTGTGCATTGCGCAGTGCCAAGACACAAGGTTGTTTCTTAAGGGTTGAGACTACGCAGTGCATAGTTCAGGCTAGTTGAAAGAGGTTGAGTGGTCTGATTGGAGAGTTTTCCCAATGTTTACAATGTGTTGGATCAGTGAAATGAAAATGAACATTACAAGACTCTGCTTATGATATCGCACTTATATTACTTGATGGAACAACGGGGAACACACAAGACACATGAAAAATACACTTTCCTCAATGAGACCAATTTTCAATGGCTGACACCAAGTGCGACACCAAAGATACACTTTGTGAAGTCCGTGAAGAAACTTATGCAATAGTGCTTTAAACTTTGAAAATGAGTGATAGATTTTTCCATGATAAGACCAACTAATTTCCATGTGAATTACTCCTTAAACACACCCGAACTAGCTTGTGTACATTATGCGACACTTACCATGCTAAAAGACAACACTTTTATTTTCTTGAAAATGGGACCAAAACACTTAGATAGATCACTTGAAATGAATCTTAATGTTTGTGACGACAACATGCGAATTCAAAGTAAGCTCTGAAATTTAGATGTAGGCCAAAATTTTGGAGGGTGGTGTAGCAACAAAAACATGTTGCTGGATAGTTGTATGGACAAAGATATGGATCATTGTACTCTCATTTTCTTCATCATTCAATGAGAATATATTAAGAAGAATACTTTGAAAAGGTTTTCCCCATAGTGGGTTTCTCCTTGGTATCCGACCAATCTTGGTGTCTCTATGTGTGAGTGATTTTCTTCTATTGTTCCTTTATGTTTTGCTACATTGATGATGATATTGTTATTTCTATCTAGTTTCATACATCGTTAAATAATCAAGTATAATGAATAATTTTATGATGTTGTGGGGTAAATTCTATATGTAAATAATGAAATGCAATTATCAAAGAAAAGAACAATATAGCCCTAAAGAGAAACTAACATTGGTTTCCTCCATCCACCTAGATCACTTAGATTATTATAATTTTTTTGGCCATCAACTTCTCTTCCGACCTCATACATTTGAGGGCATAAATTATAGCTTAAAATATGACCATTTGAGTCCTTCATCACTCAAAGTGACACACCCTTAGGTTTACTAGGGAAGGACATCAACATCAATATTGGAATGAAGAAAATGGTCCATGGAAACTCTGCAAAAGCTAAGGTTTTTCTCCTTCAACTCACTTAGAACAATATCATAGACCATTGTTAGGCTTAACAATACTCCTAATGACTTAACAGGGAGAGTTGAAGGGCTCAAAAAATCTCCAAATAATTAGGCAAAGAGAGTTGAGGTGGTAGTGTGAATGGATAATAGCAAAAAAGTTCAAAGTTGATAACTTCTTGAAGATAACGAGGAAAGGTCCATATCAAACATGGTCAACGATATCTAGGTACATTATGATCACTCCTCCAAACAATATATAAAAGCAATTAACAATGTAAACTTTGAAACGAGAACTGAAACGAGTACCCGCTTTTTTGATGTAGCAAAAAATCATCTGATTTTGAAAAGTGTTGATTCAGAGTACACATTTTTTCTTTAGGTAAGAAAAAATCATCTGTTTTTGAAAAGTGTTGATTCATAATACACCTTTTTTTTAGGTAGAAAAAAATCATTTGATTTTGAAAAGTGTTGTTTCAGAAAACACCTTTTGTTTTTAGCATATTTTTTACACTTTAAATTTTCTTTATGTATCAAGTAAGAACATGTTTTTCTAAATGATAGTGATTTTCATGCTAATTTTGAAAAGTGTTGATGTAGCATCAATCCATTTTTTCAGAGGGCTTATTTTTGACACTTTAAATTTTCTAATGTATGAGTGTGGATTTTGTTTTTAATTGTTGGCGATTTTCATGCGGATTTTGAAAAACATCAACAATTTTTTGTTAAGACATATTTTTAACACTTTAAATTTTCTTATGTCCTAAGTAAACACAATTTTGTTTTTTACATGTTGATCATTTAACCATTTTTCAAGTTGTCCTATTTTTTGTTTTTTGTTTCCGTTTGCAGTGTTTTCTTATAAAGATTTTCTTTTTTTCCAAATTTAAAAAAATAATATTAAAATTAATATATTGAGGTTATGATTTATTGTATATTTATATATCGTTAATTAACATTTCAATACACATAAAATAAATGTTACTAAAAAATAACAATTTAAAAAACTCAACAAAAATATATGCATTTTGCATATACATATAATTAAAGAAATGTGTATTTTAAGACATTTTCGCTAAAAAATACACGTTAAATAAAATAAAATTATGGAAATTTCAAATAAAATAATTTGAAAAAATAACAAATTTTATGAAATTTATATAAAACATGACAACATTTGAAAAAAAAAAGATTCACTTAAAAATTGAAGTGTTAAAAAATAAAAAATAGAGATACAATTTAAAATAAAAATAAAAATCATAAACATAAAAAATTTAAAAAGAAAAAATATAATTAATTTATATATAAAAGTAAAAGAGATTAAAAATAAGAGACTAATAAAAACAGATTTTAAAAAAAAAAAGAAATTTAAAAAATGAAAAACATTAAAACCAGAAAATAGAAATTAAAAAAATATATAATCATTTAAAATATAAATCAATTAAGAAAAAACATATATAATTTAAAATAGATATATGTAATAAGTTAAATATAAATATTTAAATTATTAAATAGAAAAAATTTAGCCCTGGGACTACTAGGTGGGTTGAAAGTCAATTATGAGAATCAACTTTCAGCCTGTCGGGTGGCCCGAGGGGCCTTCGACACAACTCGGCTAGCACATGGCAAAGGCTCCTCGAGCCACCCGATGGGTTGAAAGTTGATTCTCCGAATCGGCTTTCAGCCCACCAGCCCAGGGTGGAGGCCCCTCTCACCACATGATGAGCTGAAATTTGATTCTCAGAATTGGCTTTCAGGTTGTCAAAGGCAAGGGTCCTCCATCCTAGGATGGTGAAGCTGCACAACTCTGCCAGCCCAAGGCGAAGGCCCCTCGAGCCACCTAGCGGGCCTCTGCCCTGCCATTGGCCTGAGGGACCTCTGCCAGGCCATGGGTGGGTGGGCCGAGGGGCCTCCACCTTGGGCTAGTAGAGTTGTGTAGCTTCACTAGCCTAGAGCAAATGCCCCTTGGCCCACCCAATCGGCATAAGGCGATTTTGTGTTGGATGACCTGAGGGGCCTCCACCCTGGGCTTGCCTTCAGCTCGTCGAGTGGCCTGAGGGGCCTTCGTCCTTGGCTGAGAATTTCCAAGCCAAGGGCGACGGCCCCTCGGGCCACCTAGTGGGTTGAATAAGATTCTTAGAATCGCCTTCAAGCCGTCAAGAGGAGGCGATTCTGATAATCGCCTACAACCCGCCGAGTGGAGGCGATTCCGAGAATCACCTTTAGTTGAAGGAATTCTCAGAATCTCCTTTAGCCTGTCGGGTGGAGCCAATTCTAAGAATTTCCTTCACCTCCACCTTGCAGAAATCCTGAGAATCACCTTCAGCTGGAGGCAATTCTCCTTCAGCTGAAGGCAATTCTTAGAATTACCTCCACTCAACAGCAATTCTCAGAATTGCCTCCATCTGAAGGTGATTCTTAGAATCTCTGTTGGGTGGAGACAATTCTGAGAATTGCCTTTAGCTTGAGGTGATTCTAAGAATCACCTTCTGCTAAAGGAAATTCTGTGGAAGGTGATTCTCAAAATCACCTCCACCCGCCCAGTGGCGATTTTGAGAATCACCTCCACCCAGAGGAGATTCTGAGAATCGCCTTCAGGAAAAGGAAATTTTGATAATCGCCTTCAACTCACCGAGTGGTCCGAGGAGCCGAATATATATATATATACTGTGTGTGTGTGTGAGAGAGAGAGAGAGAGAGTGTGTGTGTTTTCTTTCTTTTTAAACATGTTTTTTTAATATTTTAAACTTTTTTTAAGTTTTGTGTTTTATAAATTTTTTTTTTATTGTTTTTAATTGTTTAAATTTATTTTTTTCAATGTTTTTTTCTCTAAGTTTTAATGTTTTTTTTTAATATATTAATTTTATTTTTATTTTTAAATTTTTCATGTT
Organism: Pinus albicaulis; assembly: GCA_034641835.2. NCBI lineage: Eukaryota > Viridiplantae > Streptophyta > Pinopsida > Pinales > Pinaceae > Pinus > Pinus albicaulis. The sequence goes on along the minus strand of CM076583.1, from coordinate 193,099,609 downwards.
TATGATTTTTATTATCTATTTAAATTGTACGTTTATTTTTTTGTTTTTTTAAATTACTTAAAATTTTATGTGGACCATTTTTTTGAATTTTTATTTTTTGAATATCACTTTTTATACAAAAAAAAAATCATAAAATTTGTTATTTTTCTAATTTTTTATTCAAAATGTTCAAAATTTTATATTATTTAACATGTTATTTTTAGTTAAAATGTCCTAAAATAGATATTTTTTAGTTATATCTATATTTAAAATGTATATTTTTTGTTGATTTTTTAAAAATACAAAAGAAATCATAACCTCAAGATATTAATTTTATTATTTTTTTAAACTTTGGAAGAAAAATTAAAATGTTCATTATAAAAAAAACATTGCAAAGGAAAACAAAGAACAAAAAATTGGAAACCCCTTAAAAACCAAATATATTAGGACGAATAATAATAATAATAATAATAATAAACTTTAGTCCCTCGGGCCCATGAGCAGGCTCAAGCTAATTCTCAAAATCGGTTGAGCCCACCCTAGAGCCTAAGGGGTTGTCGCCCTAGATGGACGGAGCTGAAAAACTCTGCCAATCCAACACGAAGGCCCCTCCAACCACTTGGCTGGCCGAAGCTAATTCTAAGTGTTTTATGTGTTTTTCCTTTTCTTTTTTTCCTTTTCTTTTTCTTTTTTCAAATTTTTTTATTTCTTAAAATTTTAAATTTTTTTTAATGTTTTTAAATTTATTTATTTTATTTATTTAAATATTTTATATAATTGCCTTTTTTTAATGTTTTTTATCTTCAAGTTTTTTAATGTCTTTTTTTTAGTTTTTTAATTTTTTGAAATTTTTATTTTATTGATTTTTTAGAGTTTTTTTAATGTATTATTTATTGATCTATTTTGATGTTTTCTTTTTGTCTTTTTTAATTATTTAATAAAGTATTATTTATTTGTTTATTATTTGTTTATGTTATTTTGGTTAATTTTTTTCTTTAATTATTTTTTTGAAAATATATTTTTTTATTTATATATGTATTTTTTTATTTTCTTTTTTAGTTTTGATCTTTAGCTTGTTTTTTTTTATGTTTGGTTTTTTTTTTCTTTTTATATATTTGAATTTTTTTGTTATTTTTTAAATTTTATATCTTTTTCTAATATGTATTTATGCTTACTTTTTATTAATATTTTTTAATTTTACTTTTTTTCAATTGTTTTAATTTTTAATTTTATTTATAAATTTTTGTTTTAATTTTTCTTTTGAAGTTCTAAGGTTTTCATGATATTTTCACTTTTATGCCATTATTTCAAATGTTGAAAATGTATCCTAAAAAAGGACGGTATTCCAACATCAACACTTTCTGTTTTCAAGGCATTTTTGCACACAAAAAAAATTGTTTTCACCGACATTTTTAAAACATGCTAAAAATTAAGCCCAGAAAAAATATAAAAAAATTGTTAGTCGAGCATCAACACTTTTCGTTTTTGCACTATTTTTCATTCTTTTTGGGGATTTTTTTACTAGAGTTCTCGTTTTGAATTTTTAGTTCTCGTTTCAGAGTTTACATTATTAATTACCTCCATGAAACAAAAGGATAATATTTAATATCATGAAACATTGGTAGATTGAGGACCTGTGTTCCCCTTGTGATAAGATGTAGAATATCGTGGTCCTTGAAATGAGTTATGATGAGAGAAGGGACATAGACATGGGACTACGAAAGGAGTAACTTATGTACACATTCTTAGTAAAATAATAACATCTTTTTAGTAAAATAAGTTTGAAGGGAGCTCTACTTGAATGGTTCATGTGGCACAATACTTGCTAAGGTTTTACAATTGGGGTAGCAAGCTAAGTGGGCTTGATTGTGGGGAAAACTCTGTTGTTAAGTGTGCATGAGCTAGAGGTGATCTGGGATGGGTGACCTCCTAGGAAGTCATGATTACCCGGTGCAAGCACCAAAAGTGATGATTGATACTATGTGATTCATTTCACTAGTTTCAATCCCACTTCTTCTCCCCTCTGAGCATCACCCAATGCAATGAGTACTAAATGGACTATTCAAAAATCATAAGAAATTAGTGACTTACGACTACCTCTCATGGAAATGGTCTTTAATGAATTACTTACTTAACGTAGTTGAATCCCAAAAAATGATGGCTAACATCTTCTACCCCCCGCCTAGTGATTTTTATCTAATGTTTAATGTGTTTGTATTTGGTATTTATTTCATTGATAATACTGGGTATTGTAGGAGAATATATATTTTTTATGTGT
>CM076583.1:192310317-192373742 GCA_034641835.2 Pinus albicaulis | reverse complement strand
TACCTAGATGATATATATGATGTCAACCTACCAAGTATAGCAAATTGATGGCGAATGCTCATGCGAAACAGAAATTGACATTAATTTGACAACAGATTGCAGGTGGAGTCAGTGATTCCTTGAACATATATCTATCAAACAGGAAAGACAAGTAAAAGGTTAATTGGCACCTGCATCAAATCCAAGTTTGGAAAAAAAATTTATAAATTTCTTGTGAGCCTTATACCTCTTAATAGCACGAAGACACTAAATTCAGGCAATTATCTTCTTTCACATTTAAAAGCAACCAAAACTTTTGTATACTCCCAAAACTGAAAATAGCAAAGTATACTGCATAATCAAAATTCATATTCTAACTCTGAAACCACAGCCGCTCACTTTGTCTGAAAATAAATAAGTGTATATTTTTAATAATACTTAACTAAACTATTAATGAAGAAAAATTGTCATTGTAACAACATAAATATCACTGCAACTGAGTCAGAGCCATGTAACGTAAGGGAAATTTTGTTAGAACGCTAACGCTGATGGTTCGTTGCGCTTGCCAATTGAACCGCCTGCAGTTGGTTCCCTAACCTTTTCTCTGCTACAGCAGCACCAAAACCCCAAACGGAGACCAAAAACAATATAGTTAAAATATAAAATAAGCCCCAAACAAAGGTATCAACGGAGACCAAAAACAATATAGTTAAAATATAAAATAAGAATAAAAATCAATAAAAATAAATCATTAAGTGTTTTCTCATAATTGGATACGGACTAATGACAAAGAAAGAAAGGGAGTCCTCCCTTGGTGTAATTATAATTTATAAAAATCATTAAAAGAAGAGAAGTTATTTTAGTGTTTTCATGGGACATATTGTTTTTTTAATCTGATTCTTGTTGTTATATTTTAACATTTTCTTGTGAAATTTCAAAATAAATTTTTTCTTTTCATACTAGACTCTTCTCACTTCTCAACAAAACTTTTGTCAAACAAAATATCCAAAACTACCAAAAAGAATATTATAACTATGACATTTATCATTATTATAATTATAATTTATAATAAATAATAAAAATAACACCACCGTTATAATTATTATAATTATAATATTAAAAAATAATAATAAAAGTGACATCCCGTTTTGAAGACAATGGCGCATCAACATTTATTGAGATTAATTGATTAGTCAAATGTTTAAGGATTTTTCCCTTCAGCAAATACAATCATTAAATTCCGAATGGAAGTCGATGAAATGCCTGCTTTTTCCATGGCGAAATATCCTTCTGCATTACAATTCCGAGGGGAAGTCGATTACCTTCGTTGTATATGTATGATTTTTGCCTCATAAAAATCCTGAGGTTTTCAATAATTAAAAAATGAGATAAACACTAGGTACGTTGAAGAAGTAAAACAGAGAGGGATGTTGACAAAATCAGAGTGATATTTTCCTTTGCAATTCAAATTTTGGAGCGCCCATTCTTTCCTTTGAATGTGGGCGAAGGAAAAAGCTCTTTGTGACCGTTTCAAAAGCAAAGGATATATTATATATTAGGTATAGAATGGATTAGGTTAAAGGAACAACGTTTTGGCTCTTTGTTGACGAAAAATGTCTTGCATAGGGATCTCTCTCTCAGTGATCGATAATGTGTGACACAGCATTTAATGATGTAGCGGGTAATCTAATCTGGTTGGACAGACCCACCGAAGCATTAAATGTTGTATAAAGAGGTTAGATAAGGCTCAACCCTAGTAACCAGCGGTCAATATCAATGGCAACGCAACATTTAATGATGTAGTGGGTAATCTAATCTGGTTGGATAGACCCACCGAAGCATTAAATGATGCGTAAAGAGGTTAGATAAGGCTCGGCCCCAGTAACCATCCTCTATCTGGCCTCTTGTCTTGAAACCACTATCATTCCCATGACACTAACCTCAATCTACATCGATGACAAGCAACTGGACAAGCATGGGCCAATTGAACCAAGCGCCCCTACCCTCCATTTGCTCGTCTTTATTTGACCTAAAACTTTGGCGCTTCATGTATTGAGATCCTTTCGGTGTCCACATGGAAGCTTTTCCACATGCCTGTGGTGGCGATTCCCGAGGCATCCTCTTGAATTTTGTATTCCATTAGAGCTTTTTAATTTCCAAGAGATATTCCATTCGGGTTGTCTGCATGTGGAAGGGGCCGTCACTACCCTCCTTTGCCTCCTTTAAGCCTTGGTGTTCAAACCGATTCTAGTTACTCTAATTGCAGCCCTAGTAAGTTGGAATTCTCATTACTAGCTTTTCAGACAATCACTAGTTTTCGTCTCTTGAGAGAGAGAGAGAGAGAGAGAGAGAGAGAGAAATGAAGAGAGAGAGGATGTGATAGAGTGGAGAGAGGTAGGGAAAGGGATATGGAGATGGAGGGGGAGAGAGAGGGATGTAAGAAGAAATAAAGAGAGAGATAAAGGTGGAGAGAGAAAGAGAGAGGGGAGTGATAAGGGAGATGGAGAGAGGGGGAGAGAGGAAAAAAAGAAGGGAGAGTGATAGAAGCAGGGGAGATGGAAGGAAGGGGAAGAGAGAGAGAGACAGAGGAAGAGGAGGAGAGAGTGATACATACATATATTGGAGAAAGAAAGTGTATGTTTTGGGGTTGATATAGAGAGACAAAGGGAGATGGAGATATAGATGGAAGGTGAAGAGAAAGAAGACATAGATGGAGACAGAGAGGAAGGGATAGAGAGATTGATAGATATGGAGTGAGGGAGTGTGTGTGTTTGGGAGAGTGAGATAAAGAGAAAAATAAGGAGAGATGGAGGTAGATATAGATATAGATGGAGGGGGGAGAGGGGGAAGAAGATTTATGGCACTAGATACATTTATTTCAGCATACCTTGTGATTTCTAACCCTATTTGATTGCTTGCACTAGATGTATTTATTTTAGTGTAGATGTTCATTTTTAATGATATTTGATTACTTGCACTAGATGCATTTACTTCAATGTAGATTATTTCTAATCCTATTTGATTGCTTGCACTAAATGCATTGATTTCAATGTAGATGGTGATTTCTAATCATATTTCATTGCTTGCACTAGATGCATTAATTTCAATGTAGATGCTGATTTCCAATTATATTTGATTGCTTGCACTAGATGCATTGATTTCAATGTATATGATTTCCAATCATATTTTATTGATTGCACTAAATACATTGATTTCAGTGTAGATGGTGATTTCTAATCCTATTTGATTGCTTGCACTATGTTAGCAATGAAAATGTTAATGGTGCAATCGCCATTGTACCACTGTTTCCAATTTTTTCTAATGTTGTAGTCCATGTCAAAGTTTGAGTCATTTTCAAATAAAGGTCAAAAAGAGTCTCAAAATAAAAGTACTTTTAAGTGTATAGGGGTTATTGATGTCTTAGGTTCATAAAATAAGTTAAAAGCTCCATTTTAACTTAAGTTAGTGTCGAAGGCTATTTGTCGTTTGGATAATAAAGTTACAGCCACCATGTCCGGGATAATATCTACCTCTGTTTTAATTTCATTGTTAACAGAGTGATGTAATGGAAGGCAGCTATTTCTCTAAATTGAAGGTTATATTTCTCACACAGTGAAAAGGGATGTTATTTCTTCAGGGACGTGTTCATAATTGTAACTGAGTGAAAAATGAAGCTATTTCCCTGAGATTTGGTTTATTGCAATTTAGAAGGAAAGATAGTTATTTCCCAAGTATATAGGAGCAGCAAAAAATATTTTTAAAGAAAGGACCATTCATGTTTGAAGACCATTGAAAACCCCCTATGCTAATAACATGATTATTATTTTAAGTAAGATTAATTATTCTTTGACCTAGGAGGATTATTATTAGTGAGTGGCTACATTATCTATGCAGCTAACCTATACCTACCCCACTTAAGTGAAGCGAAGATCATAGTACGAGGTATCAGTTATTTAGTGATATTGTGGAGTGTTGAGCATAGTGGAGTGACTTGGCACTTATTTTCAAATTATTTCAAAGTATGCCATAACTCCATACCATGATTATAGGTGCGAAATCAGAGGAGAGATATTGGTGTTCACTCAATCAAATTTCTCTGTGCAGACTACAGGTAAACAAAAGACATTCCTCCAGCAAGCAGGTTTAGTATTTCAAGGCAGGAGAACCAGAGCTTCGTATACGATTTTGTAACTAGAATCGAACAGTTGTGTTTGTAAGCAGTCTAGCTTTTGGAAGATATGAGAAAAGGTGGTAATTTCAACAGTTCATAACTAGCAAATACTAGATTCATTGATGCTATGAAAAAAACACAGTTTAAATCTGTTGGCTGGTATAAATTTCTACAAAAGTTTTCTGGGGAGAATGTGGCTCTAGCTCAGGATTTTTTCGAGAGATTCAATTGTGAAAAGGTCAAACTCGGCAGCAAGACATTCAACATCTCCAAGGCCATCATTGCTCGTGCTACCCAAAACTCTGCAACTGGTGAACATTGGTTAAAAAACAAAATGTTGCCCACATAAGTAAATATCTACCTTAAGCCTGAACATGTTAATGTTAAGTGGAACCCAACTGCACAAATTTCTTGTTTTAAGGCCGAGTGGTAGCATGTGATCACCACTGTCCAAAAATACATTACATGCGAGGGTAGGTTCTCCTCTGTCCACCTTAATAGTTAATATTCCTTACACATATTTCTAGAGATAGACCTATGAACTTACCCTACTTTCTATATAAGTCTTTGCTCAAAATGTTCCTAAAATTTCAGAAGATCCCAAATTACTCTTTGCACAATTTATATCATAGGGGTCTGATTAAAATCCTATTTCTCTATCATCTTAGGAAGAATAATACCACTTGGGATAAGTTTATGAGAGAGGAAGGGTTTGGTAGCATAAAATCCAGGAGAAGGGTAGGGAGGCCCAAGAAAAGAGATACTCATGAGAAAACTAGTGCAACCCCTATCTCAAGCAGTTCACAACCTAACTCTATCCATTCATCAACTTTCTACCAAGTTAGCCCTCCCTCCATCTCAATCAAAAGGCCAACTAATAGCTCGATTAGGAAGGATACAAACCCTATGCCTATGCCAACAGTGCCACTAGTTAATGAAGCCCCTGTAAGCAGTTCACCAGTGAACAGTTCACCTAGGGAACCTCAAACCCTAAGATCTTTCATGGAGGAATACAAGAAGAAACTACAACAGAAAAATGATATGTCTCCTAAAACGTCTATGTCAAAGTACAAGGAAAAAATAGCTTCCTCTTCAAGAAGCCAACCTAGGAAGAAGCTCTTCATGGCAGAAGAACCAGTGGAAGTCAACCATGGAATTCTAGCTTCTAAGCCTGCTTTGTAACCCATGGAAGTCAACCCTAGTGTTAAAATATCAAGCCATGTTCCTGAAATATTTCATCAAGTACAACCAAGCAATGGTAATTCTCTCACAAAGTCCAATCTCTCACAAGTTTTGCTATCTCTTAAGAAGGGCAAACAGAAAATTTCAGAACCTGTCATAAAAGAAAAGCCCACTTTGGCTCAATTAGTTTCTTCCATTGGCTCTTAGATCAAGAGGAGAAAGAAAACTGTGATACACTCCTGCTCCTCCTATGAAAACATTAGTGACCCTGGATATACATAATTAGAATATGAAGAAGAAGAATCTAGCATATTCATGTATGGAGGTAAGAGGTCTAAGTTCATCCTAAATCCCTATATCAAGAGACCTCATACCAGGCCCAAAAATAAACTCAGGCTGAACATCAAGTTAATTTCCAATGGACCTACATTAAGAGATGAAATTATCAATATTGAGGAGAGCCCAGAACATAAAATCAAGAAGAAGAAAAAGACTCAGTCAAAGAGTCAAGCACAGAGAAAGAGGTCAGATAAGAGGGTGACTAAAGCCGAGGCCATCATAATATTTTCCTCTATTCTGGACCTCTGATGAATGAAGGAAAAGGGCCGCCTTGGAGAAACTTTTCAATTTTTGGGTTAATTTTCCATGTTTCTGGATATAGCTACTTTTTTTGCGAAGGTAGCAATTATTTCTGAATACTAGCATATGATGAAAAGGGGCTACATTTTGGTTTTATATCATGATGGTGACATCAAAGTAGGTGAAGTGGAGGAGTTTTCAGTTGCAATGGATGCTGCCAGGTGTCATGTATCAAGTCTCCTTCAAAATTCCAGGGTTCTCTTTTGCACTTTTAAAGGAGAACAACCACATGTCCACTATTTTTTACACTTTTTGTGAAGATTGGTTGCACTAGAACAAAAGAGTGGTCTTCCAACAGACTGCCACCTCATACAACCACTTTGAATTATTAGCCTTTATGATGTTTATTTTATTTATGATACAACACTTTGTATTTAAGTTTAGGGATAAGCTTCATCTCTTGCACGAGATTGTAATAAGTTTTTGGAAACATATTTACTTCTTTTGTGGAGATGAGAATATCATGTTTTTGTATATATATGCTAAAATGATATGAAGTAAAGGTTGGTGGTTTTAGAATCTTGACTCATATGATCAGTACTCTTTTTAGTGAATGAAATGGAAAGAAACATATGAGAACTTATTACCAATCAGGTGTGTATATTGTCAATTTTCTCTAATGTTTCCATATCTTATTATCTTCAGTTGCAATTTGAAATCTCTCATGTTGTTATGTCTTTTTATCAGTCTCTTGATATGTTCATGTGTTTTATCAATTTTTGTTAGTATCACAGAGTGAGCCTTCTTGGTAAAATATATATAATAATAGTGGAAAGAGCATCACTTATGACAATTATCTTTCATAAAATTTGAGTGAGAATATTGTAAGACAAAAAATAGCTTTATCTTGATGAAATATTCTTAAACTGGTACTTGTGTTAATTTCTGTCTAAAACAATAGATTTATGCCTTGCAGACCTACTATTTCTTCTCTCATTTCACATTTTCTTCTCCTCATAGGCTACAAACTCACTCTTTGCTACCACATCAGGCTCCAGTACCCTAATTAGTAGAACTGTGGATTTTACTGAAATCTCTCTTCAGTGAATGAGAGTTTAAACCACCTACCAATCTCATTAAAAAAATCACCAAATTGCCTTAGATTTTAGGATGTGTCTGGTTAGGTGGTTGATGCAGTCCAAGTGTTGATTCTAGTGCCAACATCTTTTGGTGTATCTGTTGGGATACGAAGGACTTGAAAAGAAGTATTCTCCCGATGTATCTTGTTATGAATTTCTAAATGTCAGTTCTTAATGGTGAATAAGAATTCATGAGTTGAAGAAGAATGCAAATTAGCTCACTTGGCAACTCCACAGAGAGGACAAGTGGTTTCATTACCTCCAACTACAAGGAGAAATCAGAGATCACCTACTGTGACCCTAGTTGCAAGCCTAGAGAAGATCATTAAAGATGCAAAAGGAAAGCAGAGATCAGTTGAGGCCACATCTCAGTCAGTGAAGAAGGTACACAAAAAATACATCCCAAAGCAAAAGGTACCCTCATCTACTTTAGAATCAAAAGAAGTTTCAGTTTCAAAAGATCTTGCTGAAAAATCTAAAGTTGAAATTGCTTCCCTAGAAAATAAAGCAGATGTTGTTAACCTAAGCTCAGCTGAAAGTTTTTCACATTCCTCAATGGGTAAATCTGAAATTAGTAAATCTAAAGTAAGTGCTATTTTATTCAAAGAGGAAAAAACAGAGTTATTAGGTATCAATAAGGAAACATAAGAGTTTGTGCTGACTGAAGCAGAGTTAGAGCAAGTATTGGCTATTGCACCTTTTCTTGATATGGATATTTTGACCGAAGAAGATTTTAAGACCATTTTAAATTTCCTCCAAGCTCATCCTGAATACCAATCTTTCATCACTCCTCAGCAAGAATATTTTCCTTTGTCTATAAATCTAGTTGTTGGGTTGTCCTCTTCTCATCCACTAGAAGAGAATGTTCCCAAAGGCCTCACATTCAACTTATCTGACTTCTTAGCTCAACAAAATAAAGTTGAATTAACCTCATCCCCTCAAGAGACAAATTTTGAATATGATTCTTCTGTAGAAGGTGAAGTCAACACATCCTTTGTTCATCTCTTTTAAAATCCACTTTTTTCAGTCCCCAAGCTTGAAAATTCAACCCAAGATTTCCAATTTTTTGCTATCCAAAATAAGATTCAGAATCCACAAATTGTGATTCCTATTTCCTAAATAGCTACGTCAACCAATTATCCATCAACTTTACATCAACAAAATATGGCTTAGCCTACCCTTACAAGGATGCATCAAATAGTGGCTACAAGAGATGCACCACTTGCTCTTCCTCAACCTTTGCATCCACTCCATCAAGGAGATTACTTGAAATATCTTCCAAAATATACCGGGGAGGGAGAAAGTGTTCCTGCTGAGGAACATTTAGTGGCTTTCTATAGTTATGATGACAACCAGAACGTTGAACATGAAGATGTCTGGTCAAGACTCTTTGTTTTGAGCTTGTATGGTGAAGCTCGTAAATGGTTTATAAGTCTGTCACCAAACTTAATAACAGGAATTGATGAATTGGAGGAAATATTTGTGACGTAATGGGGTGATAGGAAATACTATGTGTATTATCTTATAGAATTTGGAACTTTGAAGAAGAAACCAGATGAGTCATTGGTTGATTTTACCAAGAGGTTTAAAAAGATTTATTAGAAAATTCCCAAAGAAATTAAGCCTCCTAAGACTACAGCTATGATAACTTTTGCAAATGCTATAGATTCCAAGTTTTATTTATGGCTAAGGGCTGAAAAAGCACAAACATTGATGGATATGCAAGAGGCTGCAATTGGAGTGAAGTATAATTTTATGGCTTCTAATAAATTGAAAATGGAGGAAGAAAAGGCAGCAAAAGACAAAAAGAAGATGAAAGAAGAAAAACCTTCTTCTTCTAAATCTCTTATAGCAGAAGAAAAGATCAATCAAATGTCCAATTTGATCAAGGAACTTGACTCTAATATGACAAAATTAGGGCTAGAAAACAAACCAGCTGCTAGAGCCAATCAAAATGAGGCCAATAGAAATCAGGTTCCCTACAGGAGGCCTTTTCAACCACAACAAATCCTACAACGCCCAAGGAGGAATGCTCATGATCAAAATATTCATCCTCCTTTGAATAATTTTGCTGAAGAAGAACAGTAATAACATGAGGAAGAAAATGAAGAAATAAACCTTGTAGGAGAAACTTCACAATCAACTTGTTTGACTTTGCTAGAATATGAAGACCAGTCAAGGATTTATTTGTTTTTAGATGATGAGAATGTCCAAATTTATGCACAAAATGATAAAAAACAACAAGAAGTTAAAAACAGAAATTGTCCTTTGAGGTATAAAGGCCATGTTCAGCAACCTCAACAAAAATTAGATTCAGATAAATAAGTTTCCAAATAGAAGGCCAAAGTCAATGAGGTTCCTCCACCTCAAAATTCTACCCCAATTTTCAAAATCACTACAAAAAATAAGGAATTAGTTCCAATTTATTTTAGTTTCAAATCTGAATTGAATAAAATCAAAATTCTAGTCCCACTTCTGGAATTGTTGAAGAATCCAGCATATACAGAGTCTTTTTAAAGTATGCTACAACCACCTCTTACTCTTGATTCAGTCAACCTTGAGTATGAGCATCCCACTATTTACCTAGGCTGTCATGTTCAAGACCAAAATGATGACAATTCACCACCTTTCTACCTCTTACTCAATATACATGACAAATTTCTGCATAATTTTCTGTTAGATTCTGGGGCTTCTCACAATCTGATGCCAAAGAAAGTGATGGATGAGTTGGGATTAGAGATCACCAAGAAATACCATGACCTCTACACCTTTGATTCCAAAAAATTCAAGTGTCTAGGAGTAATTAAGGACTTGGTTGTTTCTCTTACCCAACTACTTATGAAAAGCCTAGTAATGGACATTGTAGTTACAGACATTCCTTCTAGATTTGGGATGTTACTTTATAGGTCCTAGTCTAAAAAATTGGGAGGTACCCTTAAGATGGACATGTCATATGCCACAATCCCAGTGTTTGGAGGGGAATTTAGAAGGTTGTATAGTGAAACCCAAATGGCCTACATCATTACTGATCAACATAATCCTTCAAACCATCCGATATATGCTGAAGAAAAGGAATTGGGGTCATCAATACTACACCTTGCTACTGATGATAACAATTTCCAACCTGAAATCAATGAAAAACAACACTTTAAAGGTACAAATGAGCAACATTAAGAGGGAGGAAAGATTCTGGAAATTGTACTTTGATGGAGCCTCATTAAGAGAAGGATCGGGAGCTAGTGTAGTCCTCATTTACTAGACTCAGCAAAGGGTAACTATGTCATATAAACTGCAATTTTCTACCACTAATAACACTACTAAATATGAGGCGCTTGTGCTGGGTATGAAGGCAGCGAAATATTTAGGAGCTGAGTAGCTAGTTGCTTTTGGTGACTCAAATTTGGTGATAAGGCAGGTGAGAAACAACTACCAAGTAAAAAATTCCGAGTTAAAAAATTATAGGAATGAAGTCTGGGACTTGAATGAGCATTATTTTTTAGCATTCAATATAAATATTTTCACTAGAGAGGAAAATCAAATGGATGACTCACTAGCTGTTGCTACTACTAATTTCAAAGTTCCTCTAGATGTCAAGGCAACCTATGATGTTCAAATAAAAAATAGGCCTTCAATTCCTGATAACATCAAATACTGCAAAGTATTTGAGGATGATAAAAAAATTTAGAAATTTTTAGAGTGTGTTGAAGAGTTTGCAGACATACAGATTGATGATGAGCAGGACATTGTTGAAAATCAAAATAGCAGGCCTTTTAAGAAAACCATGGCTGGGAAGAACATTATAGATCTAAAAACTAACTATATTCCTAAAGGCCTAGTTCCTTTAGAAAGATTGTTTGACAATAATGATGTTTTTCTCAAGCCTGAAAGTAAAGTTGATGGGGAGAGTACAATAAAATGTAACATTGGCACATAATATCAACCAAAATTAGTCAAAGTGTCCAAATTCCTTTCTCTTGAAACTAGAACAAAATATATCAAGTTGCTGAAACAATTTGCTGATATTTTTGCATGGTCTTATGGTGAGCTAAAAACTTATGATAGAGGAATAATGGATTGGAAGGTTCCTTTGAAAGAATAAGAAAAACTAGTAGCACAAAAAATCAGGCATATTAATCCCATGTTGATTCTAACCATTAAGAAAGAAATCAGAAAATTATGGGAAGCAAAAATAATTCTGCCTTTGAGATTTTCTAACTGGGTAGCTAATATAGTCTCGGTTCAGGAAAAGAATGGAGAGAAAAGAATTTTTGTCAATTTTCACAACCTGAACCAATGTTCATTGAAAGATAACTATCCACTGCCCAAGATGGATTATATTTTGCAGAAATTTGTAGGATAAAAAAGATTGTTAATGATCGATGGCTTTTCAGGCTATAATTAGATTTCAGTTGATAGGCAAGATAGAGAAAAGACATCATTTACCACACCCTGGGGTACATTCATGTACAACAAAATGCCATTTGGTCTGATGAATGCAGGTGCAACATTCCAGTGGGCAATGGATATTGCCTTTGTGGGAGAAAAAGACAAATTTGTAGTCATCTATTTGGATGACATCACAGTCTATTCAAAATCTGATGAAGACCACTTGAAACATTTGAAACAATTTTTTGTCAAATGTAGAAAGTTTGGTTTGTCCTTGAACCCAAAAAAGTCATCCTTTGTTATCCAAGAAGGAAATTATTGTGACATATTGTAACAGAAAGTGGAATCTGTACTTAGAAGATTGGTTTTCCAAGTAATAAAAAAGAATTGCAGTCATTTTTAGGGAAAATCAATTTTCTAAGGCGCTTTGTTCCTAACTTTGCATAGCTGATCAAACATATAAATGTCTTGCTAAAAAAAGATGTAGAATTTAAATGGTGAGATGAAGCAAAGGATTCATTTTCAGAAATCAAGTCTGCCTTGACTAAAGCTCCAATTTTGATTAGTCCTGATTTGGAAAAAGATTTTTTGATTTTTTCGTATGCTTCAAAAGAAACAATTGCAGTTGTCTTGTTACAAAAGAACAAAGAAGGTTTAGAGTATCCTATTTCATTTTTTAGTCATGCTTTAAGGGATACTGAATTAAAGTACAATCTGACTGAAAAACAAGCATATGCACTAGTTAAGGCATCGAAGTCTTTTTGAGTTTATGTGCTACATTCAATTTTGTGCCCAACAACACTATTAAAGATGTGTTGTTGCAGCTAGAAAAAGATGAAAGAAGGGGAAGATGGATGACCAAAATTCTTGAATTTGATATTGAGATCAGACCAACTAAATTGATAAAAGGTTAAGGTTTGGCTTGCTTTATGGCTAAATCTAACTGCAAGGCATTGAATATGAATGTAGAGGCTGCTGAAGGAGAGGATGGAGAAGGTATTTCTAATTATCCTGAAATATTTCATTCAGATTGGTACAAGGATATAGTATATATATTTTTTAATTTTCATCTATCCCCCTGAAATGGAGAAATAAAAAAGGAGAGCTTTCAAATTGAGAGCTATGAAGTTTTGCATTTTGGAAGACCATCCTAACTAGAAGGACCCTGTTAGAGTCTTATTAAGATGTGTAGATGAAGCTGAATCCCAAGATATTATGAAAAAGATACATGCAAGAGTGTGTGGAGGGAATTTGTATTGGAAAGCCACTGCAAAAAAAATCTTAAGAGTTGGCTATTATTGGCCAAATATTTTCTTCGATGTTTTTGCCAAAGTCAGGAGTTGTGTCGAATGTCAAAATTTTGTTGGTAAACATAAACTACTACCATTACCTCTTATTCCTATTTCAGCAAATTTTCCTTTCCAGCAGTGGGGGATAGACTTCATCAGTGAAATTCATCCACCTTCATCAGGACATCATAGATGGATTCTCATAACTATAGACTATTTTACGAAATGGATTGAAGATGCACCAACCAGGAATGCTATTGATACAGTAATTATCAATTTTTTTTTGGAAAATATTATGTACAGATTTTGTTGTCCACAAAAATTAGTAACTGATAATGAAATGGCCCTTAAGTATACTATGTCCCATCTTGATTGCTCATCTTGGCTGATCTTCCTTCTACTGGCTAAGCTTCTTCAGAAGGACCTGCTCTGAAACCAATTGTTGGGAAAAATACTAAGAGGTGGGGGGGGGGGGGGTGGCGGGGGGGGTGAATCAATATTTTGAGCTCATAATTATAAATTTAACTTTTTCTTATGCAGAATTCCATACGCATCTTTTATGAACCAAACTTGCATATACATGCGAATATGCTGAAATAAACTAGCGTATAATGATATAAATTTCTAGTTTAGAAATCTTCTCAGAAATAGTCTTTAAATCAGATTTACCAGTTATGCATCAGGTTAGATAATCAGTAAATATGTGCAGTAATAGTAGTATAAAACATCACACAAGTGGAACACACATGAACACCAATATTTAAGGTGGAAACCCAATTCGGGAGAAAACCACTGCTGCTGTTGTCTTTGTCTTCAATATTTATTATATGGAAAATTGTTTACAACATTGTACTGATGCAGACTCATATTAGTACGCAGGCTTCTACCTGTAGAAGGCTGCAACCTTCACTCGTTTTCGAGCTTCTACTGGAAGGGAGCTCCAACCCCCTTTCTTCTTGTTTACTAGCCACTCCTGGAAGGGAGCTTCAACCCCATGAACATAACACCAGCTTCTACTAGCAGGAAGCTTCTACTTCCATACTGAAGGCTTCAACCCTCAGACCCACTGTAGACCATGTTTCATCAATTTTCATACTGGATCAAATAGCATCAACACAACCCTTTATCATCAATCATAAACTTTTCCCAGTACTTCAATTAGAACAGTGAAAAACACTATAACCAGAACTTTAGAAATAACCCAGGCTTCAGAAATAGATATGCAGATACAAACTCAACCTTGAATAGTCATTAATTCAAATAGCATACGCTACCGTTTCTTCACTGAAGCCGCGTACATACGCGCTTTTCTGCACACCAACCTACGTATACTTCTGTGTATACTATTCTTCAGAAAACCCTATCTGCCATACACGCTTTTCATGAAGCGAACCCGCGTATATACGTGGTTTTACTAAAACCAACTAGCGTATAGATCTGTAAATATAAATTTGTAGAATAGACCAGATCTATAAAGCTTACCCATATTTATTTATTTTCTTTAGCAGACTTGTGCCATTTCTTCATCATTTCTTCAGTAGATCATACTAAAGATTCATCATCTTCAGATCTATAGATCTTGAACCATCATTATATCCATGGGTGCATCATAGATTCAGATCTATCAATTAAAAACTAAGCTCATCTATGCAGATATCCCTTAGAGAAATTTTATTTATTAACAACCCTTACTCATGCACACCTTGCACTATGAACTTCTTCTCCTTAAATAGATTTAGCTTTTACCAATACCATGAGTCAAAACCACTCAACTGCTAATGGTAATCCTGGACGGAATCAAATAGATAATAAAGTGCTCAATACTGTGGGCTAATACCATGGTAAAGCTCCCTGGTATTATAAATTTGGAGCATAAACAGGCATACACGACTTGGGATGTACTTATCCGTGTACATATGTGACTTGGCCTTTACAAACCCACGTATACATTGTGACATATTATATTTATCATTTCTCTGGCACTTGTTGGAATTATTTTCTCTGTCACATCTGAATTGATCTGTAGATACATCATTCTTACATCTTTAACAAATAGGTTGCTATCAAAAGGCAACTCATCAAGTAGGTTGCCATCAAGGACAACACATTACATCATATTGCCAACAATATGCACAACTTTTGTTAGAAATATGGTATTTAATTGACTCATTCCATTGCTTATTACCCTCAAGGTGATGGACTAGCCGAGTCATCCAATAAAATTTTGGTGAGGATCATTAAGAAAATGCTGCCTGAAAATAAGAAAAATTGGGACAATCAACTGGTACATGCTCTTTGGGCTGATAGAGTAAGTAGTAAAATTCAATTGGAATTTCTCCATTTCAACTTGTATATGGTACTGATGCTGTAATGCCTTTGCAATTAGCTCTTCCTGCGATGAAGTTCCTGCAAGATGAAGTTGATGATGAAAATCCAATCTAAAGGAGAATGTTGCAGTTGATAGAGGCACACCAAATCAGAGAATCACTGATGGATAAAGTACAGAAGTATCAGACTAAAGTCAAATTTGTTTTTGACAAAAGAGAAAATCAACAGTTATTTAAGGAGAATGATTTGGTGATGCATTGGGATGTCAGGAGAGAAGACCATGGAAAGCATGGTAAGTTTGAAAATTTGTAGTTTGGGCCAATTATCAGTCATTAGTTTTAACATTTTTATTGATAGGGTCCTACATGTCATTCACCTAGGTTCATGTTGTCTCATAAGTCATTTTCATGAAATATTTGGAAAAATTGCATTTGGTGATGTCTACCTTAAGTATAAAACTCACCCCTAACCATGTCATGTCAATCAAATCAATCTCATCTCTTCTAGTTCTCATCCCCATGCTTTTTAATCACAAAATATTCAACTTGTCAGTTTTACACAGTTTCGTAGCAAATTATATGGAAAATTGAAAGATTTCGCTATGAAACTGCCTGACATTTCCATAGCGAATCTGTCAAAAGTTAAACGAATTTCACTACGAAATTGGGTTTTTTCCTGCAGAGTGTTAGAGTGGTGTGAGGTGTTAATTTTCAATAAGACAAAGAAAGGGGTGAGGTCATTTGAGTTTGTTATAATGATTCCCAAACATGTAAAGTTGTATCTGCTGTCATCATTGTCTTTTATAGTGTCATGTGTCATCATTAAACTTCGAGTTGTCAAAATTACCTTTAAAACTTTATCCCCAAGCTTCTCTTTGTCATTCAACGTCCAATTCTTTCATATGAAGCATCTCTCTATCACTGTTTGAGAGTTTCTTCACCACGCAAAGTAGGTTGTTGTTCGAATTTGATTCTGCAGGTGTCATCAACAAGCGGGGCAACAAGAAGTATAAAGCATCATGGCATCAAAGAAGAAAAAAATAAGGGTGGTTATTGCGTAAGGTATGAGCCTATGGATTTGAATCTGCTGAATGAAGATCCCACTACTATGGAGGCTTTCAGGAAGATGGGCTACCTATAGTTCTGCTAGAAATTGTAGGGTTTCCATGCACAAGTTTCCAAATACTTTGCAACAAATTTTACAGGGACAACATTAAAAGTTGGGATTTTGAATTTCACAGTGTCACCAGATATCATCTCCCAAGCTACAGAAATTCCTAGAAGTGGTGAAGAATGGTTCAAAGGCACAAATTTTAGAATGCAAGGTTGTGAAGGGTTTCTCAAGTAGGAGCACAAAGGATCTGATATGACCAATGGCATCCCCAGAGGCTAGATGAAGAGAATTATGAAAAGCTGCTGCTAGTGATCCAAAAATACTTCACCTGTGAAGGGATATTCCACATGGTTTATTCTTATCATATTATACTCCTTTTGCATTTTTTTGGTAAGAAACCACTTGACCTACCCTTCTTTTTATACAAGATTTTGGGAAATATGTCAGATAAAGTTAAGGTCAAGACAGCAGGTAATGAAACATTAGTATTTCACCATGGTCTAATAAAATTGTTAGTGCTGGAAGAGTTGAAAAGGTTAAACAAATATTGGATCTCTTTTCTTTTTATGAGTGGGTATGAAGTAGACGAAGTGACTCCAAAGAAAGTTTCAAAACCTAAAACTACTACATCTCCAATTGTAATAGAAGATATTGATGAAGAAGGAATATAGTTTCCTATAGAACCAATGGACATTGAAGTAGAACCTCTGCAAGAAATTGATATCCCTTAGCCAACACCTGCAAAACATAATTTTTTTTTTATCAAACAAAGCAGTAAGAGGATAACAAGGAGTCAGACATTAGCCAAAGGAAATATAGAAGACATCCTCCATGCAATATATATTAAGGAGTCCCCAATAGTGCAGGCAGAAGATATTGAAGGTGATGGAAGAAAATTGAAGAAAGGTAAGTTTGTTAAGAAGTTGGATTTTGTAGGAGAGGATGCTGGCTTCATGTTTTAGGAAAGGAAGCCAATGGCCAGGTCACAGATTGAAAATAATGCCATGGAAATAAAAAGAGCAGAAAATTTTAGTGAAGATATGCAGCCAGAAAACATCATAGATTTATCCCCAGCATCATAAGAAGTTGTCACTATGCAGAGAAAGGGAAAGGAGAAGATGGTTGGAAAATCATAAAAAAAACTCCTCATAGAACAGCTAAGAGAAGAAAGAGAATAAATGCTTGAGTTAAAGTTAGAAGTAGAGAATCATAGGTCTGAAAAGACCGAGTTTGATCAGATGATGAAAAAATGGGACAGTCAACTCTCAAGTGTTTGAGAATCTATGAATAATGCCAAAAGACTGTTGAAAAAGACCCAACCTCTAAGACTTATGGCCAAACATACCAGCAAGATGAATATGCACTTGCGAGCTGAAAACATATCATTACAAAATCAAGTGGAAGACCTTCAGGAACAAATGGACATGATTCAAGATGAACTGGAGAAGAGAGGATTGAAAATGAAAGTGATTGAAGACCCTGAAGGTCAACCTATTGTTAATGAAGATGAAACTCCCAAGGACTGAAGAGTTGAGCTGAGACATTTTGTTAAGGTTTATAGCTTGCAAGTGACATATATTTTGTCATAGAAGATCAATTTTTGAATAAAGTTACAAAATCTGCAATTTTTGCCTTATTAGGCAGTTTCGTAGCAAGCTCCAAGCTCAAAGGCCGAAAAATGCTACGAAATTTCTGAAGATTTCTATTGGCCTTTAAAATAATTTTTCTGAAGAACTAAGGATGGAGTTTGATAGTATGTAGATATTTTGACCTGAAAAATTCTTTTCGATCAACAAAGGTGGAAAAAGGAAAGATTAAAAGATAGAAACTAGCTCGCTACCAAACTATGCAACGAAACTCCCTAAAGATGCTATGTTTTGCAGCGAGTTGTGTTTGAAGGGTTTTTGAAGGTTCGAAAGGCATATGGAAGACCAACAAGCCACATGGAGGCATCCAAACAGATAAGGAGACATCTCAGCAAATATTCATCACTCGACATATGTGCCACTCATACAAAACAACATGAAGACAAAATTATAGTTATTGTTGATCCTTTCTTAGAAAACAAGACAACTGTTGTTAAATTCTTGGAAAGTACATTTATGTCTTATGTCATGGAGAATTCCATTCAAGCATCTGATCTTTATCTATGTAATGGTCCCAATATTAGAGAAGTGGAAGAAATAAATGTAATTAGAGTCCCATTAGGAGAGAAACTCTTAAATGAATAGGTATCTTTTTATGTTCCAAAAATAGAGTTGTCAGTTACGATTAGCTATCAGAGTCAAGTTTTGATGAGCCAACATCCTATGTAATGTAAAATAGTCTATTTATAGATAGAAGTTTGAATATAAAAGGGTTGGATAATATTGTACTACACTGCTATTTTTTGTAAAACTTTTAGCTTCAGTAATATACAGTGGATATTTTGGCCCTCTTCATCTGAGATTTGAATGAAGTGTTCAATGAGTTATTTGTCCTATATCTTTGATGTTTAATATCTACAGTTAGTTTATATCTAATTACTCAGAACTCATGGAAACATGCTCTGACTTCCTTTAGATGTTAATCTATTATTTTCTTCCTGTATTGTGTATGTGTACCATATTTTCATTGAAATTTCGATTTTCCTCAGTTTCCACAAGAAGGATCATTTCATTGAATTGTATGACATTGAATTCATTTTACCAATGGTAGCATTCCTTTACATTTTCAAATTGTAACCAATAATAATCAATTTACAATCATAGAGTTAGCCATCTAATTGAGTTTTCACTTAGAATCATAAGTTACCTTGAGAGAGCCCTCTCAGATTGAAGAGGCTAATCTTCAGTTCAAAGTTGGTTGAAATAGTTACTCTAAGTTGTCTCGTGGAGCAGCCCATCAGTACTAATTTAGAGATAACAGGGCCATTTAGAATCGCTAAAGTTTTGGAAAACAATACTTTTCTGCTAAAAAATTTGGATGATGATCGGCTGGCTGGAGGCCTAGTTAATGGTAATTTTCTTAAGAAGTTATTTTTCAGTAAGTCACTTGAGTAGTTCCATTGTAAATATCCAGTGTGATGTGTCAATAAAACTCCATGCCCAATGGTACTTGTGTCTATATATATGGTCAGTCTTGAGTCCAGTCAGTCAATGCTCAGTCCTAGTCATAATTTCCAAGAAGTCTTCTA
The DNA here is from genome assembly GCA_034641835.2 of Pinus albicaulis. Classification (NCBI taxonomy): domain Eukaryota; kingdom Viridiplantae; phylum Streptophyta; class Pinopsida; order Pinales; family Pinaceae; genus Pinus; species Pinus albicaulis. The sequence continues at coordinate 192,354,401 of CM076583.1, read as the reverse complement.
AGTTTCAAGAGTTTTTAATGCACTGAATCTACAGTCCTTGAAGCCTCACAGGGAAGAATTCATCCCCAATAGGAGCCATTGTTAGCATTGAAAATGTTAATGGTGCAATCGTCATTGTAACACTATTTCCAAATTTTTCTGATGTCCTAGTCCATGTCGAAGTTTGAGTCATTTTCAAATAAAGGTAAAAAAGAGTCTCAAAATAAAAGAAATTTTAAGTGTATAAGGGTTATTGATGTCGTAGGTTCATAAAATAAGTTAAAATATATGTTTTAAATCAAGTTAGTGTTGAAGGCTATTTTTCGTTTGGGTAATAAAGTTACAACCACCATGTCCGGGATAGTAGCTACCTCTGTTTTAATTTCATTGTTAACACAATGATGTAATGGAAGGAAGCTATTTCTCTAAATTGAAGGTATATTTCGCACACAGTGAAAAGGGCTATTATTTCTTCAGGGACCTGTTCATAGTGGTAACTCAATGAAAAGTGAAGCTACTTTGCTGAGATTTGGTTTATTGCAATTCAGAGGGAAAGACAGTTACTTCCAAAGCATATAGGAGCAGAAAAAAATATTTTTAAAGCAAGGACCATTCATGTTTGAAGACCATTGAAGAAACCCTATGCTATAAACATGATTATCATTTTAAGTAAGATTAATTATTGTTTGACCTAGGAGGATTATTATTAGTGAGTGGTTACATTATCTATGAAGCTAACCTATAGTTACCCCACTTAGAGTGAAGCAGAGATCATAGTACGAGGTATCGGTCATTTAATGATATTGTGGAGTGTTGAGCATAGTGGGGTGACTTGGCGCTTGTTTTCGAATTATTTCAAAGCATGCCATAACTCCATACCCTGATTATATGCATGAAATTAGAGGTGAGAGATTGGTGTTCACTCAATCAAATTTCTCTATGCAGGCTACAGGTAAATATAAGACATTCCTCCAAGAAGAAGTTCTAGTATTTCAAGGTAGGAGGACCATGGCTTCGTGTAGGATTTTGCAACTAGAATCAAACAACTATGTTTGTAAGCAGTCTAGATGTTGGAAGATACAAGAAAAGGTGGTAATTTCAATAGGTCAGAGCCAAAAAATTCTAGATTCATTGATACTAGGGCCAAACCACAGTTTAAATTTGTTGGATGGTATAAATTTCTACAAAAGTTTTCTCGGGAGAATGTGGCGTTGGCTCAGGCTTTTTCCCAGAGCTTCGATGGTGAAAAGGTCAAACTGGGTAGCAAGACATTCAACATCTCTGAGGCCATCATAGCTCGTGCTACCCAAACCTCTACAACTGGTGAACGCTGGTTTAAAAACAAAACATTGCCCATAGAAGTAAGTCTCTACCTTAAGCCTGAACATGTTAATGTTAAGTGGAATCCAACTACACACATTTCTTGTTTTAAAATCGAGTGGCAGCATGTGATCATCACAGTCCAAAAATACATTACATGCAAGGGTAGGTTCTCCTATGTCCACCGTTATCAGTTAATATTCCTTACACATATTTCTAGAGATAGACCTATGAACTTACCTTATTTTCTATATAAGACTTTGCTCAAAATGTCCCTAAAACTGCAGAAGGTCCCAAATTACTCTTTGCACAATTTATATCATAGGGGTTTGATTAAAATCCTAATTGTATATCATATTGGGAAGAAGAAGACCACTTGGGATATGTTTCTGAGAGAGGAAGGGTTTGGTAGCATAAACTCCAGGAGAAGGGTAGGGAGGCCCAAGAAAAGAGATACTCATGAGAAAACTAGTGCAGCCCCTGTCTCAATCAGTTCACAACCTAACTTTGTCCATTCATCAGCTTTCTGCCAAGTTAACCCTCCCTCCATCTCAGTCAAAAGGACAACTAAAATCTTGAGTAGGAAGGCTACAAACCCTATGCCTATGCCAGCAGTGCCACTAGTTAATGAAGCCCCTGTCAGCAGTTCACCAGTAAACAATTCACCTAGGGAACCTCAAACCCTAAGATATTTCATGGAGGAATACAAGAAAAAACTGCAACAGAAAAATGCTATGTCTCCTAAAAAGTCTATGTCAAATGACAAGGAGCAAATAGCTTCATCTTTAAGAAGACAACCTAGGAAGAAGATTTTCATGGCAGAAGAACTAGAGGAAGTCAACCCTAGACTTCTAGCATCTAAGCCTACTGTCACCAGTGGAAGTCAACTCTGGTGTGAAAAGATCAAGCCATGCTCCTGAAATATTTCATGAAGCACAACCAAGAAGTGGTACTTCTCTCCTAGAGTCCACTCTCTCACAAGTTTTGCTATCTCTTAAGAAGGGCAAACAAAAAATGTCAGAACCTGTCATAGAAGAAGAGCCCACTTTGGCTCAATCAGCTTCTTCCATTGGCTCTTCCATCATGAAGAGAAAGAAAACTATGATACACTCCTACTCCTCCTATGAAGTCAACACTGACCTTGAATATACATAATCCGAATATGAAGTATAAGAATCTAGTAGATTCATGCATGGAGGTAAGAGGTCTAATTTCATCCTAAATCCCTATATCAAGAGCCCTCATACCAGGCCCAAAAATGAATTCAGGTTGAACATCAAGTTAATTGCCAATCCCACATTAAGAGATGAAATTATCAATATTGAGGAGAGCCCAAAAGATAAAATCAAGAAGAAGAAAGAGACTCAGTCAAAGAGTCAAGCACAGAGAAAGAGGTCAGATAAGAGGGTGACTAAAGCCGAGGCCATCAGGATTTTTTTCCTTTATTCTGGACCTATGGTGAATGAAGGAATAGGGATGCCTTGGGGAAATTTTTCATTTTTTGTGTTAATTTTCCATGTTTCCGGATGTAGCTACTTTTTCTATGAGGGTAGCAATTATTTCTGAATAATAGCATATGATGAAATGGGGCTGCTTTTTGGTTTTCTATCATGATGATGACATCAAAGCAAGTGAAGTGGAGGATTTTTCGGTTGCAATGGATGCTGCCAAGTGTCATGTATCAAGTCTCCTCCAAAATGCGAGGGTTCTATTTTTCACGTTTAAAGGAGAACAACCACATGACACTCTCACTGTTTTTTACACTTTTTGTGAAGATTGGTTGCACTAGAACAGAAGAGTGGTCTTCCAATAGATTTCTGCCTCATACAACCACTTCAAATTGTTAGCCTTCATGATGTTTATTTTATTTATGATACATCACTTTATTTAAGTTTAGGGATAAGCTTCATCTCTTGCATGAGATTGCAATAAATTTTTGGAAACAGATTTACTTCTTTTGTGGAAATGACAATATCATGTTTTTGTATATATATATGCTAAAATGATATGAAGTAAAGGTTGGTGGTTTTAGAATCTTGACTCATATGATCAATACTCTTTTTAGTGAATGAAATGGAAATAAACTTATGAGGAGTTATTACCAATCTAGTGTGTGTATTGTTAATTTTATCTTGTGTTTCCATATCTTATTATCTTTAGTTGCAGTTTGAAATATCTCATGTCATTATGTCTTTTTATCAGTCCCTTGACATGTTCATGTGGATTGGTAGGTAGTTTAAACTCTCATTAATTATCAATTTTTGTTAATCTCACACAGTGAGCCTTCTTGGTAAAATATTTATAATAATAATGGAAAGAGAATCACTTATGACAATTATCTTTCATAATATTTTAGTGAGAATATTGTAAGACTAGAAATAGCTTTCTCTTGATGAAATATTGTTAAAATTCTACTTGTGTTAATTTCTACCTAAAAAAGTATATTGTTTCCTTGCAGACCTACTGTGTCTTTTCTCATTTCACATTTTCTTCTCCTCATAGGCTGCAAACTCACTCTTTTCTACCACATCAGGGTTCAATACCCTCATTAGTAGAACTATGGATTTGACTGAAATCTATTTTCAATGATCCCATAAATCAAATCATCAAATTTCCTTAGAGTTTAGGATGTGTATGGTCAGGCACTTGATGCAGTCCAAGTGTTGATTCTAGCGCCAACACATTAGATGCATTGATTTCAGGGTATATGTTGGTTTCTAATCCTATTTTCTTACTTTCACTAGATGCATTGATTTGAGTGTAGATGTTGATTTCTAATCCTATTTATTAATTGCATTAGATGTGTTGATTTCAATGTAGATGTTGTTTTCTAACCTCATTTTATTTCTTGCATTAGATGCATTGATTTTAGTGTAAGCACAAAACATTATTGACAATGTACCTTGATTTTTGTGTTATAGTAATTAAACCTATTAATATTGGAGAGCAAGAGAGACACTGTATGATGTTTACTACAACAACTCGAGTTAACTATTTAAATGGTTTACAGTTTCAACTGTCATTTTCATATAACCGATATGAAAAGATGACAAAACTAAAAAGGGTGACAATAAGAATAGTAGAAGAAAATAGTTTGTGATTGATCACAATGAAGACTATTTGTAATTGACTACATTCTTATTCTTCACATTTTCTATCATTCAACACTATTACATTGTCACATTGCATTCAAAATTTGTATTTCATCATTAAAGTTATTTTACAATATTTATCATCTTGACAAACTAATCTAACTAAGAAAATTTAAAATTAAAATGACTAGATAAATCTCAGACATATTTAACATATTTAAAATGGTTATATTAATATTCGATGTATTTACATATTAGTGATAAAATTAATCATATGTTCGATAGATTTTCATTACCTATACATGACTGAAACCAACCTAGATCCATGTTAACTTTGAATCTATCAAACACTGAGAGGGATCAATTCTCTCAATGTGCAAACATTTCCTCAAGCTTTGCACTCAAAAAAGAGGTTTTCACCTTGAGAGATTTGATCCCTCACGACACTTGATACATCCAGAGTTATGATGGATCTACATATTCATAAATAATCTCATCCATAACTTGCTTACAACAATTTTTATTTATACCATTTTCAACATCAATTTGAGATTTCTCGTACAAAAACCTTGTCTCGTTTCCCAAAACAATTTCTTGCTCTTCATTCTCCTATGGTTCACTTGTTACAATTTCTTCATTATTGCTTTCCATCACAATCTCTTTATGAAAATTATATTCTTTAGTATATGTCAATAGATGATCTATCCCTATTTTCATCAACACTTCAATGGAAAATTCATTAGTAATCATATCTTCATGGTTAGTTAACAAAAAAATATTTTTAGAAGGAAAAATAATTACCTCAATGTCTGCAACAACTTCATTTTGATTTCAAGTCAATGTATATCCCACGTCATCTTCTTTACCTTGATTCAAACACATATTTTTCTCATTATCAATGCTAGTCTTGATATTTGATCTCTACCACTACATCTTCCTTTTCTCAATGGTAGCAATGTGTTTTTCTCAACATCCTTTTCAAAGGTACTTATATTTTTCTCTCCATCATGATTTTCTTTCTTATCAAATTCCCATAGTCTACGCATAGATATTATATGAAAAATTATTGGATAAAACATGACAAACATCCATAGGAAAACCATGCCACCTATAATAACCCGTTAGTGGTTCTTAAGGGGGTGGACTTTCACTCCTGCCAAATGCCTCTGGGTCTTGGGTTGTTAACATGTTTCCTTACATCTGAGGAAGACGAACTATTATGCAGGACAAATCACTTTTAATGCATACTCTAGGCCCATAATTTGTCACTTGTTATATGGGAAGGCATCATGTTTGCACATAAAATTTAATCTTTATACTTTTTCATGCAAATATTAAATGAAAATGTACTTTCGTTTTGAGTATTGTGCTCCAATGCAACATGTCCTTGCTTTTCAGTCTAGAGAAAAGATGTGCACCATCAAAATAATTGTAGCCTTTGTCATTGCCCTACTCTATGTAAGTTACTCCCCACATGTGTGCATCTCCTCTTAATTTAAACCTCGAGTCCAGCTTTTTAAATGAACAATCATTGTCATCCAATTTCTCGGGGGCGTCAATGGCTAACTTCAAGTCAAATTTATTATAATTTTTTGGCCTGAATCCATTTCAAAATTCCCTAATCATTTCCACAAATTTCTCTTTCTCATGAAACCTTTCATGGTGATGTAATTATCATCATTTGATATCTTTGTTCCACATGTATTTTCTATGATTGTCGTCATCATACTTCACTCCCCTCCTCATATTTTATAAAAACGTCTCCTATTTATCCTAGTGGATCATTGTTTCATTCAACCAATATTTTATTGGAAACTAAACCTTCTTTGGTGGAATCATTATTCTCATTGAAATTAGTTTAACATCCTTTCCACTAAAATTCTATCTCTTACATTTTAGAACTCTTCACCACGAGTCACTTCTATAGCTTCAACAAAACCATTGCTATAAATGTTGAGGGATTACTAGAAATACATATATATCTTGGATGGTTCAAAAGTAACTAATTAAACATCATCATGCCCTTTTCCCCTCACATAAATAGTGTCTTTCCTAGTTCACTATTACAAGATCATCAAAAAAATGCAATAAATGAGCCACAAAAGGAATCTCTTTTCAATGTATTATCTTTGATCATTGTTTACTGGTGCTTCATTGTGCCATCTTCATCTTCTTATCCATCAAAATCACCATTGGAATCGAAATAAATATTCCTTATTCATGTTGAATTCTTCAAAAACCTTTTTCTTTCAAAGCCAATCATGAGAAACCATCAATCCATATGTGTAATTGATATGTTTTTACATTTAATAGAAACCTAGCTTACAATTTATATTTTCACTTATCTCTTTATCATCGCTCTAATACTATTTGATGTTAACTAATTCTCATAAATAATTATACAATTCAATCTTTCAATTTGAATCTCTATTTGATTCACAACAATAATATCTATACAAATAATGAGGAATTGCTTGGACCATGAAAAAAATGGTTTGTATCCTCCATTCCTAGAAAATATCAAACCTAATCCCTTGGATATATCCACTATCCCTAAAGGATTTCAAATCCTTATACATTCATTACAATACATGATATATGAATGAAACTAACACATCCTACTCAAATTATTATAGTAACTCTAGATATAACACCTAGGGAATAAAGATTTAAATGATGCTCCCACATCACTACAATAAAACACGGATTAATAAAGCAATATAAAAATCAGAAAGAAGAAGCCAGAGACATCCTAATATTAATAAGGAATGGAGGAAGGTTACATTTCCATATATAAAATGAACTAAAAATATTATAGTAGGAATCCTAAAAAGTAAAAACATCAAGGTTACATTCTCACCTCCAAATTCCATTGGGAGGATACTATATTCTTCCAAGGATCCTTCAAACCCAAGAAAACTAAAATATATCTATGTAATGTTGGACATTGGATAAACCAACGCTCCCCTTGTGTTTCAGAAAATGGACTAACCACCTCTGGTGGATCCTTATCTTTGATGATGCAATCGTTGACTAACACCTGCGAGTTTTGGTTTAATGATAGTTATGATTCCCAACAAGTGGTATTAGAGCATAGGTCACGAGTTTGATACACACCTGAATCTTTTTAGTGGGGATATTGTTGGACATTGGATAAACCAATGTTCCTCATGTGTTTCACGACATGGACTAACCACCTCTTGTGGCCCTTATATCTGGTGATGCGATCATTGAATAACACCTACGGGTTTTGGTTTAACGAAAATCGTGATTCCCAACATATAATCACATGTTCATGTGGAAAAACATATATTAGATACATTGAATGAAGTTAGACTAAAAGAAAATAACACCAACCTCTTTCACAACCACCGTAAAAAACATTCCTTTGTTGAACATGCACACATATATAATCACTACATTTGTATGGAAAACAACAAAATAATTGGGAAAGAAGAAAATTAAATTAAAAAAAAAATATGTAAATCTATAGAAATAGAGAAAAACCTTAATAACCTAAGTACAAATGATGTCTTTAAAATGAAAGGTGAATGGTAACCCATAATTCTCTTTTTAGCACCAATCATGGCATCTAAGCCTCATAAGAATATACATTTTCAATATTAATGAATGTCAATAGTCAACCTACTTCCTAGGGAATCTATCTCATGATGATGATCACAACAGGTGGCTCAAATACATTCAAAATAAAATAAAATTTAGCACAAATATCCATAGCCATTAATTGCCATCCACATAAAACTTGTGATCTCCAAGTTAAATCAAGAAAGAATATGACATAATGATGAAGGTGAAATAAGAATAGGTTGTTTTTTTTTTTTTTTTGAGTATATATCTCACAAAGTGTCTCTCTTTCTACATGTCAAGAAAATTAACAATTTTCCTATATTTTTTCAACATATTCATAAACATATTGATAAAATGCACAAGCTTCATCATTGATTTTTTGTCTTTGTTTCTCACTCTCACCTAAGTTATCTTTGTCGTTGTGTTTGTTTTCCTATATTATATTTTTAAACATTTGTATCATTTAAATGATTATTATATACCCTATTATTACTTTATTTTTTGTAATTTTAAAGAAGCAAAACCATAATTAATTTACCATGGATCATGATGACATGGTCGTTATACAAGCACGTGTTCAGGAACATGGAGCGAATATTAAAGATCAAGTTAATGATACTATGGAAGAATATGATGATGCTAATGAAATAATTGAAGAAGAGGGGACAAATATATTTATCCAAGATACATTTAACAATGTTGGAATGGATGATGATGACAACCAACTAGATGGCATTTCTTATAGACATCTAATTGAGAAGGCAACAAAACCTCTTTATGAAGGCTCCAAAACAAGTATTCTCTCTAATATATTGTTGCAAATGAACTTAAAGGTTATGATTTTTTTTTTCAAAAACTTGTGTCACACAAATCCTAAGGTATGTAATATATTTTGTGACATTTTGTACATGACGATAAAGTTTTATATTTTTACTCTATTTTTCTTGTTAGTTGATTATCTATAAAATTTGGATGCAATATGTACAATTTATATTCTTTACATTAGGCAATATTTATTTTTTAATTATGTTGTATATTATTAGGTAAATTTCTATTACCATCGTCGAATGTTTTACCTCACACATACTGGGATTTACATGCCATTATGAAAGAAGTTGGAATGGAGTATCAATTTATTCATGCATGTCCTTATGATCATATTTTGTATTATGAAGAACATCATTCAGAAAAAATGCCCAAAATGTCAATTAGTAGACATCGAACCGATCAAGAAACAAAAAATGTTCCTCACAAGGTTCTTCATTATATTCCCATAATACGTTTGCGATGATTTTTCAGGTGCAAAAACATAGCGTAGTTTATGGATTACATGAAAAGAACATAAGAAAAGATGATGTTATTCGAATACCTGTAGATGGATCTGCATTTAAGAAGATAGAGGAAATATGTCCACATTTTAAAGATGAACGTCATAAATTTAGACTTTTATTGGCAGCTAACGGTGTCAATTCTTTTGGAGAGGTCACACCTACTTACTTAGTGTGGCATGTTTTTCTTATCAACAATAAAATTCCTCCATGGATGTCAATAAAGAGGCAACACATAATGTTGGAAAAAATTGTTCCAGGTGTTTTTTTTTAGAATAATTTTGTTCCTTGTGGATTTCCATGAAGCCAACTATGAAAGAACCTTAAATTTTCCTTTGCATTCATCTGGAAGTGATTGATTGGAGTTTTCCTCCAAGAGTTTTTAGACTTGGAGCTCCCCTTAATTCGCTATTAAATATTGAATCTCTGTGTTTGAGTTGTCTAATGTTATAATGTGTTATTCACCATTCTTTGGAAGGTTAAGCACATCTAGGTCCTCCATTCATATCTCACCCTCCTCTTCAAAGCTAGGTGTGTGTTCCTCCTTACTAGTTTTATGATTCTTCTAGTTATCATATTCCTCTATGATATGTTCACTAGGTTGAGTCTAGTACCCTTTATAAAATTCACCTGGAGATGATTCTCTACCTAATTTTAAAAATGTTGCAAAGCTATTATTAGAAGTTTTCATTCTTTACCTTACTACCTGAATTTTTTTTTATTGGTTTTGTGTTTAACTGGGACCTTTTATAACCCTTACATATCTTGAGTTTCTTTTGGATTCTCTAGGACTTTTTGGGGAATTAAGGGTATAATCCATAAATAAATGACCATGTTCATGGCATATTTTTGCAATAGATAAGGATATGTTCATATTCAATAGTTTGAGTCCAATCCATGTCTTAGGATGTGAAAATGAATTATGTTTGGGCACCTTTGACATCCATATAGATAGAGACTGGCATACAAAGTATACTTAGAAACTTTAATAATATCATATATCTTGACAAACCTTCCCAATGTATTTCCAATACCTTCTAGTGTCTTTAGGTCCCAAAATTATTGCAGGTGTGAATTAATCTTGATCGATATTGGAAAAGAGTTAAATTTTATTTCTCAAGGGAGAATATCTCTATCTAGTACCTTACATGTAGGCTTGTTCAATTGAAGAAGTATGGTCCTTCCTCAAACAACTTGTCTTTGTCTTCCTTGTAGTGAAAAATAATTTCAAATAATCCTTTTGAACACAACTTCAGTTCCATTGGCCTTTGATTTTCTACCCGGCTTTGATGCATTAGACAAGATCTCTCTTAGATGGCCAAAGGCCTAGGAACTTGCCTATTATAACATGGTCCTTCATATATTGGATTTTCTCTCCCACCCTCAAGTAGGTAGCTTCATACTTGTGGTTTTTGGCCACCTTAGTTAGGCAGTCATTTGCTAGGCATCTAACATGTGGTTGAGACGATTAGTTTGCTCTGTGTGGTTTCTTTGTCAAATTGGAGCTTCCATGCACCCACTATCTTCGACTTTGTAAAATGCTATTGAGAGGCCCCAATTAATCATTCCTTAAAAGATCTAGACTATGTATCCTCCATTATTTTCCCAAGCTTATTTTCAACCTAATCATTTGTTTTGTCAATTTGATTGGTTTCCAATTCCATTGAAGCAGACTCTTACTTCATCCTCTCCCTTCCTTGTCATTGATGAATGTAAGATAAATATCATGAATCATGGATATCTATGTTGAAACCCCAATGGGGGTATGAACGTTAATCATCACTCCAATTGTCCAAAAAGATTGTTAAAAAAAATTACTTTCTCTTATGTCTCACTATTGTTTTGAATTTGGAATGATTACATTATCGAAATAAGTGTAAATATTTGGTGGATATTGTGTACAACTATATTGTACCATCCACCTATTAATTATTGGTAATTAAATTACAATTTTGGAATCCCTATACACATATATGATTGTAAACATAATAAATATTGGTTTTGGATATGCAATTTTTATTATTATTATTTTTAAATATAGAAATCAAATTAAATTGTAAAGATAGTTATGGGCTTGTACGCTCACACACACACACACACATTTTGTCAATAGTTGTGTTTTATCCATAGTTATGGTTTTGATGCTAGTTGGGGAGAATTGTCTTTTGTTTTATGCTCACTACTGGTACATAACCCGAGCATGTTTTTGGAAGAATCCTATACATAAATAAATGTTTTTTTCACATTTATTTTACAAAATATAAGTTTTTCTCTAAGCATGAACAAAATTTACACCTTTTTGTGGAAATATATATATATATATATATATATATATATATCTTCATCAAAATATATTATTTTCTTAAAATTAATTTAATAATTAAAAAAATATTATAATTTAAATAATAAATAGTTATTAAAATAGTATAATATGGATATAAGATAATATAGAATTGTCAATTAGATTTATCTTAAATGTTTTGGAAAAAGTATTAAAAGCCTTCCCAACTCATTAATTCCTTTAATTATAAATTTGAAACCTAATTGTCATTATTTACATAATACGTCATATCATAGCAATTTCCACTTAAGTTTCCCATCTATTAAATAATTATTATTACAATATTTTTTGGGGTGAAAAAACTGATTGGTTATTTTATTGTGTGACATGAAAGTGCAAGACAAAAGAACATCATTAATTTTTTTTCCGAATAATAGACCAAGTTTGGGCAACCCATTAGAAATCAATTTACCAACAAACTATAACAAGAGGGTCCATCCCTGCTTTCATCTCTCTGTTTACGCTGTCTCGTTGAGGGTTTGTGAATTGCTCTTATTTTGTGTCTATGTCTGATAAACGCTCCTTTTCTTATCAGCAAGGCTCACGGGACATAATACCAAGATTTTCAATTAGCTAACAATCTTGTAGATGAGGAACCAACATTATCTTTCTGTTTTACAACTTCCCTTTCCTGTCACCTCTGAAGCGTTTCACAGATTCGACAACTAAGGATTGCAATAAGGCATATCTACGAATGTCGATGTTCATGATAATAATAAACTTGATTAATCGTTTGTGGATTTTCAGCTTTAAACACAAAATAAGAGAAATAAATTTTTATTAATAATTATTTATATTTGTAATTATTAAACTAATTTAAACTATACTTAACTTGTGATAATTATTTATATTGTTAATCAGTAAGATGAATAAATTTTTATTAACAATTACTTATATTTGTAATTATTAAACTAATTTAAATTATACTTAAATTATTTTTAGTATTACATTTTAATAAGAAAATAAAATAAAATAAATGAGCTTAGATTCATTTTAATTATGGATTTATCAAGTATCAAGAAAGATCAAATAAAGTGTAAACTTTTCTTATAATTTTACAGTAAAAAAAGTTATTTATATTTTGAAAAGTTTTATCTTGAGTTAAAATAAATCTAAACTAATTTAAATCATGAATTAAAACTTAACATCTAAACACAAGATAAAAACCCTATCCAAAACTCTACACACATAAATTGTAAATGATTATATATTCTAAATGATTATGATGATTGTAAATATATATATATATATATATATATATATATATACACATATATTCGACAAATGGTGATACGTATCTTTCATTTTCTTTAAATACCTGGTAATTAAAAAAATAAAACTAAATATTCATTAATAATTATATTTTTTAAAATATATTTTAAAATAAATAAAAAATACAATTGAATAATACTTAGGCCAATAGGTCTATCTTTTTGAATCATTACACTTTTGGGTTTTGTCAACACTTGTGATTTTCATCTGACATATGTCCAATAATTTGAACTCCAATCTCGGCTTGACACTTGGTTGTTGTATCACAACTGAGTTTCTGGTATATTTCCCTGGTTCCTCTGAACCTGTTGTTTCACCAGCTGCATTTTCGCAACCGCAATTAGTATTATCCCTGCACGCACTATTATCCATGTTTGTTAGCTGCTTGTAATATATATCTCAACCACAATTAGTATTATCCCTACACGCACTATTATCCCTATTTGTTAGCTACTTGTAATATTTAGGGCAACAGTCGATGACTGCAATTTGCAGTTTTCTAACGCGGCGCACAATTGTGGGACGAAGGACAACAATATCATTGCTTCCAAGAAGCCTTGGCTGTCTCCACACTCTCAATTTTTTATTTTAAAATTGGATCATCTTTCTCTATAAATGCATTTAGTTTTCATTTATTTGCATCCAACCACACCTCTCATCATTCCCTGCAATTAAATTCCTTTATAATGGAGTTGTTAACAATGTTTGTTTCCCGCTCCAGTGCAACCCTTATGTTGCTTTTATCTCTTGCTTTCGCTACTGCTATTCACTATAATGTCCGCACCATTGTTGGAAATTTCTGATAATTTCGAACACATAGAGGAAAATAAAATTTCTCTTCCACAACACAGAGATTAAAATAAAATTGCGAACAGAGAGATGGCATAAAAACTTCTATTTCATTAAAAACAAAAACTCTATTACAAAAGTGAAATTCTTTCTTCAAAATGAAGTTCTGGATTCACAAAACAAATCTTCTGTTGGCTACTACAAACGCAACATTTCAATTTTTCTTCTCTGTTATTTTTTCTTCAGCCTTCGGGCTCTCTCAAAACAATACACAGTCCTTTTTTTTCAATGCACGACATATTACATTATATATGTATATATGTTATAAATATTTCATATTTATAATATATATATATATATATATATCAGAATATATATATAACCAAATTTTAAAACATAATGCGGCAAAAAAAAACTAAATCAAAACATTAAAACTTCATACGTACTTTATTCCATGGGTTCAAAACATTGTGCAAGAGCAAATTTCTTTTCCCCACGGAACTGCCTTGAATGGTTCGGAGGAGTGGTGACATCACCTCCTCCGATGGGTCAATTTCCCTTTTCGTTCCTCATAATGGATGTGCAAACTTAATTCAAATAAAAAATGGTTGGTGCAGTGTTTAATGTGGTAGATGTTGTAGATAAGAAACATGCGGTTGAGTGCTGGGTTTCGTCGAGTGCAAATCGGAACTGGAGATTTGCTGCTGCGATCGTCCTTCAATCTCCCATCAACATTACCTTGTCATCCTACTGTTCTGCCTACAGCAGTTGGAATTAAATTCCAACACTCCCCCTTAATTACAGCTGTTGTTCTCTTTCATGTTGAGACATTTTCTGAGACAGTTAAAACTTTTCTGCGTTAATGTTTTTGTTAAAATATCAACAAATTGTTCCTCTGTCCTGTAATGCTGCAAAACAATCTCACCATTATTAACCAGTTCTCTTATAAAATGAAATTTTGCATCAATATCCTTTGTTCTCTTATGGAAGACAAAATTATTTGATAAAGCTATTGTTGAGCTATTATCATAGTAAATTTTTGTTCCTTTGTCCTGTTCATGACATAAATCTCTGAGCATCCTTCTCATCCATACTGCTTGGCATGCTGCTGCTATTGCTGCCACATATTATTCCTCTATTTTTTATAAAGCAACTATTGGTTGCTTCTTGGAAGCCCATGAAACGGCTCTCGATCCCAAATGAAACACATATCCAGATGTGCTCTTCTTGTCATCTACACTTCCAACCCAATCATTGTCAGTATAACCAATCAATTTAAATTTTTCAGATGGGGAGTATAAAATACCATACCCCTTCGTTCCATTCACATACCTTAGAATCCTCTTGGCTGCCTGCCAATGAGTCCCTTTTGGTGTTTCCATGAATCTGGAAATTAAACTTACATCATGCATAATATATGGCCTAGTTGCAGTCAAATACATAAGGCTGCCAAATATGTTTTTATACAATGTCGGATCGACATTTTTGCTGTGATATTCTTTGCTTAATTTTAACCCCATGACAGTTGGAGTTACAGCTGCCTTGCTGTTCTGCATGTTGAATCTCTTCAACATATTTTGCTTGGGAAATAAAAATCCCATTTTCATTTTTCTCTACTTCATCATTTTCTTTTATGTAGAGTGTGGGTTCTCCATCACATTTCTCAATTCCATTTTCAGTCAGGTAAGTATCTATCCTGTTGTACCATGCTCTCGGTGTTTGTTTCAGCCCATATAAAGCCTTCTTCAATCTGCATACCTTGTGCTCTTGGCCTGCTTTCTCATATCCCAGAGGTTGTTCAACATATACCTCTTCCATCAATACTCCATTCAGGAATGTAGATTTCACATCCATTTGGTAAACCTTCCATTTCTATTGTGTTGCTATGGAAAACATTGTTCTCACCGTTTCCATCCTTGCAACCGGTGCAAAGGTTTCTTCATAATCTCTTCTTGTTGCTACTTGTAGCCTTTGACAACAAGTATTGATGTGTGCCTTTCAATCTTGCCTTCAGCATTACTCTTGGTCTTATAGACCCATTTTACTCCAATGAATTCTTTACCTTTAGGGAGGTCCACTAACTCCCATGTATTACTCTTTTCTATTGCACCAATCTCTTCGTTCATTGCTTCAATCCATTTTTCTTCTTTTATAGCTTCTTCAAAATGAATTGGGTCATCAACATGACAATACAAAGAAAATAAAGAGTTCAGACCAGCATTATCATTTACCTCTCCTTGTTCATATATATCACTCATATTTCTGAATTTCGGTCTTCTTAGTGTATTTGGAATTCCACTTGAACTCAAGGGAGTTTCAGTTCCCAATGGTGTGCTTGGAGAAGCATTTCCTTGATTTCTCAAGGCTGTTCTATTTCTAGCATGTGGTGTGGTTTGTTTTGCTTGTGGTGGTGGAGGAGGAGCCACCAAGGAGGGATTATTTGCAGCTGTCCCTTCCTCTTGTTCTTCGTGAGACACACATGTCTTCACATTCACTATTTTCTCTAAGCTTCCATCCCAAGCTTCTTCTTCAAAAAAATGCACATCTCTGCTTAATATTACTTTCTTGGTGGATGGATTATAGAGTTTGTATACCTTGGAATCATCACTATATCCAACAAAGATACATTTATCCCCCTTGCTATCAAGCTTCTTTCTCAATTGATCTGGGACATGTGCATAAGCCACACATCCAAAAACTTTCATGTGAGTGACAAACTGCTTTGTTCCACTCCATGCTTCTTCTGAAACTCTGTTCATGACCGCTTTGGTTGGGCATATATTCAAGATATATGCTGCACAATTGACAACTTCAACCCAATACTCATTTGGCAAATGTTTTGCCTTCAACATACTTCTGACCATGTCCATGATGGTCCTATTCTTCCTTTCTGCAACACCATTTTGCTGAGGTGTGTACCTTGTGGTAAACTTATTATGTATGTCATTCTCCCTACAGAAATGTAGGAAATATTTGGAGATGTATTCTCCACCTCTGTCTATTCTTAAGACTTTAATATGCTACCCACTTTGATTCTCTACAAGAGCTTTAAAGTGGGATAATTTCTCAAACACTTCACTTTTAAATTTCAAGAAATAAACCCATGTTTTTCTTCTGAAATCATAAATGAAGGTCAGCATATAGTGGCTACCTGCTAATGATGGTGTTTTCATTGGTCCACACAAATCTGAATTGACAATTTCTAAGGGTGCCTTTGCCCTTATGCTCTTTCCTGATGGAAAGCTTTCTTTGTGTTGTTTGCCCAAGATGCAGCCTTCACATAGGCTGTCCGGTTTCTCAATCAATGGTAATCCCTTTACCATTCCTTTCCTATGCAAAAAATTCAGACCTCCAAAGTTGAGATGCCCAAATCTCAAGTGCCATAACCAGTTTTCATCTTTCAGTTCCTCTTGAAAGACCTCTTGTGTTACATCTGCTACATTTCTTCTTTCCTTCAAGTCTATTCTGAGCTTGAGAGGAAACATCCTATTGCTTGTCATATGCACCTCTGTAATGACTTTCTTTCTTGGAGGTATGTCCATGATTGTGCACACATCATCTTTAAAGAATACATTGTAGCCCTTGTTTATGAGCTGTCCAATGCTCAAAATATTACATTTCAAGTCGGGTACATAATATACATATGGAACAAACTTCCGTTCTCCTTTTCTGGTCAGGATACTTACTCTTCCTTTTCCCATGACAGAGACCTTAATATTAGTCCCTGTTGTTACTTCAGATTTAACATTTTCATCAAGATTGGCAAACATTGCTATGTTTACAGTCATGTGGTTACTACAACCTGAGTCTAAGAACCATAGATCATCTTGTCTATCTTGTGCTACATTACATGTTAACAACACATTCTTCTGGTTCTTTTCTTCTTTTGAAAAATTAGCATTTTTCCTATTATTCATGTCATTTTGCTTTTTCCTACATTAATTGGCATAGTGCCCATATTTCTTGCAATAATGACATTGGACTTGGGATTTATCATACCTTTTTCCATGAGCTTGATGTTGGCTTGAGCCTTCATTCTGGTTCTGATTGTTGCCCCTTCCACTCGAACTTGCAGGGCTGTTTCTTCCACCTCTATGTGGGCTTCTTCCTCTTCCTCGGTTGTTTGATCTTCCTTGAACTCTGCCTCAGCCAAAATACATTTGAGTCTTGAAAGCTTGTTCCAATGAGGAATATGTTCCTCTATTCAGTCTGTGTTCATGAGACATCAGGGATGCACTAAGCTCATCCAATGTAAACAGTGAGAAATCCTTTGTCTCTTCTATTGCCACTACTATGGCATCAAATCTTGAGGGTAGAATCCTCAAGATTTTCTCCACTATTCTTATTTCTTCAAGTGTCTCTTCATGATACCTTATCTGGGTAACCAACCCAATAACATGAGTGAAAAATGAGTCTATAGTGTCAAACTCTTTCATACAGAGAGTTTCAAAATCTCTTCTCAGCATTTGCAGCTTTGTTGTCTTCACCTTCTCCATGCCTTGATAGGTTGTTTTGAGAATATCCCATGCCTCCTTAGACTTTGTTGTTGCTGAAATAATTGGGAAAATACTCTTGTGCACTGATTGAAAGAGATAGAAGAGGGCTTTGGAGTCCTTCCTATTATCTCTTAACAAGTCTCTTTCTGTTGTTGTCAAAGTAGCCAGAGCTGTTGCGTTTGCTGGTTCTGGGTATCCATTCTCAACTAGCTCCCATATGTCCTATGAAGCAAACAGGGCTCTCATCATGATTACCCAATATTCATGGTTCTTCCCATTAAACTTTGGAAGTTGGGGATTCATCAGGCTGGTGCCTGTCACTGCCATCGTAACTATGAAAACACGACAGTTTTCTTGACTGTGTTAAAAAAGAAAATGAAACAATCAAAATCTTTTGACTGTGTAAACAAACAGAAGCTTTCTCTCTACTGGAGAAATCCACTTCAAAAACCTTCTTACAGATTCTGCAGTGAAGAGTGATCTCTGCTTCGTTCACTGAGCACCTAGACTAGCTCCGATACTATGTTGGAAATTTTTGATAATTTCAAACACACAAAGGAAAATAAAATTCCTCTTCCACAACACAGAGATTAAAATAAAAATGCAGACAGAGAGATGGCATAAAAACTTCAATTTCATTAAAAACAAAAACTCTGCTACAAAAGTGAAATTATTTCTTCAGAACAAAGTTCTGGATTCACAAAACAAATCTTCTACTGGCTGCTACAAATGCAACTCTTCAATTTTTCTTCTCTGTTTTTTTTTCTTCAGCCTCCGGGCTCTCTCAAAACAATACATAGCCCTTTTTTTTCAATGCACGACATGTTACATTATATATGTATATATTTATAAATATTTCATATATATATATATATATATAACCAAAGTTTAAAACACAAAATGTTCCGCGGTAAAAAAATATTAACCCAAAGTTAAAACTTTAAAACATAATGCAGTAAAAAAAATTAAATCAAAACATTCAAATTTTATACGTTCCTTATTCCGTGGCATAAAAATATTGTGAAAGAGCTAATTTCTTTCCCCACGGAATTGCCTTGAGCGGTTCAGAGGAGTGATGACATCACCTCCTCCAGTGGGTCAATTTCCCTTTTCGTTCCTCATAATGGATGCCGCCGGAATGGTGCTACTGCAAACTTAATTCAAATAAAAAATGGTTGGTACAATGTTTAATGTAGTAGATTCTGCAGATAAGAAACATGGGGTTCAGTAGTGGGTTTCGTGGAGTGAAAATCGCAACTGGAGATTTGTTGCTACAATCGTCCTTCAAATTCCCATCAACATTAACTCGCCGTCCTGCTGTTCTTCCTAAGGAAGTTGGAATTAAATTCCAACAACCATGTTCATTTTTGGGGATTCGCTAGCAGACGCTGGTACCAATAATTTCATTGGAAACACAACCTCCAAAGCTAATTTTCTGCCTTATGGGGAGACCTTCTTCCATCACCCCACTGGTGGTTTCACTAATGGCCGAACTACATTCAATTTCATCGGTATTTTTTTTATCCTACTTATTCACCTAATTATCCCACTTAGTGATATTTATATGGTTGATTCTATCATAATTAGATTATTAATATACATATGATATTTTTATTCACAACTACTAAGTTAAGGTTTTCTTTTCCACCTCCATAATTGAACCCATGATCTAACTTCTCTCGTGGTATCAATTTCGCATCTGGAGGAAGCGGATTGCTAGATTCCACGGGAAATTGCATGGTGAGTGCCAAAATATATACATGTTCAATCTAATTGAATTTACATGTTCAAAACAAGCAATTAAACGTTGTTGGTGTTTTCGCTGCATAATATCATCCCTTTAAGTCTCCAAATATGCCAGTTCGCCAACTATTCTTCGCGTCTCGAACAAAGCTTGGAGGAGCTTATTATGCGAAAAAATATATATCCCAATCATTGTATGCCATTAGCAGTGTTGGAAATGATATTGGCCTCAACTATTTAGGGAATACCACCTTCTGAAAGAACACAAGTGCTAAGGATTTCGTTAAGCTGCTGCTTAGTAAATATAATGAACATTTGTTGGTACATATTTTATTTTCCGGCCAGTTTATTGCTCGATGTTTCAACTTTCCATTATGTTAAATTTTGGGGGTATTTTCTTTTTCATGGTGGATGTTATAGAGCCTATACAGTAAGGGGTCAAGAACTTCATTGTAATAGGCTTCCCACTTCTGGGTTGTAGTCCAAATTCAAGGCTCGTAGGAATAAAGGCATATAACGATGGATGTTTGGAAACTGCAAATCTTTTGGTAGTGGAATTTAATCACGGTCTTAGGCTTCTTATCGATCAGTTGAATAAAAAATTAGACAAAGCAACGATCTTGCTCATTAACGCTTATGATTTCATATTAATGATAATTCAACATGGAAAATCCTATGGTAAGATTTAGGAATATTTGAAAAAGCAGAATAAATTTCGAAAACGCTATAGGGGTGGCTTGGCTTGTGAATTGACGAAATGAAAAAATGGGGCGTGACTTTGATTGGAGGTTTCTAAAACACGACGTCTGCATGCTGCAGAGTGGGGCCATTTAACACAGCTGTGTATTGTGGGTTGGAGATTCCAAAGAATAAGAGTGGAGAATACAAAGCTTTTCTTTGCAAACGTCAAGTGAAATATGTGTTTTGGGATGGAATGCATCCCACTCAGAAAATATATGAGATGGTTTCTCCCCAGATTTGGCAAGGGAATACATCCTACATCACACCTTTCAATCTCAAAACACTGTTGTGCAAACATTGAAGCTGGTATCATCATCTTCGTTGTCTTTGTAATTTGGTAGTGGTGAAGACTTAAACACATCTGTTTAATTGCGATTTCTTTTTCGGCCATCTATGGCCATAGGTTGATGAATGGGCCATAATTGTATAGAGACTTTCAGACCTTGATTGATTGTGAAAGGCATAAAGAAGATTTTTTCCCATAGACAATTAATATTATTAAAGTGATTAATATTCGATTATAAAAAAATTGTGTTTTCTTTGTCCATGACTTTTTCAAATAAAATCAAAAATATTTCTTTATATTTCAATGTGGATTAAAAATAATGAATTTTGAAATAAAATCTAAAATCTTTCATTATGTTTCAATGTGGATTAATAAAAATAAGATAGAGGCATGATTTGAAATTTAAAATAATCTTAATCATATATATTTTTTGTACGTATATTCTTACTAATATATATTTTGATTTTTTTATTATTATATAGCGATATGTATTTTGATTGTTTTTTATTATACATGGGATATGTAGTTCATAGAAGTATATATTTACATCGATAGGTTTATTCTTTTGAATCATTACACTTTTGGGTTTTAGTTAACACTTGTGATTTGCATCTAACATCTATCCAATAATTTGAACTCCAATCTTGGCTTGACATTTGATTGTTGTATCACAATTAGGTTTCTGGTATATTTCCATAGGTTCCTCTGAACCTGTCGTTTCACCAGCTACATTTTCACATTTTCATTGTGAGTATGAGGGTGTTCATTGTGAGTATTGTCCTGATAAAAGCAAATTGACAGAGAATTCTTGCTATGTTCCAATGAATTATGGCAATCAATTTCACACTTTACTCAAAAAAATCAATAACATACATGATATCCGAGATCCCCATGTAAATGACCAGGATTAAACCAATAAAGTTCCTGAAATCATCACATCCACCATCAACCTCATTGAAACGAACACCAGCAATAACAATATTATTTATTTTCATATTTTGGGAATATAATGCAATGGGTGGACTGCTTCTAATAATTCTAGAGACCATTTCTAGGCAACCATTTATGGCAAATATTCAATGGACTCTACAGTATGAAGCATCTTTATCTTATTCAATTTTTCCAATTTAAAAAACCTATCGGCCTTTCTTTGCATCTTTTGGGGCAACTGCTAGTTAGATAGCACTTTACATTATCAAATCAATAACTTTTTGAATACAATTTACACCATAGTTACCAAGTTTTGTGTCAAAAAAATTCAAAAATTGGTTAATACGATTAGATTCGGGTTATAATACGGTAATTTTAATACAATACGGAAAATCTGGATTATGAAAGTAATTCATGTTGACAGTGTTGTTGTTGACAGTGTTCTCCAGCTCTGATTATTTATCCATCCAAACTACGGCAGGAGACACAACGCTCCAGCTTTGATTATTTATCCATCCAAACTACGGTAGAAGACACAACGTTCCAGAATAGCTTCTGATCAAGCAGCAAGTGAACATATACATGGAAACATTAGATCAGCGAGTGTAAAATATATACATGGAAACTTTCATTCCGCTAAGATAAACTTGATTTATACTTTCAGGTTGATTAAAAAAAATTGTATTAGAAAATTTGAAAAAGACAGTAATTTATATTTTAATAAATGTTATAAAAAAATTATATTTAAAAAAATTGTAATTACAAAACTACTAAAATTCTATATTTAATAAATTTCTAAAGTTTAAATTTTATTTTTTTCATTCTCATAATTTTATTGGATGATAGCAATTGACAGGTTGGATGATATCCATTATCCAAATTACAATTAATTTAATTGACGGTTTTGTTTTTCTATCTACTACAAAGATTAATCTACTCACCTTTATTGTTGAATAAATTTGAATCTGAAAGTGATAGTGATTAACATAAATATCTTATATTAGTATATGACATCACTTTAAGCCTATTTTTAATACTAATATCTCATTTCTTACATTGGATTTCATCTTTGCCTTTTTGTTGTTCATATTATTAGTATGAATAAGTTTGATGCATTTTGTCATTGATTGTTTCATAATCTTAAGTAGATAAAAAAAGTGAATGTTAGAAATAAGTAAACAAGGTTATAGTGAAATATTCATTTCAATTTTATAAAATTTTGAAAAAAATAATAATATGTTAATTTTTATAAGATGTATATTTCCCAATATTTTGGATAATAAATTTTATATGGTCGAATTTTGTCTGTATCTAATCAAATTCGAATTCATATTTAGTAACTATGATTTACATAGTGTATGCATGATACATCTAAATACTTTTATCTTAAACAAATCCGGTTTCACCCCAACTGATACCCACTTTTGGCTAAATACTTTTATCTTAAACAAATCCGTCTTCACCACAACTCATACCCACTTTTGGCTATTGCATTGTGCAAGACACCACTCTTATGCTACAATAACACTGTTTTCTGGCAAAGATTGGATTTAATACACTGCAATTTGCTGCAATAACACTGTTTTTCACATTCTCATCCAAAACTGTTGGACGTTTCTCTTACTTTTTTCAACACGCGTTGAACGGGTTTATACAACAGTGTTCCCTCATCGTTGGTCATTCAAAGTAAAACATATTAAAATAATGAGAACAATGTAGATTTAATAACACAAATGAATTGAGGCTTCTGTGAGTTAATTACTTATTAGCCATCACATAAACAAACTTTCTTGATGATTCTTTTTTTTTTTTTCCTGAAAATGAACCACAGGTATGATTTCATAGATCTGGAGACTGAACAAAAAACAACACAATATAGAGAAAAAAATGAGAAACTATGTATATATATATCCTAAATAAAGGATAAAATAATCAAAAATGATATTTAATGTTGGAATTTACTCCCAACTGCATATCTGAACAGGAGGACGAAACTTCAATTTTGATGGGAAATTTAAAGGACATGAGTAGCAATTCCTTATTCTGTTTTGCACTCCACAGTGCATTCAATTTTGTGTTTAATTTACCCCATAAAACCAAATCTGTTTACAAAGGCTGTAGCCCTTTCCTATTCACAAAATCGTGGTTTGACCACGTTACCTCCGTGCCATTAAACCTTTGCACCTACCCGCATTCAAAACCCGCGCCAATCCGTTTGAATTTAAAACCTCCACATCACCATCTCCACCATCCAATACGCGCTCATCGCACCATTCGCAACCTACGCAAAGAGTGGACCCTGCTAGTCCATGTAACACCAGTCTGCAACCAATCGATGTCTTTTTGCACCATCTTCGGCCTACGTCACCGCCTCCTCACAGGCACTTAATAAAAATACCCCACCATGCCATGTCAACAACCGACAGCTAATCAGAAGTGTATCACACAATTTCGTGCTTACATCAGTAGCGCTTCGAAACTACATGATAAGGCTAACTCCACCATCGCCAGCTCACACGCCCTCAACCAATAGCGGCTCACCGAAAAGGTTTGATTCCCAATCAGCGGACGGTTAATCGATGCGATAACCCATTGCATGAAATTTGTAATGCTTGGTTCAAAATTTTTTATCATATGGTTTTAATATATGTCGTGATGAAATTTCGTTTGTAAGGCTTAGACTTAAGATATAAGTTTTATGCGCCGCGACAATAGTTTTATTTTAAACTTAGGATAGGTTTTAATATATGTATTGTAAACATATATGTTTACAATACATATATAGATAGAAGTGTTATAAAATGTAATGTATGCCGAGAGAAGAATATATAATGCAAAAGAGACTGTGTGAGACAGAGTGTGAAGTAGAGTGAGAGAAGAGCTATGTGTGTAGCAGCCAAGTAAAGCAAAATTTTGTAAAACCAGAACTGAAGATTCTGAAGACTGTATCAAGCATTTTGTTGTTGATGAAAGAAAATAAATTTTGTTTTTATGCTTCAACTGCAATTTTTTTTTTTGAAATATCTGTGTTGATAGAGGACATTTTGTTCCTCATTGTTTGTTAAGGAATCATCAGAAATTCCAGCATGCTATCGGAGCTAGTCCAGGCTCTCAGCAAGTGCTTAAGAAGCTAAAGGAAGAAGAAGACTATTGAAGCTTTTGTCTAGCAGAGTGAAAGTTCAGAAATTCAGGTATTTATCAAAAACAGAGTTATTGTTTGTTTTACGAATACAGTCCGGAGAGCTGTAAAAGAGAAGTCTTAAGAGTTTTAGAGACAGAGGTTATCTCTCCAGCAGTGAGAAACTTTGTTTAAATACACAGTCAAGTTTTAGCATAGTTCTGCAAGGCTAGGAATGGCAGGAGCCAACACAAGCACGAGTATGGGAAGTACTCAACTCCCACAGTTCAATGGGAAGAACTATGACTATTGGGAAATCACAATGAGAACCCTACTTGCATCTCAAGATTTATGGGAGCTAGTTGAAGATGGTTTAGAAGAACCAATAGATGAACAAGCATTTAATGCCTTAACACAGACAAAGAAAGATTTTTTGAAGAGTAATATAAAGAATGACTCAAAAAACCTCTTCTATCTCTATCAAGCAGTGCATGAAAGCATATTTCCAAGAATTGTAGAAGCAATGAAGTCCAAGGATGCATGGTATGCCCTTTAGTCAGCCTATCAAGGAATGGAGAAGGCAAAGACAACAAAGCTTCAATTAATGAGAAGAGATTTTGAAGTCATTTGCATGAAGGAGTCTGATACAATAGACTCATTCTTCACACTATTGATTGGGTTGGTTACCCAAATGAGATCTCATGGAGAGACAATAGAAGAAAGAAGAATAGTGGAGAAAGTATTGAGGAGCTTACCCTTAAGATTTGATGTGATAGTAACAACCATTGAAGAGAAAAAGGATCTCTCAATGTTTACTGTTGATGAGCTTCATGCATCATTGATGACACTTGAACAAAGACTGAGCAGAGTAACAAACTCATCTCTGGAGCATGCCTTCAAGGCCCAAATGTCTTTTGGAAGAGGAAGAGATCAAGGCAGATCAAACTACAAAGGAAAAGGTAGAGGCAGAAGCCAAAATAAAGGAAGGAATAGCCCTGCAAATACAAGTGGAAGGGGCAGCAACCAAAGTCAGAATCAAATCCAAGGAAAAACCCAACAAGGTGGACAAAATCAAGCACATGGACAAAGGTATGATAAATCCGAAGCCCAATGGCATTACTATAAGAAGTATGCACATTATGAAAATGAATGTAGGAAGAAACATAGTGACATGGGTAATAGGCCCAGTGCTAACTTTACTAAAGAAACTCTAAGCCAAGAAAATTTGTTTTTTGCAAGTAATACGGTTGAAGAAAAGAATGAAGATATATGGTTTCTATATTCAGGATGTAGTAACCATATGACTGGAAACATTTCTATGTTTTCCATGTTAAATGAAAATTTGAAGTCTCAAGTAACATTGGGTACAGACAACAAAGTCTCTATCATGGGGAAAGGCAGAGTAAGTGTTTTGACAAAGAAAGGAGAAAGGAGATCCATATCAAATGTATACTATGTGCTTGGTATGAAGTGTAACCTTTTTAATATTAGACAACTCATTCAGAAAGGCTATGATGTATTCTTTTAAGATGATGTATATACCATCATGGACATACCACCAAGCAAATAGAGGATTTCACAAGTGAAGATGACAAGAAACAAGATGTTTCCTCTCAAGATGAGAGAAAATTTGAAGAAAGGAGCTGCAATGGCAGCAATGACACAAGAGACTTACTAAAGAGAAGAAAAAGATGAAAACTGGTTATGGAATTTGAGATTTGGACATCTCAACTTTGGAGGTCTAAATTTATTGCACAAAAAAGGTATGGTAAAGGGATTACCATTGATTGAGAAGCCAGATAGCCTATATGAAGGTTGCATCTTGGGAAAATAACACAGAGAAAGATTTCCACCATGAAAGAGCATAAGGGAAAAATCACCCTTAGAAATAGTCCATTCAGATTTGTGTGGACCAATGCAAACACCATCATTAGCATGCAGCCACTATATGCTAACCTTTATTGATGATTACACAAGAAAAACATGGGTATATTTCTTGAAATTGAAGAGTGAAGTGTTTGAGAAATTTTACCACTTTAAATCTCTTGTTGAGAGTCAAAGTGGGCAGCATATAAAATTTTTAAGGACTGATAGAGGAGGAGAATATATCTCTAAATATTTTATGCGTTTTTCAGAGAACATGAAATTCATAAGCAATTTAGAGCAAGGTATACACTTTAGCAAAATGGAGTTGTTGAAAGGAAAAACAGAACCATCATGGACATGGTAAGAAGCATGCTGAAGGCAAAACATTTTCCAAATGAATATTGGGATGAAGCTGTACATTGTGCAACATATGTATTGAATATATGCCCAACAAAGAGTGTTATGAACAGAGTTCCGGAAGAAGCATGGAGTGGCATAAAAAAATTTGTCACCCACATGAGAGTATTTGGTTGTGTGGCTTATGCACACATTCCAGATTAGCTAAGGAAGAAGTTGGATAGTAAGGGGGAGAAGTACATATTTGTAGGATACAGTGAAGAATAAAAGGCATACAGACTATATAACTCATCCACCAAGAATTTTATGATAAGTAGAGATGTGCAGTTTATTGAGGAAGAAGTTTGGGATGGAAGCATTGATAAAAGAGTGAATGTAAAAACCTGTTTGTCTCATGATGATAATGAGAAAGAAATGGCTGAAAGAAATCTTTCATTAGCAACACCACCTCCACCAACACAAGGACACCAAGGGACACCACAAGCTAGTATGAGAACACCCTTGAGAAGCCATGACAATGCTTCTCCAAGCACATCACAAGGACCAGATTTGAGTGCTTCTACAAGCACAAGTTCAACAAGTGAAAGAGGAACCAGATTCATAAGTCTAAATGAAATATATGAGCAAGAGGAAAATAATGAAGGTATGAAATCTTTATTTTCATATAGAAGATCCTATTAATTTTGAAGAAGAAGTAAAAGATAAGAAATGGATAAATGCTATGGATGAAGAAATAAATGCAATAGAGAAGAACAAGACATGGGAATTAGTTGATCTCCCAAAAGGCAAGGAAGTAATTGGAGTGAAATGGGTTTATAAAACCAAAAGCAATGCTGAAGGTAATATTGAAAGGCACAAGGTCAGACTTGTTGTCAAAGGCTACAAGCAGCAACAAGGAAGAGATTATGAAGAAACTTTTGCACCAGTTGCAAGAATGGAAATAGTAAGAGTAGTGTTGTCCATAGCAGCACAACACAAATGGATGTGAAATCAACATTCCTAAATGGAGTATTGATGGAAGAGGTTTATGTTGAACAACCTCTGGGATATGAGAAAGAAGGCCAAGATCACAAGGTATGCAAATTTAAGAAAGCTCTGTATGGGATAAAACAAGCACCAAGAGCATGGTACAGTAGGATAGATGCCTATCTACTGGAAAATGGGTTTGAGAAATGTGAAAGAGAACCCACACTATACATCAAAGAAAAATATGGTAAGATGCTCATTGTTCTTTTATATTTTGATAATGTGATCTTTATAGGTAATGATGCTTACCTCATTGAGAATTTTATGACAATCATGAAAGAAGAATTTGAGATGACTGATATGGGATTGCTGAGATACTTCTTAGGAATAGAAGTAGAGAAAAATGAAAATAAAATTTTTATTTCTCAAGCAAAATATGTGAAAGAAGTTTTGGAAATATTTAATATGCTGGATTTCAAAGCAGCAACTACTCCTACAGTGATGGGATTGAAGTTAAGAAAAGAAAACAACAACAAGAATTTTGAGCTAAGTTTGTATAAAAGCATAGTTGGTAGCCTTATGTATTTGAATGCAACTAGGCCAGATATTATGCATGTTGTGATTTTAATTTCCAAATTTATTGAAAGGACAAAGGATGCACATTGGCAAGTAGAAAAGAGAATTCTAAGGTATGTGAAAGGAACAAAGAGGTATGGTATTTTATACACCTCTTCAGAAAATTTTGAATTAGTTGGATATACTGACAATGATTGGGTTGGAAGTATAGAAGACAGGAAAAGCACCTAAGGTTATGTTTTTCATATGGGATCATAAGCCATCTCATGGGCTTCTAAGAAACAACCAATTGTGGCTTTATCAACAGCAGAGGCAGAGTATGTGGCAGCTACGACAACGAAATGTCAAGCAGTATGGATGAGGAGGATGTTAAGAGATTTGTGTCATGAACAGGTAAAAGGCACAATAGTCTATTGTGATAATAGCTTAGCAATAGCTTTATCAAATAATTCAGTGTTTCATAAAATAAAAAAACACATTGATGCAAAGTATCACTACATCAGAGAATTAGTGAACAATGGAGAAATTGATTTGCAACACTGCAAAACAAAAGAACAGTTTGCTGATATTTTAACAAAACCATTGGGGCATAAAAGTTTTAATTTTCTCAGGAAGTGTATGGGAATGCAAGAAAGAAATAGTTATGATTAATGGGGAGTGTTGGAATTTACTCCCAACTGCATATCTAAATAGGAGGACAGAACTTCAATTTTGATGGGAAATTTAAAGGACAGGAGCAACAATTCCTTGTTCTATTTTGCACTCCACGGTGCATTCAATTTTGTATTTAATTTACCCTGCAAAACCAAATATTTTTACAAATTTTGTAGCCCTTTCCGACTCACAAAATCATGGCTTGACCTCGTTACCTCTGTGCCATTAAACCTCTGCACCTACCCACACTCAAAATCCGTGCCAATCTGTTTGAATTTAAAACCTCCACATCACCATCTCTGCCATCCAATAGGCACTCATCGCACCATTCGCAACCTAGGGAAAGAGTGGACCCCGCCAGTCCACGTCACACCTGTTTGCAACCAATCAGTGTTGTTTCGCACCGTCTCCTGCCTACGTCACCACCTCTTCATAGGCGCGCAATAAACATACCCCACCATGCCATGTCAACAACAGACAGCCAATCAGAGGTGTATCGCATGATTTCCTGCTTACGTCGGCAGCCCTCTGAAACTGTGCAATAAGGCCAACCCCACCAATGCCATCTCACACGCCCTCAACCAATAGTGGCTCATCGAAAAGGTTTGATGCCCATTCAGTCGACGGGTAGATCGATTCGATAACCCATCGCATGAAATTCGTAATTTTTGGTTCAAAAGTTTTTATCATATGGTTTTAATATATGCCGCGATGAAATTTCATTTGTAAGGCTTAGACTTAGGATATAAGTTTTATGCGCCGCGACAATAGTTTTATTTTAAACTTAGGATAAGTTTTAATATATGTATTGTAAACATATATGTTTACAATACATATATAGACATAAGTGTTATAAAATGTAATGTATGCCGAGATCAGAATAAATAATGCGAAAGAGACTATGTGAGTCAGAGTGTGAAGCAGAGTGAGAGAAGAGCTGTGTGTATAGCAGCCAAGTAAAGCAAAATTTTGTAAAACCAGAACTGAATATTCTGAAGACTATATCAAGCATTTTTGTTGTTAATGAAAGAAAATAAAGTTTGTTTTTATGATTCACATGCAATTTATTTTATTTTTTCAAATCTCTGTGTTGATAGAAGACATTTTGCTCCTCATTTTTTGTTAAGGAATCATTAGAAATTCCAACATTTAATATCACAAAGCAATTTCAGAATTGAAATATTAGCCATGACATAAACAACTTTAGAGTACACTGTCTTGATGATCCATTTTCAAAACAAGATATTATTTTCTTTTGTTCTCAATGATAATTTGGAAACTATGTATGTATATATATCCTAAATAAACAATACAGTAATTATATGGACTTTGTGTTCTCACCCATTACACGTATCTACCTCGAAACTGCTTATCTATGTAACACGAGAAAGAGCCTCTGATCTCCAACCCTTAATAACATTGGAATTTTGTCGCAGCTTCTCTTCATGAATTTCAAAGTCCGACGCCGTCTTCTTGTCAAGTGTGTGTAGGGCTTCACCATACACTCATCTTTTTTTCCCCATCAAAGCTTAACAAACTGGAATAATGGCTGACCCCGACTCATTTCAGCATTACTTTTAGAGAAAATAGCGATATGGACAGAGGCGATTCAAATATCGTCTTCTATTTCAAAAGTTATGTTGTCCCCTGCTTGCAATTCCTCCTCGTCCAGGAAGACTCTCAAACCATGTGAGAGGCACCTACGCTACAGATGGCTGGTGAAGGTTTTATTTGTATCAAGGCCACAATGATCTAAGAAAACATCATTATACATGTTTGCGCAAGATGCAGTGGCGGAGGCCGATCCGACGACCATTGATACACAGATAAACAGAAAACCAGAATAGAAAATGTGAGTGCCATGCTGCAAACTGTGCACCAGTTTATGTTTGGTAACCCTTTATTTACCCTTATTTATACCCCCAACAAAAAATTTGGATGAGCATAATGCCTTTGCCAAGTTGCAGCGACCCACGTTCAATTCATGTTACTGGTGTGCATATTGACAAAATTATTTGACTATTTCGCTATTAGTATATTTTTTTATATTAAATAAAACCCCCTACGTGTTTTAAATATTTAATTGAAATTTTTGTTATTTAATTATATATTGAAATAGGACAGCGCAACTGCGGCATGTGAGTTTCAGATATTTTTACTTAAATATAATTTAATTAAATAAAACACCACTCATGGTTGCATTTGCTCATGAAATACTTATTGGCAAAGGGCTAATGCCAACCAGAAAACACCTATTTCTGCTGATTAAATTATTTTGTTATCAATTAAAATTAAAACTCTTGAAATGTTTAAGAGATTATATACTAGCATTTGCACCAAAAAGGTGCAAAGACATGCCGATAGAAGTGTAAATGAATGTAGAGTGACGTACAGGTAGCACTACAGGAAATAAGGATGTGGACATGGAAGGCATGAGGAATTAGGAGGCTAAATTATTGGTAAATTAGAGCTTTCCAAGTGGGTAAAACTGCATTATAGAATCTACAATATATCCAATTTCTATCACCGAACTCAAAATTAAACTAGAAGAAATCTTTGAAGAGACATCACTATGATATTCTACCATCTTCCCTTAACAAAATTGTGGAGATTATGATGAGAATTTGTTTGGATGGGGGAGAAAAAAAAAACAATTGAAAAACACACATTTCACGGGGTGCTCAAGAGCCTAAATGAATTGAAATGTTGTCCTTTTCTGCAATTTAAGGAATTCCTTAATAATTTTTGCATGTTGTGATTTTGGATGAGAAACAAGTGGAGTATGTGCTACCATGTATATATAGTCAATGGATATATATTCAAAAATAGGAGCGGACCAATTTTGAGTAGATATCAAGGCTAGTACTGGAAAGGAAAAGGGCTTGTGAGTTCTATCTAGTGTTAAATACTCTCAAATAAAACTTAGATCTCAAGGCTAACACTGGAAAGGAAAAGGGCTTGCAAGTTCTATCTAGTGTTAAAGACTCTCAGATAAAACTTCTGAGAAAGTATAACTTCTGAGAAATTGTTTGTTGTAAATAGAATATTCCAAGTAGTTTTTTTTCGTGAGAGAAGGAGTGGCATAAAGAAAATAGTATAATAAGGCTATGATCTGAAGCACCCTCTACACTCCACAAAATTCTTGGAGGCCAATGAAAATTGAAGATCCCACCCTTTAGAGCTCAAAAACTTCATCTTTTCAACTATTTATATGACTCTAAGGCCTTATATTATTTCATGTCATTGTTAATCATGGAAAAGTTAGGGTTAAACATCACAAGGAAATATGAAGATATATATATTTTTTTACACTAAGAAATACCATTGTTTGGGAATTATCTCTTAAAGGGAAGGGTTCCATTATGATATGAAGCTTGAATTTGAGTGCACCAAATTTGTTGCTAAGTACCAATCCTTAATCTTGGGATTGTATATCAAAAGTTTGAAATTTTTTGGGGTTCCAACCTAATAGTGAACTAAGTAAAATAAATTTTCCAAACCAAGCACCTAAATTTTTGAAAATATATGCATGAAGTTTGGGATATGTTATTTTCTACACCAAGAAGACTTCGAATACAAAGTGATTGGTTGTACGTATAAGACACTCCTTGAGGTTAAGTTCATTCCTAAGGTCATCAATTTAAATCCTTTGGGTAGTTTCACTTTCCCAACTAAAAAAAAAAAAAAAACATTTCTATTGTTTACATGGAAGTGAATCATGGTGATATCAACTTGGCAATATATATTGTTGAATCCTTAAAATTTCTAATCATAATCACTTATTTTACTCCACTAAAATCATACACAAACTTATTATTTTAAACATATTTTTTAAATAATAAATTAATAAAAAATTATCAACCATAGTGAATGAAAATACCAACATGCTAATTAATTTTTATATAGTAAAGAAGATATAACCAAACCTAATACAAACCAACAACCTAATCTATCTTTCCTAACATGATGGTGAGCATCAAGTCACGTTAAAAACCACTTTCAACTCTAAAATTATAAGCTTTCAAAAGTTGTACTTTTATTTATATATTTTTATTAAAATGATATCCCATAAACCAAAAATATCTAAGGTAGTCTACGGCTACAAGATAGAGATAGAGGAAATCTTAGTTTATGAACTTATCCAGAACTCTTTATCCTATAAAGAGGAGAGTATATCAAGCTATTTAGATGGTCTAAGCATCTTTTTGCTGGGAAGTATGAGGATGTAAAGACTTATGTGAAGAATGTACATTTCAATGTTAGATGTCTCCCGGGAGAAATCAGTCACATTAAAAATCTGGTAGTCCTGGAAGCCAGCAAGAACATTCACCATCTGGTGGATATACCAGAATCGATAAGCCATTTGGTGTGCTTGATGGAGTTAGGCTTGAGTTGCAAACATCTTTCCATTCCACCAGATTCATTTGGGGCTTTGGAAAAATTTCAAATATTGAGGTTAGAAGGGAACCTCTAGATTTTCGTCTACGTGAAATAGTAGAAAACAACGTAGAAGCAGTGAAGTGTTACCCGCGTAAGCAATTGATGAAAAATAAGCATATTTAGTGGAATATTTCCATGCATTTAAGTGGTTGGATTGAATTCCTGAGCGGGGGTGGATGTGCGTGATAGTCATGCAGAGATTCTAATGTATCAGTTCGACTATCATGGAATTGGTATCGAACAATGAAAGTAGAATGCTATTCTTTGTTCCCTTGCTTCCATTAGTCTCCTTGGTACCAAGACATAACTCCCAAGATTGGGGATTGATTACTAAAAATGAACCAAAGTAAATTGACATTTTAGAAAACGTCAGGGTGAAAGCATCCAGGAATGAAATGAGGGTACTCTCCTCAGCCTGAAAAAGTTGCAATGTGAGAGCATAATTATTTAACTATAAAGTCCTTAGCTGTTGTTCTCTTTGTGATAAAAATTGCTTCACGCACTCCAATTCATGACTTATTTCATCATGCTCCTTTTGACGTTAGTGTTGTATGGATATTGCTCGCTTGAGAATAATATTATCATGAGAAGGACTTTCTACTTGCTGCTTCAGTACTGCATTTTCCTTTTGCAAGTTTTCAGCATAAATAAAATCTCCTACTGTGCAATTAACTATGGAATTTTCAAGCGCCTCCATTGATTTTGTAACAAATGTATCGTCCATATCGAATTCTGCATCTTACAAAAGAAACTCCACCCACTCAGAACCATTAAATGAAATGACTACATATGCCTATAGACCAGGATATGGATTAGTAGGACTTCTTGTTGGAGAAAAAGGGACTATTGACTTACGAGGGCGGAACCCCTTAGAAGTGGGTGGTTTTGTAATTTTTGCATCTTCTTGATAAGAAAGTGACCTCTTTTGAGATACTAGTAAAGTGCCAAACATGGTTTCAATTAGCTCTCTTCTCTGTCTCCCTTAGTATGTAATGCGAATAAAACTAAGAATTGAAAGTCTTACCAGGACACTAAAATTGAATACAACGCCTCTAAATGTACTTAACATATGTTGATTGGTTTACAAGAAATATTGGGATAATGCTAAATGCTGCAAAAAAATTCCTTAGACACATGTCCTAGGCACATTTCCTTTTTAAGATGTTCAAAGGCCTTAGTTGCTTCAAGAGTCCATGAAAATGCATATTTCTTCAATAATGTTGTTAGAGGCACTGCTATTCTCCCATAATTCTTAACAAACTTGCAATAATACCCTGTTAACCCAAGAAATCCGCACAACTTCTTTATGGTTTTGGGGACTTTCCATTCCTTAATGGCTTCAATTTTGTTAGGGTCTACCTTAACATCCTCGTGAGATACAATATGACCCAGATATTCCACCTCTTGTACTCCAAAGAAACATTTGGATGTTTTTGCATATAATTGTTTCTCCTCCAATAGTTTGAGCACCCTGTCAACTTGTTGAACATGATCCTTCCAAGACCTGCTGTAGATTAGTATATCATCAAAAAATACCAGCACAAATTTTCTAAGGAAGGGTTAGAAAATGGAATTCATCAACGCCTTAGAAATAAGCCACTTCGAGGGGGCAAACTTCAATACATTACATGAATGAACAATTCTTGGATGATACAAATTACCAAAACCTCCTTCTATATATAGGAGTCCATGGGGCCAAAATGTAATCCTAGTGGAGCCACAATGTAATCCTAGCCGACCTAACAATAATAATGTAAGGGCACAATAATAACAATATGGGGGTTACAGGGGTACAATAATAAAAATAAGGGGGACTACACTAACATAATAAGGGGCTACACTATTAATATAGGGACGTAACATGCCCCTCTCCTTCAAACAATTGTTGTCCTCAACTCTTGATTATTTCTTGATGCTTCTGTATAAAATTCTCATCCTCCTATGTGAAATCTTCTACAGGAAAGTTCTTCCACTTGCTGAGATACTCTGAAATTGATCGTACTTGTCAAGTTCTTGTTTTTGTATTTCTGGAACTGTTTTCGATGTTGTTAGTATGAATCCTTCGTCGAAGTCTACGAAAAAGGACCACTTTAGCTATGCATAACTAATAGCCCTAACAACAATAGTGGCTACCAATATCTTCAGATCTGCGGTTAGTTAGACATAAAAGAACTGCAAAAACCAGACCTATGCATGGAAAGACATTAAGCAGAAAAAGTAAGGGTTTGCTCCATATACCAATAGACAAGACAAGAACAATTTTTGAAAGAATTTTTTTGTATTAATCGGGCACCTGGGAGGAAAACAAGAAGGTGTATCCAATTCTCCTCAGCGGGATGGGTTCTTGGAAGTCCTCAGCACTTCAGATCTAAGCTTTCTCTCTCTTGTAGGTGTAGAAAACCCAATGCAAAAAATGGAGCTCAATGGGAACAAATGATAAAAATGGGACCAAGTGTATAGATCCAGAGTGATCTAGTAGGCAACAAAAGGTGAGGAATAATGGGGAAAACCCTCCTATTTATAACAAAATATTGGGTCATTCTAGATCTTGGTGCATGATTAAAATAATGTTAACCAAATCTAGATCCACCTTTTATGAAATATTTTATTATATTTGTTGGAGGGAAAAAGTATTTGACTTGGGTCAAATCCCTTTATTTGTTAATAATAAATAAATAAATGATTTATTTATCTTTTTAGGAAGTGGTTGAAGGATAATCAAATAAATAATGATTTATTTGATTATTTGTGGGTGATTTGGTCATATTTAACAAGGAATATTATCTAAATAAGATTTAAATAATTATTCCTAGAAAATAATAAGATAAATAAAGGTTTATCTAATTAATTTCTTTGTTTTTAGGTTAAACATGACTGGGAATAATAATTAAATTATGGTTTAATTAATTATTAAATCAAACAATAGTTTGTTTAATACTCACTTTAGGTTTCTGTTGGACTATAAACAACCTAATAAATGTGGTTTATTAAGTTATTGTATACATAGTGAAGGCAATTTTACTTAGGGTAAATTGGTCTTACATGGTGTACTTAGTCCCATCCCAATGATAATAGGTTAGATGACCAAAAAATGGTCTAATAACAGATGTGATGTTGATCTTCCTGTTGTTTCATTTTATTCTGCACCAAAGTTAGGTTATCATTTGAGAGTTGGAGAACTTGTTGTTGATGCTAGATGTGACCTTCCACTACTTTATCAACCATATTAGATTTTATTTGA
This sequence comes from Pinus albicaulis, assembly GCA_034641835.2. NCBI lineage: Eukaryota > Viridiplantae > Streptophyta > Pinopsida > Pinales > Pinaceae > Pinus > Pinus albicaulis. Next base: position 192,317,278 of record CM076583.1, on the reverse strand, counting down.
TCCTTCAAACCATCCAAATTAGCCTCCATTTCTTCTTTTAAACCATCTATGTCATCTTCAGTTGCTCTTCATAAGATCGAAATTTGTTGCACTTGGTACCGTAATTTTGATATCTCATACTGCAATTCTTCCTCTTCATGTGTAATAGTATAAATTTTTGAGGGCTTAATGAATATGGAATTATTTTTGGAAGCCATTATAGAACCCAATTCTGATAAAAATGCTTCAATATGCGCTTGGAATCACTTCAAACTGCTTTTTCAAACAAGACACATGCAATTTGAAAACAAATACACACATTTTTCTTTCTTTTGAGGAGCTCAATATTGAAAATAAATTATCTCTGTGATTTCGGATCTTCAATATCTGAAATTTTTTACTGAGGTGGCCCTCTAAATTCTCTTTTGAATGCCACAGGTCTGACCTGATTTGGATTCTTGAAGTCAAAGTTGTGCCCAATATCCTACGATGACCTAATTATGGACTAGTTCAATAGAGCGAACTTGTACGAATTTCCACGTGTCATTGTTTCCTCCTTTAGCTCTGAATTTGATAGAAAGAAAACTACAGTCCGTGTACTTGTAGCCACTTTTTACAGAATTCCAATCCGATGTTCATAGAGAGAGTTATGAATATTTTCCCACGATCACCTCTTTGATATGAAATTCAGGAGCTTGCAAAAGACCTAACTTCCACAGACCATATCTCTGAAAATATTGTGAACCAAGATCTAAAATTTTGCAAGATGTTCCTCGGGATTTCGGCTTCACACTCTAAACATTTTAGCTTTAGAACCTTCATAGAAAAAAAGTTATAGCAAAAATTCCACGATGACCTGTTTGGAGCAGCAAAACCCTAGAATCCAAAGCTCTGATACCAAATGTTGTGAAACCAGCTCCAAAAATAGAAGAAAAGAGATATCAACGCCTTATAAATAAGCCACTTCGAGGGGGAAACCTCCAATACATTACATGAATGAACAATTCTTGGATGATACAAATAAAAAAACCTCCTTTCTATATATAGGAGTCCATGGGGCCACAATGTAATCCTAGTGGGGCCACAATGTAATCCTAGCTGACCTAACAATAATAATTTAAGGGCACAATAATAACAATATTGGGGTTACAGGGGTACAACAATAACAATAAGGGGGGCTACACTAACATAATAAGGGACTATACTAGTAATATAGGGACCTAACACGCCCATAAAATTTTGGGAGTAGGAAATCAATAATACCGCAACACGAAACCTCTCAACCGACTCCATTTTGATCTCCTATAGAAATTTAAATCGGGAAACACACTTTGTGTCATGTAATGTAGGACAGAAGTGGTCTGTTTTCTAGTTAAGTGACAAGTATGTAGTAGAGATTTTTCTCATAAAAAAGTTTTGAATTTATTAATAGTCCCAAGAGTCACTATAGAAATATCTAGTGGCACTTCTCTTAATCCATCATGCTATAAGAACCCAATTTTAGACGCAAAAACAAAAAAATTTGAACAATCGCTGAATTATTGAAAAAATGGCAATACAGTAGCAGTCATCATGCATTCTGAACAAATTCTAAGGGTTTCATTTTCGATATTCAAACTGCACAAAGGTTGCAATGTCAATGTTGTTGTGGTTCAAATGGAGGTTGTGTCAGCCTCCATTGAGAAGGGTAGCAGCAACAAATTTGATATTAGCATCTACATCCTCTCAATTACGTTTTTTATTTCAACTACATTTGCATTCTCTAGACACAAACAATATTTGATGGGATTAGTTAAATTTCTTGTTCGCGAGTTGTGGCTGCTGCTAAGAAAAAGGGACAAAAAAATACAAATCCCTGGTTAAATCTTTGGGAGGAAATATGGAAATCCTTAAACAAAACAAGATTTCAGTTCATTTCTAGCTTCCATGTACTTTTGACTAAAGTCTATTTGTTTTAGGGATTGATAATTTGTGTGTTGGCTGCCTCATTCACAAAGAGATTTTCCTTGGCTGGTCGAATGGTGGATTCTGGGTGGTTTGAAGGGATTTTCCTCAGCTGTTCGAATGGTGGACTTTGGGCAGTTTGGAATGCACTGCGAAAAGATAAAAGTAGGTTCCCTGCGTTGGGGCATTATTAGTGTGCGAAGGATATACTCGAGGCAAAAATAAGGACAAATTATCATACTGTATTCTATGATTCCATGGATGGTAAGCATATAATTGGACTGCGGAAGGGGAAGTGGAAGTGGGAAAGTGTAGATGATGTGTGTTAAATGGCTTCTATGCAGATTTGTATATGCTTCAAAGAAATATTGAGGAAATATGTTTGATTTGAGAGATTGTGGAAATATCTTTGATTTTTCTCACATCTGTTTTCAGTTGGTTGGTTTCGTTATGAGGGATTTGGTGTGGATGCCGTAGTTTTTTTAGTTTTTTTACAGCAACATATCAGTTCTGATCTATACTCTATACTCCATATCTGTGAGATGCAACAGATTATTTCTCATCAAGATTCCATATCCGAGAGTTCAGTAAATCTGAGAGTTCAGGTTCGTAAATTTTATGGAATTTTTGTGAGTTCAAGTTCAAGTTCGTAAATCAGAGAGTTCAAGTTTGAGATGGAATTTAATGAGAAGGAATTTTTGCAAGAAAAATCAAGTTCATAAATGAGATGGACTTTTCTCTAAGCACGAGAAAATAAGTAAAGTTTTTGTACGAAGTGACAATGTTGGGATTCGGGGGTGACAACTGTTGGGGTTTTTACTAAGTGACACTGTTGGGATTTGGGAGTGACAGATATTGAGGATGACGAACCTCAACAGTGTCACAAATAAGAACTCCCACAATAGAATTCCTATCGGCATAATAATTTAGATTCATTTTCCCACTTGCACCCTTAGTTGTTAAATATTCTTTTTCCTCATAAATATTCTTTTTCCTTATGGATGGATTCATGAGGTAAACAATTTACATTGTTTGTTTATCGTGTTTAAACTTATTAACATGAGCACATCCACATCAATAGTGGTGGTGTAGGAATAGGAATCACTATAAATTAATTATTTAAAATAAATTAATATAAATATTGGTAAATTTAAAATAAATTGTATTGATAAAAAAATTATAATGGGAAAGATTAATTTCATAAATCAATTTTTTAATATTAGAAATTGTATCTATAGGTGTAAAGGAACGCTTAAGGAAAGCTTATAGGAGAAGTGAGGAATATGGAAGGGGATAATCAAGCAAAATATATAAATAATGAAATACAATTTGTCAAATATATGGATAATGAAATACAATTGAAATTTGAATTTCTATATATGTTGTAAATAATGTAGCATGAGGTTAAATTTAAGAAGAAATTTACACTAAAATAAATTCCCCTAAACAATGGAAATATTTGGAGGCATAAGGTACATAGAAGAGGAGTTCAGTTTCTTTGGATTTTTTTAAAGCCATGAATTAAATTCTGGAACTATGAGGTATCTATCAACTAAAGATATCAATGACATTTGGGAGAAATAAATTTTATCACTAAGATGTTGTGAAGATGAGAAAAAATTGGATTACAGGTGAAATTCTCGTATCAATGAATGTTCTAAAAGTACTTGTGAAATGTTTTGTGATTGGAAACCTCAGGCAACTGAGGGGTACGTGCCTTTTAAGAGATTTTACATTAGAATTTTTGTGAATTTTTTTTTTGGATGAATATGCCATTTATAGGCAATAGTCCTTTGCAAAAGGATTGAAATATTCGTTGATATGGCTCGCTTGAAATCCACAAATGATTCATCATCTTTAGCAAATAAGAAATGAGGCACTCACTCAATTAAATTGATCTAAAAGGGTAGATCATTTCTTCCTTTTATCTACAATATTTCTTATTCCAAGTTATACAGTTTAGAGAAACAAAGGTTAAATATATAAATTAATATCCAAAAGAAAGAAGAATAAAAAAACATTGAATACAAGTATATTAATGCTCAAGAAAACTGTAGAATTGTATATTTCAGCATCTTCTAATAAAATACAAAAATATGAATTTGTTGAATATTGAATGCACAATTTCCTCTCACTTACCAAACCTAGAGGTAGGGTTTTAGCTAGCCTTAAAAGCCATTTTGAGGAACCTCTTAGCTTCGTGGTTGTACACTTCTTTTTTTACATAAGATATCTAATTTATAATTTTTTATTTTATTTTATTATAATCTAAATTTTGATTTTTTTTTTTTAAATATCTTTTTTAACATAAAGTAAATACACATTTTCTAACATGTAACTCTCATCTTATTAGTTAAAAATTTCAAATAAGAAAATATATATTTTAATATTAAGAAGTATTTTATTATTTAAATATAGAATTTAAATATCTCATATATATATATATATATATATATATATATATATATATATATTTTAAAATAATTCTGAAAATAAATGTTATATATATATATATATATATTAAATTTTTAAATGGTAAAAAATATATTATTAATTGTGCATATTTTGGTCTATTTTAAACATCTTCACATAAAAAGTAAATAAATAAATTCTATTTTTCAAATAAATTTTTGGCTTTATCACTAGGCTCTAAATGCGATATGTTCTTTTCAATAACATTAAGTTCATTGGATCAATGGTTAATTAGGCTCAAGAAATAGGCTTCCTAGAGAGTTTTCATTCTATCATGGTCTTTCTTATCATTAAAAAAACAAAACAAAAATCAACGAAGTCCACTATTTTTTCCAAATACTAGTTTTCTATCTTATTGCAAATGCCACCTTTTTTTTTAGTCTTAGACTCTAATCAAGTTAAGAAAATGTTTTAATCTATACTATTAACATGGAACTCATAATTTTCCATAATATTAAAAAAAAATTACATGTTCTTAAACTTTTTTTCTTTAATGTATTATTATCATTTGTTTTTTATAAATAACTGATTAATTATATATTATTTTTCATTTCATTATTTTTTTTAAATCAACATTTAATTATTCATATCAATGGTTATGATTATGAACTTGGCATATTTGTTAATTATAAAAAAATATACAGTAATAAAAAAAATATTTAATAATTGACTAATTTTTTTTTTTACAAATACTAACATAAATATGAATAATTTAATAAAGAGACCTTTTATCTATCAATGGATATGAGGATCGGCAATGGAAAAGCTTATTTCCTTGTCTATTGGCCATTTAATGGGGTGCGGTGGGTATTGTTCACTGTTAGATTTAAACAACTTTAAATCTAACGGTAGACAATATCTACCACACCGCATTAAATGGCCTATAGACAAGGAAATAAGGCGCGCCATCAGCAATAATTTCCTATTAATTTATGCACATTTCCATTGGATGTTTCATCCTCCAAATCAGTTTTATTATCCAAATAATATTTATTAAAAAAATTGAATTTATAGGGTTAATCTTACATCTTTTCACAAGGTCACTTCCCCGCCCATAGTGTTTTTACTAGTGTCATAGGCTTAATTTTCTCACCAAATAAATAGGAATTTCCAGATGTGATGAATGAGTAATTGTTGGAAGTGACCTTTACCGCATGTTCCTAGGGACATAATAATTATTTATATGATAACTATTTCAATTGAAATTGAAAAAACTAATATATCAAGAATATTAATAATTATTAATATTTTATAATTTTATCCCATTAAAAAGTAACAAAAATATAATTAAATTTGAATTTATAACATTAATATTTCATCCTTTCCAAAGTTTTATTCATGTCCTTTCCCTGCCCAAAGTGTTTCGTAATATTCCCAAGTTTTCACCTGATATTTGGAATATTAGAGTTCTTAATTTTCTTAATGAATTAAGTAAATAAAAGGGTGGAGGGACCCATAACCCTCAATATGAATAAATGTCCACTTTTTGTGTGTGAATGTGGATTAATTAAGCTTAGATATACATGATGAGGTAGTTGAGCAACTACTAATGTGAATGGGATTGGAGATGATGTCTCATTAATTGAGATAGATCATGGAGGTTGATTCAGTCAACTAAGATCTTGAAGATGTCAAATAGAAGATCACGGGACATTCATGATAAAGTGATGGAGGATGTTGTGCAATCAAAGCACACATGATGGAGAGGGTGTACATTGCACCTAAACATGATGGTTGATTTGGTCAAATAGCGTAGTCAAACTTGGAGGATCTTGCACACATGCACAACGCAGTATAGATGAGGGCCAAGGCTTGGGAAGGCTAAAACATTATATAAAGAAGATGAAGGCAAGGATGAGGGCATGTTGGTTATTCTTGATGTAAGGATCTTTTTAGATCTGGAATTGTCATGTGACATTCGATTGCTTTCTTGGGTTGTTTAACAAAGATTGCAAGTGTTTTTTAGCACAGGGTGTTCCTGGTCGGGAATCCCATCTCTTTCTTAGAGTAGCTCTAGAAAGAGTATTGTACTTCATTCTACATCAGGAATTAGCGCCACATCTCTTTTCCTACTTTCTGCAGAAGAATCATATTTAGAAACTGCAAATTTCCGAAGACCAGTTTGGAAGGTGAAAGTTGTCTTCAGTACTTCAGCTGGAGAACTGGTGAGGGTTTATTCCTATCACCTTAGGCTTATAGATCAGCTTCCCAAAGCTTCATTTCAGATCTGGCATCAGGCAAAAAGTTATTGACCTCCTAGGAGAAGTATTTCCTTCAGGAATTACGCTGTCCAAGTTGCAGATCCAAAAGGAGGAAGGAAGTTACTAGCATTACAGCTAGTAATCCTGTGAGGGATCATCACCTCACATTGTCATCATTATTTCCATCATCCTAAAGTTTATTGCAGCATTTTTTAGTAGGCAAAAGGCCTCTCTTTACCTCACAGTGCAGTTTCTATTGACAGTTGTGTTGCAGCAGTTGTAATCATTATCGGAGGATTGAGAAGCTAGATCTAGAGATTCTAGCTTGTAGATTTGGAGAAGGGATCAACCCTTCAAGCTTAGAT
>CM076583.1:191426963-191589575 GCA_034641835.2 Pinus albicaulis | reverse complement strand
TTTGTGTTTTTTTAATTTAATATTTTATAATTTGAAAATAATTGATTAGAATTACCAGTTTTAGTTTGGAGCTCATCAACTGTAAAACGCACACCTTGCGCATCTGCCTCCAGTAAGGACCATATGGAGCAAAGGCCACGTCAGAAGAATTATAGGTAAGGTACTTAATAGCGGCAGAGGAAGGCCTGCCGGCAAAAAGCCGATCATTGCCCTTTAGAAACTCCCCAGCAATTTTGCCGGAAGAGAGGACTAGGGTGAGAGCGGAGGACCCAAGGCGGAGCGACATGAGAGGCCCGTATTTCAGAGAAAGCTCTGCCAGAGCTTGGTGGGGAAGCTTTCCTAGCAGGTGCAGGTTTCCGATAACGGGCAAAGGGAATGGCCCCGGGGGCAGCAGCCGCCTCCGCTTGTGGCTGTAGATGAAACTGAAGAAACTCCATGCCACCGCCAATGCAACCAGAGTTTCAATATAAAACTCTGCGTATTCCCACAGGGACAGGCTTGTAACAGATCCCAATTCCCAGGCCATTCTCAGCTATTCACTCACAAATATTAACAGATCCCAATTCCCAGGCCAGATCTCAATTCCCAGGTATTGTAAGATGGATTTATATTGGTATAAATCAAATGACATTATAAGTTTTAGAGTTTTTTAAAATAAATTTTGATAATATCATGATTTCTCTTTTTGTCATTTAACTTCATTTTTATTGTTTTTGGACATGTGTTTTTAAAGATCCAGCAAAAAAATCTATTAACGTATTCTTAACCAAAGAAATGTGATTTTAACGCTATATATATCCAGCGAAAAACTCGCTTACCTTATTCTAAACAAAAAGAAATGTGTTTTTAACATCCAGCGAAAAACTCGATTACCTTATTCTAAAGAAAAGATATATGCTCCGAAAACCTCCAGCGAAAAAATCGATTACCTTATTCTAAACAAAAGAAACGTGTTTTTAACACTATATATAGATCCAGCGAAAAACTCGATTACCTTATTTTAAAGAAAAGAAATGTGATTTTAACACTATATATAGATCGAGCGAAAAACTCGATTACCTTATTCTAAACAAAAGAAATATGCTCGAAAAAACTCCAAACACATTTTATAATACATTTAATCATAAAATATATATATATTTTTTAATTATTATTAATAATAATTAAAATTATATATTTTTTAAATTATAATTATTAATAATTAAAAAAATAATTAATATATCAATTATATATGCATTTTAAAAATGTGTAATAATATTTTTAATAATATAGTTTCACATTCAATTTATTAAAAAATTAATATATAAATTAATTATATATATATTTAAAAACATGTAATAACAATGTATTTAGAGAAATTCACTTATAAATAAGTTTTTGTTATAATACAATGAACCATATCATAACTTTAAATAGTTAGGGGTTAGCCCTCTCCTTTTTATATTCTATAAGACCCCTTAATTCAAATCTAAAATCATTCACCTTACATCAACCCTCCCTTAGACTTTTTCACCCTTCTTAATAAGTAGTAATAATTTTGATTCATTAATATCAATTTTAATTATGAAATATCATTAGTAATAGTTATATTTAACTATTCCTAATTTTATTAAATTAAAATTGACATTAATTTTTAATAAGATTTTCATCTTTAAAACATTAACCTTATTAAATCTTTAATTAAACAATTTTATAACTAGTGGGCCCTTACATGTATTCATAAAAATAATCTTTTACCTTGTTAATATAAGAAATTAAAAATCAACTACCCCATCTCAAAAGATCTCTTAAATTTATAATATTTTATCTCCTCAATATTTGTAATAGTAATATAATATTAACAATTTATTAATAATGCATATATCTAAATAATCTCTTAGGGATGCATTATCCTTAATTTAGATATGATTAATCTCTAATGAATTATTAGGTTTTAAGGCTAGTCTTAGTAAATTAATAACTGTATATGAAATTAAAGAATTAAAAACTTTATTTAATTTGATTTAATTTATTTAATTTAAAAATAGTGATAAATTTTGGTTGGTCGGCCTTCATCATGCACTCTTTGTATATTTATGATATCTATCCTCCTCTCTTTTCAACGGGATTTGTCCTAATGATGAGTCTTGTTCTAGACCCGAAACGTAGACACAAAAATGCTCACTATGGAGATTCCGAACTCAGAAACTCACAACTTATTAAGATCTCATGCCTAAAAAAAACTTTAATTCATTTTATAAGACACTTGTCTATATGATATTATTATCAAAAATATTTTATAAAGTTAAATCCTTACTACTTTCCTAATAATCATTAATAATTAAATTAAAATTACTCACCTTACATAGCCAAGCGACTAGGGATATAGAAAAGTGACTAATGCCTTGCCCATATAACGGGGGATATAAATAGAAACCACGATTTTAACATATTTTCATTCATCTCATTCAAATAAGCTATCTAAAGAAGTTATCTAAAGAGATGGAGGAATTGGCCAGATGGCCAAAATTGACCGGGCCAAAAAAATTTAAGAAACCTTACAATGACAGCGTTTGAATCATGATTTTGATGGTGGAAATGGATTCAGCACCATCAAAAACCTTTAGAGCACCCAAAATATTGAAGTTTGATAGTTATGATCTAGATTTACAAAAATCTCTACTAAATTTTTTTAAACTCTTACCGAAATTTCCATGATTTTAAGAAAAAAAACAGTCTAATTAGACTATGGCCTATCTAAATAAAGCAAAACATTGTGCTCAAACTCTTATCAAAGTCACACTTCAAATACCAAACACCCGTTCAAAATCTTGTCGAAATAAGGATGCGGTTGTAAATGAAGCGTTTTGTTTCGAGCAAACTACAGAAGATGTGGTTCCAAATGAAGCGTTTACTTTCGAGCAAACTAGAGAGTCCGTCCACGCAATTCAAATTCACAATCCTAAGCGAAGCACTTTTGTCAAGATCTTATCAGATACAAAATGTCGTTGGTGGTGAACCATTTTCGAAATGTGGTTGGTGGTCAATCATTTTCTTTTGAGTGAATTAACTTATTAATGTGATCATTTAAATTTTTAGGTTTGATGTTATCATTCAACTTTTTAGGTTTGATGTGATCATTGAACTTTTCAGGTTTGATCATTTAATGTTTTAGCTTTTAGTTTTTTAGTCATTTAATTTTTTGGGTTTGATGTGATCATTTAATTTTTTAAGTTTCATCATTTAATTTATTAACTTATTAATGTTTGTGGGGTCTTGATTAAATGGTGATGAGATGGGTTATTATAGCACTTATCATAGGTTCAACATTCATCACAGGTTCAATTTCCTTCCCCGGCCGAGATGATGTATTTGGACATGTTATGAAGAGGGAGTAAAAAAAAAAAAGTGAAAAAATGAAAAGTACTACTAAACTTACAAAAAAAACTTATTAACTTATTAATATGATCATTTAACTTTATAAATTTGATATGATTATTTAACTTTTTAGATTTGATCATTTAACTTTTTAGCTTTTAGCTTTTTGGTCATTTAACTTTTTAGATTTGATGTGATCATTTAACATTTTAGGTTTGATCATTTAACTTTTTAGCTTTTATCTTTTTTTGTTATTGGTGTAAATTTTGCTGTAAATTTTGATTAAAATCAAATTTCCAACTTATTATATCACTTTATAGCTAAAAAAAACTATTGTATATTAACATTCATGTAATCATTTAACTTTTTAGTTTTGGGTCATATTGATACAAACTTTGCTATAAATTTTGATTAGAATAAAGTTTCTCACACATGCCAACTTATATCAATTTATATGTTAAAAAAATAAATGTGGTGGGTGGTGAATGATTTCTTTTAGAGTCAATTAACTTACAGACACTAATGTGATTATTTAATTTTTTAGCTTTTAGTCATATCAAGTTATTGGTGAAAACTTTGTTGTAAATTTTGATTAAGATAACTCTATGTAAAAAAAAATGTTGTGGTTGGTGGTGAATTATTTTCTTTAGATTGAATTAAACTTACTAACATTCATTTAACTTTTTAGCTTTTGATCATTTAACTTTTTATTTTTTATTCATATATAAAGTTATTGGTACAAACTCCTTTTTTTTGTTTGGGTATATTTTTATTAAAATCAAGTTTCTTCACACATGTCAACTTATAAAAAAAGAAAGAGTGGTAACTTTAATATTATAAACAAATTTAAAAATTCTATAATATTATAATTATAATTATTATTATTATTATTTAAGTTGCCGTGAAAGTTAAAATAAATATAATATTAAATATTAAATTATTTATAACTATATCTAACTTATCATGTTTAAATATTATTTATGAGTTTTTATTTCTTTTTAATGATGAGGTGTTGTTGATTACCAATTTATGAATTGCCAATGAGATCTAAATTTAAAGCTCGTGAATGACATATGGAGATCTAGATTTAGAGGGAGTGAATGACATATTATTGTAATAACCTTTTTTGGTCACCCTTCATGTAAATGTTATTATATGAATTGATCATATAAATTGATGTAAATTATAAATGATGAATGGACTAAGAGAGAGGACACATAATTGGAGATTGGGAAGAGAAGCTACTTGGGAATTCGTTGGAGAAATAACCAAACTTTGAATGTTGCAAATTATCTCCACCTATATCCTTGTTGCATTAAGAAAATACATTGTACAAGAATTAAAATTGGTGTATGGGTGCCTGAGAAAAAGACAAGCCAGTCCTCTGCGACTGGGGCATTGGTCAACATGTAAGCAGAAATTAGGGAAGGAATTAGAAGAAGAGGAAACTCTCTCGAAAGGAACAACTTAGATAGTGTGGAAAAAAAGCAAGCGTAAACACACGAAGTAGTGCACCAGAAGAACAAAGCATAGTGGTTTCATTACAACAACATAGACTACAAATTAGTAGTGTTTAAGAAACCAGCTCACAAAATAGAAGAAAAGAGAGGTGGACACCTTAGAAATTGGCCTCTTCGAGGGGGAAACCTCCTTTATATAACATAAATGAACAATTCATGGATGATGTAAATGAAAAAACCTCATTTCTATATATAGGAGTCCAATGTGTCACAATATAATCCTAGCCAACATAACAATAACAATGTAAGGGCACAACAATAACAATAGTGAGCTTTTATGGGGCACATTAATAATAATACAGGGACTACATGGGCACAACAATAACAATAAGGGGGCTATACTAACAATAAAAATAAGGGGATACACTAGTATTATAAGGACCCAACATGCCCCTTTCCTTCAAACAAGTGTTGTCCTCAATGCTTGATTATTTATGGATGCTTCTATATAAAATTCTCATCCTCCCATGTGGAGTCTTCATCGGGTAAGTTCTTCCACTTACTGAGATACTCTAAAATTGATCGATTTCATAGTTTTCAAGTTCTTGTTTCTGTGACTACTTCAGGTTCCAATATGATTTTTCCTTCCTCGTCAAGTTCTGGAAATATTGTTTGAATAGGGATTTTGTCACCTATAGCCTTCTTTAAGAATGAAACATGAAAAACTGGGTGCACTCGGGAAGAGAAGGCAGCTCTAATTTGTATTCCATATTACCAATGTTTTGCAGCACCTTGTAAGGACCATAGTACTTTAGAGATAATTTATTATACTTCTTAGCTTTCTTGAGGGACATTGGTTTGTATGGTTGTCGTAAAAATACCTATTCACCTACATCAAAATTTCTTGCGCTGTGATGTTGATTTTCCTGTTGTTTCATTTGATTATGCACCAAAGCTAGGTTATCCTTTAAGAGTTTGAGAACTTTTTGTGGATGATCGATGTGATCTTCCACTGCTTGATAATCCATATTAGATTTCATTTCATCCCTAAAACCATCCACCTTAGCCTCCGTGTCTAATTTTAAACCATTTATGTCATCTTTAGTTGTTGTTTGTGAGATCGAAATTTGTTGCACTTGGTAAAGTTTTTTGATATTTTAAGGGTTGTATAATTCTTTTTGTGTGGCATTTTATAACCCAATACTAATATCTATGCTTCAATATGCCCTTGGACTCACTTAAAACTAATTTTTCAAACAAGTCTTATGCAATTTTAAAAACAAATACACACTTTTATCTTGATTTTGAGCATCTCGATATTGCAATTGATATATCTTTGTGATTTTAGATCCTCAATATTTGAGCATCAATCCTCTAGTATCCCTGTGAGTCTTCTTTCCAATGCCACAGGTCAGACCTGATTTGGATTCTTCAATAAAAATTTATGCGTGATCTCCCACAATGACCTAATTATGGATTGATTTAGTAGAGTGAATTTTTACAACGTGCCACGTGTCACTGTTTTCTCCTTCAGCTTTGAAATCGATACAAAGGAAACAAAATTTTGTGTACTTTCAGCCACTTTTTATATAATTCCAATCCGATGCTCAAAGAGAGAGTTATGATGATTTTCCCAAGCTCGCCTCTTTGAGATGAAATTTGGGAGCCTACAAAAGCCCTAACTTCCTAATCAGATTTAGATCAAGCATCTAAGTGATAGCTCGAAATTCAAAGTGTTCGGAAGTGTGCCGAACCTGAATGAATGGATAGATCTCATCTTCCTAATTCTAGTGTCTTCAATGGTTTGAAAACCCGACACCGTATGAAGAAATTATCGTGATTTGAAAATTCCAATAAACATCAATTTTTGGCCTTTGACCAAGTTTGACTCGGTTTTGAATATTAAAAAAAAAGACAATATTCTAGGGAATATTTGTAGAATATTCCTCGAATGTTCCTCAGAAGATTCCCCAAAATATTCCTTTTGGGCCAGTAATATTTGGACAAGTGTCATGGTATGGTTTGTTGGAAGGTCAGTATGTTTTTGGCTCGGCCAATTAGAGGTTGCCACATGGCTCAGGAGTGGAGTGGAAAATTTTTTGGGGCTCCGCTGGGTTCGACCGCGGAACCTCCTGCCCTAAAGTCACGCACCCATACTATCTCCACTACTATTGATTCTTAACCAGTATAGGACTTTAGTTTTATTTATGGTTTGAATATTTTGTTAGTGGGAAAATGGAGGGGCCACCCCCTCCCCATCTGTCCTTAACCCATAACCAGGTGCCAAACAAAAGCCTTCGATGGTTTATGAAACCATTAACCGTCGTTTTCAAATCAGTCACATGGTGAATTAGACCCCGATAGCTATAGTCAAATAACAACCAATCCTACACCACGTTTAACTCTCCACTCGTTGTATGTGTCACATGGCACAGTTAAATGAAAACTTATCCTGTATTTCCAACCAGAGGTTAAGGTTTGAAGACCGCAGGGGATGGGGGCCATGTGGCCACCCCAATGATTAGCTTTAATGCTAACAGTTAATCCTAACAGATATTTTGGCTAGCGTGCCTTTAATGGCAGAAATCACTAGTTTAACTTCAGTTAAGTTCAGTTCCTCCACTTTTAGTGTGTTGGAAATGTTGTCATTGATGGAAAAGGAGATGGAAAAGGAGTACCACCTGAACCAGCAATAAGGCAGTAGAGGGAGTAAGAAATAATAAGAGGTAGCAGAGGTAGCTCAGACACTAGGAAGAAGCAAAGACAAAAGAGGCAGCTCAGACACTAAGAAAAATAGAACAGAGGGCTAGAGTAGGGATAATTGAAGACACCAGGAAAAACAGAGCAGAGGGTTAGAGAAATATGCAGATTTTTGCAGAGTAGGGAGAATCGAAGACCAAGCCGAGAAGAAAGACTTTCCATGTAAGTCTGCATGTTAATATAAGAACTCTATTTTTGAGTTAAATTCCATCTTTGAGCCATATGGTATGCAATGAGATTGGATATGTTTTGAATCAGTTGGCATTCACTGTTTGAATTATGTTTGAAATTATCCCCAGTTTTTGAACAGAGCACTCGTATTTAATTGATATAATGAACAAGTTCAAGAGATTTGTGGTGGTTTTTACAAAGGACTAATATTCAGTTATAGATTGGATCGTGTGTGGACTATTACGATTGTTGATCGAACAGTGAATCCAAATTGAGTCGAAACAAGGTTTTGTTGAAAGAGTTAGTAATACTCTTTCACTTATCTTTCATAATACCAATAGGTACAAGGAAAGAAGTGATAGGCAGGCTTCCTCAACATCTCCAAAATTCTGGCATAGGTTCGAGTGCTTCTAGACAGCCTGAAGGTGCACCCTTGGAAGGACAAGGGTAAAGGCGTGATAAGGAGATGGAAGAAGATATTGTAAATAGCTTGACTGGAGATCCAGTAGCAGGCTATGACAGCGAGTTTGAAGAAGAAGGAAAGGAAATTGTTGAGTATTTATCCTTTGTTCTCACTGCCCGGTAATCAGTTTCACTATGAATCCTCCGAACTTGGGCACCTGTTTAGGATTTGCATATATGTATATATGTATGTGATTTTATTCATTCCATACACTATGTATTGATGTACTTACCATTACTGTTGTTGAAAGAGTTAGTAATACTCTTTCAAGAATTAGTAATACTTTGTCTACTGTGTAAATGCATTGTTTTGTTAATGGTTGGCGATTGTAGTGAAGTTATTCATAAAATCAAACGGAGAAAACAATATGGAGGAATAAGTCAAAATTCGAGTGGAGATTCGGACGGAACCTTGAGTTAATAAGTGGAACCCTGATCAATGAACAGTGAAAGTGGGTTCAGGATCAAAACAAGCAGTATCACGTAACCTTGAAGGCGGTAAGTGGATTTCACTTTTTGAACACGATCTATATCTTTAGTCGACACGTGGCCATAAGTAGTTTATGGAAACCATTTATATCGCGCATTTTTGAGAAGTTAAGGTCTGTACATCTAACTTGCACAATATTGTACAATAACTGTCAGATCTGGGGTTGGAGCGCAACCAATTATTCACCATTGGATGATAAGGGTAGGTTAACGCTGGGACCCACATACATCATGTGATTTTGAGAAGGTAAGAGGCGAGTAGGTTAATCATGTGACTTTCGTTGGATTGAAGTTTGGTAGTGCCATGAATCTACAGTCGTTGGATGGGCATGGTGGTTAGCGAAGAATTGCTTGTCGAAGTATAAATGTGAGTAAAGTGTGGGCCCGATATACATATGTGGTTGCATAGTCATATATTAAAGTTAAAGATCATTTGGGATACGGGATGGGCCTTACCATATGGGTTTTACCATGAAAGGAAAAGTAAAGTTCCGTTGTGTAATCGAATGTATGGATCTATAACCATAGAAAATCGGAGGTGCATCTCTATATGCACAGAGAGAAAAAAAATGCCCGTTATTGTTTTAATTAAAGGTCTATGGTAAGTGAGTGTGGGCCCCTCTTTGTATATATTGAAGTCTGGGTTTTATGAAGCATGGATAGAGTAGTGGGCCCGAAAGTCCCGTTTGATATATACATTATGTTTTATTTGTTGAATGAGCGTTACAAAAGGAAAAATGATATGTTATGGGGTCCAGCTATTTGTATGTTGAGTTGTATATGTATCTGTGGGTTACACTATTATTCCGAAGTAAAATAAAACGCTTTCTAGGTTTATTAGAAAATCATATTATATTCTTTATGGTTATATAACCTTGCTTATAAGAAGTCTCCACATTTACTTAAGTTGCCAGGAGATGATAAGGAGAAATTTTTTTTTATACAATGAGAGGTTGAGAATTATTGGGGAGTTAAACTTGTGAAACAGATATATATACAGCAGAAAAAAACAATTGAAGTGGAGAGCATGCAGAACTAATAAATACACAAGGCATTTTTCAGGCATGAAAACATAGGAGAATATGTAGAACAATTACACTACAGCAGCAGAAAAGACAAAATCACAGAGAGCCAAAAGTTGAATGGATTGAACTGAAATCATTATTGTAACTGAAAATGTAAATGTTTTAATCGGTTTTATATTGTTTGTGATGTATTGGAAAGTATCTGGAGGAAAACAAAAATCCCACTGTAATATTGAAATTTGTACATATTGTTATATATTTTTTTCTATATGAGTTGGACAAAGGAATGAGAAGGTAAAAGAAAAATATTCATGGCTGTTCACTCCAAATTCCCTATGGAATACAAAAAATCATGTGATGAACTCTATATATGATATCACATTGATATGCTCAGAGAGGTTAGATAATGCAGAATTGAGGCAGAGAAGATAAGAAGAAGGAGGAGCAAAAAGAGATGCTATTAAAATTCAAAGATGATTTAAGACAGATAAGAAAACTGGAGGACAGCAGTGAACAAGGTACAAAACAGAGTTGATATCCAAGGTAATCAGCAAGTGTTTTCTTTTGAGAAAGTGAGGAAGTTGGAGCTTCCCTATCAAGTTGTAGCTTGATAGATGTCAGTTGTAGCTGACTGAGGTTAGAGCCTCCTGTAGGTCAGTGCCTACAGAAAATTGATGGGAGTTGGAGCTTCCTTGCAAGTTTTAGCTTGCAAAATTGAGGTAGGAGCCTCCTGTAGGTCGGTGCCTACAGAAAATCAGTGATGAGAGGGAGTTGGAGCTTGCCTTTGCATCGCAACAATAATACGATGTGGTTTTCTCCCTTTATGGGTTTCCACTTATATCTGGTGTCTTTGTGCATGGTGTTTATGTGTTGATATGGTTTATCTCATCTTCTTAATACTTGTTGCTCTCATATTAAATCTGTTGTTACATTATATTAATACTTGCTGCTCACATTCTAAGATTACTCTCATATTAAGTTGAACATGAAATCAAGGTGTAAAAGTTTTAAAATTCCATGAATGTGTTAAACTGATTCACACCCACCCCCCCCCCCCCCCCCCCCTTCTCAGTTTAACTAAGGGTTCAACAATTGGTATCAGAGCAGGTTCCTTTGGAGTAAGCCTAATAGGTTGAAGGAGATCTGGTTGAGTCATGGACTATCAAAATGTACCTGTGTTAAGTACAACAAAATTTATTGAATGGAGAGATAAGGTTAAAACAGGTTTAATGGCTTATGAACCTAAGTTATGGAAACTTGTATGTGATGTTTACTGCATATTCTCTCCCTTGGTGCAAGAACAACACAGTAATGCAAAGGAAAAATGTGTGATATTCAATAGTCTTCATAACAAGGATCTTGAGTTAATAATGGATTTAACCTTTGCAAAAGAAATCTGGGATAGGTTACATTTCATGCATGGAGTAGACACTAAGGACTACACTCTCAAGAAGGAAAAGAGAATTAAGAAGAAGAGAAATTCATGTCAATAGGAAAACATTCAATCAAATGAGGTACCTGCTAGTGCGAATGGAAGTAATAACCATGAATAAATTGCAGCTGAGGGAAAATCCAAACTTGACACAACCTTGATTGAAATAGAAAGATTGAAGAATGAAAACAAAGACATGAAGACATTGGTGCAAATATGTGATGAGAAAGAATATGAAGATAAGAAATAAATTATAGGCCTAAAGACACAGCTTGAAGAAGCAAAGAAAGTAGAAGACACTCTATTGGAACAAATGAGAGAGAAAAGTATTGAATGTGAAAAATTGGAAGAAGAAGTATTGTGCCTTAGAATGAAATTAGAAAAATCCCAAAGAGAAGTATTAATGAATACACCTAAAATGAAAAGCTCTGGACAGTTGGACTAGATTATAAAGGCTCAAATATCACCTCTCATAAAGGCTGGGATAGGATATGAAAGTGAAACCAGTAAGTCCAAGGTTGAATATAACGAGAATGTCATTTTTGTAAAAGCTGTAAAGGACAGTGAAGCAGCTCAGCAGATTCGTACAGAAGTAGAAGCCAGCAAGAACATGATTTACAGAGAAAAAAACAGAAACAAGAAGATACATGAAAAGACAGAGAATGAGAGGATGAAACAATCAGTTGCTAAAGGCTCATACGCTCCTGAGGATGCATTGAATAAATTTGGAAGATGTTAAAGAAGGTTCTCTCCTCCTGTGGGAAGTATCACTTGTTTTTCCTACCACAAACCAGGACATGTTGCAGCACATTGTAAGACAAAGAGAATCAATGTTAACCAGCAAAATATGCAGCAAATGAGAAGAACATCTCAAGCAAGCAAATGGAAAGGAAAATATTTCACCAGGTACACAAATCATTTCCATGGCTACTATTATGCATGCAATAATTTTGGACATAAACTAGTTGATTGTAAATTGTGTTAAAAAAGGGGAATAAAATATTATACATCAGCTCAAACATACCTTGGAAAAGTAAGATGTTATGTATGCCTCAAACTTGGTCACAAAGAAAAGGATTGTAAATTGCCATATATAATAAAGAACTCCAGACAAATGATGAAATCAAATCAAATCAAACAAGACTATGAATCTAAAAGAAGTGCAGACATTATGATGAACCCCAATAAAGTATGGAAGGAAAAGAGAAATGGGGATCCTATTAGCTCAATAACATAATGAATCTATCACAATCTCAGGGGGAGCTGCTCTAGGAAGCAAAGCAAAAATCCATCCAGTAATAAATATGAAGCAACATCCTAGGGGGAGAGCAGTTCATAAATAGTCCCCATGAAAGCAGTATAAGAAGAGCTCCTTGGAATAAGAACAGTTATGAGATCAGGAAGGGAAAGGAAATTCCTCTAATAGAGAACTAAAGAGGAAGAAGATTATCCGAAGTATTAAATAGCTGACAGAGTGATGGAAGAATAGAAGGCTGCAAGAAGCCTTGGTAGTAGAGAGAACATCAGCACTTTAAGTGATGATCACATTGTGCATCATACTGCTTGAATTAACAATGAGTCACTTTAAGAAGAATGAGTAAGAAAAGTTCCTATCACCATTATATAATTACTTCATTCATCTGTGAAAATTCCCCTTGGAGGAGTGCAGCTAAGTAAGTGATAATTATCTGAGTGATCTTCCCATGAAGAGTCCAAGAAAGGAAATTGAAGATGTCTTCTCGAAGATCATTATGTGAGAACATTTGAATTAAAGCTACAATGATTCCGGAGCAATCCTAGAAAGGAACATGCAATGGATTTCCTTTGAACAGAATGACAGAATAAGAAAATAGTTAATGATGACAAGATCAGATTGAGTATATTGATGATTGTGGGTGTGAATAGTGGAAAGCTCAATAGTGTAAAATTATGAAGGTGGTCTTATCTCTGGGTTCATGTGTGAGCTGAAGTGAAAGTAGTATCAATGGCCACTTGGTACAAGCAGTGTGTCTATCAGTAGAATTTCAAGTCTTATTAGTGGAGCAGTGGTCTGGTACAGGTCCTCAAGATTAAAGGATCATGGAAAAAGTACATCAAAGTAGTATCCTAGCGTTATCTGCTTTTTAAAGAAAAAAAAAGGGTCAATGAAAGGGCAAAAGGTTCATTATCTTATCTATACTTGAAGCATTATATTGAGCACTGAAGCAATATCTTTTTCTATATTTAATTGCATGCCTTCCTGAAGTCAGTTCTTATATATATTCAAGGCCTCTTCCTTGAGATCAGTCATAAAACTGTGTGAAGTCTATTTGCTGAGTTTTCAATTAAACATCTTGAATATTCCTTTGTGTAATATCATCCTCGTAGAACAGTCAAAGTATCTGAAGCATACAGGACTAGTTGTGATTACCATTTGAAGCTCAAAAGTTTTTTTAATTCATCTAAATCCTACTTCGGCACAAAGGATTTTCTGGTAATTCACCTTTAAAGAGAGATTGGTCATTGACATACATACCTCCTTATGTCATAAAAAAAACTGAATTATTGATAAGTGAGACTGACCAATACATTGAAAGGCTTATTTTGAAAGTACAATGTGCAAGCAGTAAAAGTCATTTGACTTCTCATATTGAAAGATATTGCCTAATCTCACAATAAGTTGTAAACTCTGGTTTGATTCATTGTTCACATCAGCAACAAGAACCTTTCAGTCTTTAAAAGTAATATACTTGTCAGCATCTTAGCTCATATCACCACCAACGAGCAGGAAAGGTGAACCTCAGCTATAAAAAAGATATATTGGCATCATCATCATGATTAAATAGGTGTGGTATTGCAGATGAGTATTGCAGAAGAAGACATATTTCAACTACAAGGGTTATGGGCCTACAACTTCCTCAACAGATATAGATTTTTGATGAAAATCATACTAGAGAGAAGTATATTTGAAGAATTCTCAGTATTTTATTCTTTTTGTCCAAAAAAGAATCTCAGATTATATAAGTCTGATTATATGGAATTTCTCTATCATCACCTACACTTTATACAAGTGCAAGGAGTTTGTGCTTTGGGATTTTATCAACTTACAGTATATTTCAAGTTCAATAATCCTCAAAAGTGTTATCTCAACAACTCTTGTACTCCAGTCTGGAGCAGCAAGGTACAAATTTAGAAGAAGAAGGCCTAAACACATCTCAGAAAGAGGAAATGCAAAGATAGAATCCACACTGAGAGATGTGCAACCCTTTTCCATTGATATCAAAGGGGGAGGAAAAGAAAGCAAAACAAGGAGTAGAGGATGTGTTTCCATCAATGCCAAAGGGGGAGACTGTTGGAAATGTTGTCATTGATGGAAAAGGAGATGGAAAAGGAGTACCACCTGAACCAGCAATAAGGCAGCAGAGGCAGTAAGAAAGAATAAGAGGTAGCAGAGGCAGCTCAGACACTGGGAAGAAGCAGAGACAAAAGAGGCATCTCAGACACTAAGAAAAATAGAACAAAGGGCTAGAGTAGGGAGAATTGAATACACAAGGAGAAACTGAGAAAAGAGCTAGAGAAATCTACAGAGTTGTGTAGAGTAGGGAGAATTGAAGACCAGGTCGAGAAGAAAGACTTTCCATTTAAGTCTGCATGTTAATAGAAGAACTCGATTTCTAAGTTAAATTCCATCTTTGAGCCATATGGTATGCAATGAGATTGGATATGTTTTGAATCAGTTGGCATTCACTGTTTGAATTATGTTTGAAATTACCCCCAGTTTTTTAACATAGCACTCGTATTCAATTGATATAATGAACGAGTTCAAGAGATTTGTGGTGGTTTTTACAAAGGACTAATATTCAGTTATAGATTGGATCCTGCGTGGACTATTATGATCATTTATCGAAAAATGAATCCAAATCGGGTCAAAACAAGGTTTTGTTGAAAGATTTAGTAATACTCTTTCACTTATCTTTCAAAATACCAACAGGTACAAGGAAAGAAGCGATAGGCAGGCTTCTTCAACATCTCCAAAATTCTGGCGCAGGTTCGAGTGCTTCTAGACAGCCTGAAGGTGCACCCTTGGAAGGACAAGGGCAAGGGCGTGATAAGGATATGGAAGAAGATATTATAAATAGCTTGACTGGAGATCTAGTAGCAGGCTATGACAGTGAGTTTGAAGAAGGAAAGGCAATTGCTGAGTATTTATCCTTTGTTCTCACTGCCCTGCAATCAGTTTCACTATGAATCCTTCGAACTTGGGCACCTGTTTAGGATTGGCATATATGTATATATGTATGTGATGTTATTCATTCCATACACTATGTATTGATGCACTTACCATTACTGTTGTTGAAAGAGTTAGTAATACTCTTTCAAGAATTAGTAATACTTTGTCTATTGTGTAAATGAACTGTTTTGTTAATGGTTGGCAATGGTAGTGAAGTTATTCATAACATCAATGGAGAAAACAAGCCGGAATAATAAGTCAAAATTTGTGTGGAGATGTGGACGGAACCTTGAGTTAATAAGTGGAACCCTAATCAATGAACAGTGAAAGTGGGTTCAGAATCAAAACAAGCAGTATCGCATAACTTTGAAGGCGGTAAGTGGATTTCACTTTTTGAACGCGATCTATGTCTTTAGTCAACACGTGGCCATAAGTAGTTTAGGAAAACCATTTATATTGCCCATTTTTTAGAAGTTAAGGTCCGTGCATCTAACTTGCGCGATATTGGGCGATTATCGTCAGATCTGGGGTTGGAGCGCGATCAATTATTCACCGTCGAATGAGAAGGGTAGGTTAACGCTATGACCCACCTACATCATGCGATTTGGAGAAGTTAAGAGGCGAGTAGGTTAATCACGCGATAACCGTTGGATTGAAATTTGGTAGCATGATGAATCTACAACATTTAGATGGGCGTGGTGGTTAGCGAAGAATTGCTTGTCGAAGAATAAATGTGAGTAAAGTGTGGGCCCGATATACATATGTGGTTGCATAGTCATATATAAAAGTTAAAGATCATTTGGGATACGATATGGGCCTTACAATATGGGTTTTACCACGAAAGGAAAAGTAAATTTCCGTTGTGTACTCTATTGTATGGATCTATAACCATAGAAAATTGGAGGTGCATCTCTTTATGCACAGAGAGAAAAAAAAATGCCCAAGATTGTTTTAATTAAAGGTTTATGGTAACTGAGTGTGGGCCCCTCTTTGTATATATTGACGTATGGGTTTTATGAAGCGTGAATAGAGTAGTGGGCCCAAAATTCCCGTTTGATATATACATTATGTTTGATTTGTTGAATGAGCATTACAAAAGGAAAAATGATATGTTATGGGGTCTAGTTGTTTGTATGTTGAGTTGTATATGTATCTGTGGGTTACACTATTATTCCGAAGTGAAATAAAATGATTTCTAGGTTTATTAGAAAAGCGTATTATATTCTTTATGGTTCTATAACCTTGATTATAAGAAGACTTCGCATTTACTTAAGTTACCAGCAGATGATAAGGAGAATTTTTTTTTATACAATGAGAGGTTGAGAATTATTGGGGAGTTAAACTTGTGAAACAGGTATATATACAGCAAAAAAAAATTGAAGTGGAGAGTATGCAGAAACTAATAAAGACACAGGGAATTTTTCAGGCATGAAAACACAGGAGAATATGCAGAACATTTACACTACAGTAGCAGAAAAGACAAACTCACAAAGAGCCAAAAGCTGAAAGGATTGAACTGAAATCATTATTGTAACTGAAAATGTAAATGTTTTAATTGGTTTTATATTGTTTGTGATGCATTGGCAAGTCTCTGAAGGAAAACAAAAATCCCACTATAATATTGAAATTCGTACATATTGTTATATTTTTTTTCTAAATGAGTTGGACAAAGGAATGAGAAGGCAGAAGACAAAAAGTAGGTCGGTGCCTATAGAAAGTTAGTGGTGAGAGGGAGTTGGAGCTTGTCTTTGCATCACAATAATAATAAGCTGTGGTTTTCTCCCTTTATGGGTTTCCACTTATATCTATTTTCTCTGTGCATGATGTTTATGTGTTGATATGGTTTATCTCATCTGCTTAATACTTACTGCTCTCATAATAAATATGTTGTTACATTATATTAATACACGCTGCTCACATTCTAAGATTACTGTCATATTAAGTTGAACATGAAATGAAGGTGTAAAAGTTTTAATGAAAATGTTTTAAAAGTCCATGAATGTGTTAAACTAATTCACCTCCCCCCCCCCCTCTTATTTTAACTAAGGGTTCAACATAATGGAGCTTTTTAGGGGTCACTAGACAAATGTTGTTTAGGCTCTATCTTGAGCTATATTCGACCATTCTGAGGGTGAAAATAGTAAATTTCGACTATCTCATACATTCCTGACCCATTGGTGAGGGTTTTAGAGACATCATAGGACTTTGGAGTAGGTTTTTTCTTTAGATAGGTTCTAGGGGCCACAAGGGCCACCATGGGCCAGCAACAGTTTAAGGCATAGCCAGTGCAGCTAGAGGCCTTATTTAGAAATCCAATAGTCAATTTTGGATGTTTCTGACATTATGGAACTTATGGTGTGGTTTTCAGAGCCAATATAGGAGTTTTGAAGGCCGATATTCTTCAGAGAAGGGGCCACTAGGTCCATCCAGTGCCAACAGGGGAATGAGGGCTATCCAGAGCAGCCAGTATCCATTCTCAACAAACCAATAGTCATTTATGACTATAATGAATCTTATGAATCTAGTGGAAGGATTTTCATAAGCTTTTTAAGACTTCCAAAATTATATATGCTTCAGATAATTTTTCAGTGACCCTAGAGCTAGCGGGTGCCACCAAGTGTTGGAGGCAAAACCGGAGCAGCCAAAGGCCAATTTCTGCAAGTGAATAGTCTATTCCAACTATTTTTGACATTATAAATCATATGAAAGTATTTTTAGAGTCATTTAAATAATTCTCAAGGTCAAGGAGCTATAGGGAGGTCTTAGGTAACCTAGGGCCATCGGTGGATGGAGGCCTAGATTGGGGAGACAATGCTCATTTTGAGCAAAAAATCAGTCTATTTTGGAGGTCTGATATGTGTTGGAGACAATATGTGAGTTTTTAGGGATAGAAAAATAATTCTGAGGGAGTTAGTGCCACTTCGAAGCTTAGTGAAGCTTAAGGGCACCGATTGAAGGAGTCAAGTCTAAGGGAACCTAGTTCTGTTTCCGAGTGATGATAGCCATGACAGGGGTATCATGGTATTCTAAACCCAATGGTACATCCAAAATAACCATTGGAGTTAAGTATTTACTCGTAAAAGAATCTTTTCATCATAATCCAAAAGAGCCAAGTCAGTCGACATAGGCTCAAGGAGATATACCCCACGATATTCGGGTGACCTCTATTAAATTTGTTGTTATGTGTTGATGTTTAGTTCTTTGCATTATATGTCTATTGCACATGTTTAATATCAGCAAAAAAATGGTCTTAAAGAACTTAAACAGTTAAGAAAACACAGACTTGTTTCAAGTATAAAATTCTGCGTAAGTCTAGTATAAGCTATATCTTTTATTTGTTTAACTGAGTGGGAGGTTATTGAAAAGCATAACAAGTTATCCAAACCATTTTCAGATCAGGTTGGTATCAGAGCATAATTTATTTCTTGATAGAGCACAAGTTTTCTTGTTTGACTTGAAAGGTGTTTAACAGTGCAAATAATTTGACTATTTACAAATTAATTGTTGCTTACAAGTTTGAGTTTGATAGAGGTGAAGGGAGAGCTACTATTAGCTAAGTCTAGAAGAGAACAAGAAGGAAGAAAGACTGAAGGCATCTTTTTTACCCAAAGGAACTCAAGGCAACCCTTGAAGCACAAGAGGAATTTTTTGCAAAAGGCTGCTTGAAGAAGAGCTTGACTCTACAACCATTTTGTTCAAAAGCTTGTCAAATTTTTTTGAAAGCTTTGTGAATTTTTTTGAAGTTTTTTTGTTAATTTTCATAAGATGGAAACTTCTTCAAGTGAGGTTTAAAAATCCGCCTCCTTCACAATATTCTTTGATGAAGACATGAAGTGAGACTTCTACATCCTGAAGGATATGGTGCAAATTATGTATGAACATAGAAGGGAAAGCAGTAGAATTCATGAGAAATTAGTTTCTATGAAGCAATAGAAAGAAGAAATTATTCAAAGAATGCATGAGATGGAGATGCAGCTCCATCAAGCCTAAGAGGCTTTGACCAAGAACATGCATGAAGCAGAGGTAATTCACTCAAATTTGTCTTTAGTTTCCTCTTCAGAAAGATGTTTAGGTTCATTTGAAAGGCACACTAGAGGTATAGGGTCCAATTTAATGCTTAAAATGGGCTATGAAGGCAAGGGTTTAGGAAAACATGCACAAGGAATGATTGATCCTATTTTGGTTGAGGAAAGACCTAAGAAGTTTGTTCTTGGTTATGTTCAATATAATGGTGAAAACTCCAAAGCCATGAAGGCATTTGAGAATTCTTTAAAACTAACTTTTTTTCCAAGTTCTAAATCACAAACATGTCAAGTTTGTTTTCAAGTTGATTTCCATTGTTTGAAGCCTATGTTGTAGCAAGATGTGTGTAGACATGCAGCTTATGGAAAGCATGAGATTTTGGATAGCTATCAAGACATAAACACTGATGTTAGTCTTCAAGAGAAAGCTGGAACCTCTACCATTTCATCTCGTCATGAAGGAAAAAAGGATGGACATGCAAAGCATCATTTGAGGAATAATTTTTCCTATAGTCAAGTTGATTATTTTTCTGCAAGGCATGAAAATTCTGCATGCATGAAAGGAAGAAGGAGTTTTTGTTCCTATTGTGGTTTGTTTAACCATGAAGTTTAAAAATGTTGGAAGAGGATGAAGGCATACAGGAAATAGTTGAAGCAGAGGCAACTTGCAAAGAAGGTGCATAAGACTTGCACACATTGTTAGAAGAGGGGACATTTTGTTACCCAATGTTGGACATTGCATCCAACTAATCATCCCAGGTACATGAGGCAAGAGGATAGAAAGACTGGCGAAAGTGGAACCAAATATTCCATCATTGACGTGAGAACAAATGTTGCACATGAAGAATATTTTCAGCAGCGAAATTCGTTGTGTAAGTGGCTTGGTGAGAAGTGGTTTGAATTCTTAACTCAGTAAGACATACATTCATTTGTACATATGCAAATTTCAGTTATGTATACATGATTTCTGTTGGAAACTTATGTTTTTTTGAGCCACCTTGGATCGATGATCAAGCACATGATGTTCAACCACATTCTATCAATTTCTCGCCAGAAATATCTGGGCGATTTCAAGGAAGACAATTCTTGACAGGAGGACAAGAGAATCCAAGAAGGGAAGTGTTAACCACCTTCGAGTTGTGGTTCAAAGGCACTAAGCCATGCAAGGAAAATTTTATGGACACTGAAATGTGAGGGTTTCGTGCTCTGATCTACTAAACAAATCGGGTAAGCAGTCTTTTGGGGTCCAAATATTTCCAATGGGGAGGTGTGATCAGATTTGGATCAAGGACCTAAGTGATAGCTCAAAATTTAAAGTGTTCGGAATTGTGCCGAACCTGGGCGACTGGATAGATCTCGTCTTCCTAATTTCAGCACCTTGAACAATTCGAGAAATCAACACCATATGAAGAAGTTATCGCGATTTGAAAAGTCCAGTAAACTGCAATTTTTTTCCTTTGACAAAGTTTGATTGGGTTTTGAATATTCAAAAAAAGAGAACATTCCAGGGAATATTCCTGAAATATTCCTAGAATATTCCTTGAAATATTCCCCAAAATATTCCTTCTGGGCTAGTAATATTTGGACAAGTGTTGTGTTATGGTTTTCTGGAAGGGTAGTACATTTTTGGCTCAGCTAATTAGAGGCCGCCACGTGGCCTAGGAGTGGAGTGGCAAAATTTTTGGGGCTCCACCGGGTTTGACCACGGAACCTCCTACCCAAAAGACACGTGCCCATACCGTCTCTGCCACCATTGATTCTTAACCAGTATAGTAATTTGGTTTTATTTATGGTTTGAATATTTTGTAAGTGGGGAAATGGAGGGGCCAACCCTTCCCCATGCATCCTTGACCCAGAACCAGGTGCCAAACGAAAATGTCCGACGGTTTATGAAACTGTTAACCACCAATTTTAAATAAGTCACATGGCGGATTAGATCATGACAGTTACGATCAGATAAAAAATAATCCTCCACCACGTTTAACAATCCATTGGTTGTATGTGTCACATGGCACAATTAAGTGAAACCTTATCCCGCAGTTCCAGCTAGAGGTTAAGGTTTGAAGACCGCAGGGGATGGGGGCCATGTGGCCACCTTGATGATTAGCTTTAATGCTAACAGTTAGTCCTAGCGAATA
The DNA here is from genome assembly GCA_034641835.2 of Pinus albicaulis. Taxonomy (NCBI): domain Eukaryota; kingdom Viridiplantae; phylum Streptophyta; class Pinopsida; order Pinales; family Pinaceae; genus Pinus; species Pinus albicaulis. Next base: position 191,568,049 of record CM076583.1, on the reverse strand, counting down.
TTTTGACCAGTGCTCCTTTAATGGCGGAAATCACCAATTTAACTTCAGTCAAGTTCAGTTCCTCCACTTTTAGTGGAGCTTTTTAGGGGTCACTAGATAAATGTTGTTTAGGCTCTATCTTGAGCCAGATTCGGCAATTCTGAGGGTTCCAATACTCAATTTCAACTATCTCAGATATTCTAGACTCATTGGTGAGGGTTGTAGAGATATTAGATGACTTTTGAGCATTTCTTTTTTAAGATAATTTCTAGGGGCCACGAGGGCCACCATGGGCCAACAACAGTTTGAGGCCTAGCTAGTGCATCTAGAGGCCTTATTTAGAAATCCAATAGTCAATTTTGGATTTTTCATACATTATGGAACTAATGGTGTAGTTTTCAGAGCTTTTAGAGGACTTTTGAAGGATGATATGCTTCAAAAAAGTTCCAGGGGCCACCAGGGCCATCCAGTGCCAACAGGAGAATGAGGCCTATCGAGAGCAACCAGTATCCATTCTCAGCAAAAAAATAATCATTTATGACTATAATGAATCTTATCAATCCAATGGAAGGATTTTCAGAATATTTTTAAGACTTCTGAAAGTCGATATGCTTCAGATAAGTTTTCAATGACCCTAGAACGAGGGGGTGCCACCAGGTGTTGGAGGCAAAACCAGAGCAGCCGAAGGCAAATTTATGAAAGTGAATAATATATTATAACTATTTTGGACATTATAAATCTAATTGAAGGATTGTAAGAGTCAATTGAAGAATTATGAAGGTCTAAGAGCCACAGGTAAGTTTCAGGAAACCTAGGGCCATCAGTGGATGGAGACCTAGATTGGGGAGCCAGTGCTCAATTTGAACAAACGATCAGTCTATTTTGGAGGTTTGATATATGATGGAGACATTAGGTGAGGTTATAGGGACATAAAAATAATTCTAAGGGAGTAAGTGCCAATTTGAATCTTAGGGAAGCTCAAAGGCGCTGAATGAAGGAGTCAAGTCTTAGGGAACCTAGATCTATTTTCATAGTGATGACAGCCTTGACAGGGGTATGATGGTATTATAAATCCAATGGTACAGCCCAAATAACCGTTGGATTTAATTATTTACATGTAAAATAATATTTCATCATAATCCCAAAGAGCCAAGTTAGTTGACATAGGCTCAAGGAGACGTAGCCCACGATATTCGAGTGAAATCCTTTATTAAAATTTCTGTTATGTGTTGATTTTTATTTGTTGTATTATATGTATGTTTCACATGTTTAATATCAACAAAAAAAAATTGTCTTAAAGAACTTAAATAATTAAGAAAACATACACGTGTTTCAAGTACACAATTCTGCAAAAGTCAAGTATAAGCTAGATCTTTTATTTGTTTAACTGAGTGGGAGGTTCTTGAAAAGAATAACAAGTTATCCAACCCATTTTTAGATCACTTCCACAGATCATATCTCTGAAAATATTGTGAACCAAGATCTGAAATTCTTCCATGAAGGTCCTCCATATTTCAACACAAATGGTTTTTTTTTTAGCTTCTGAACCTTCATAGAAACAAAGTTATAGCGAAAATTCCATGATGGTCTGTTTGAAGCAATGAAACCCTAGAGTCCAAAGCTCTGATACCAAATTTTAAGAAACCAGCTCACAAACTAGAATAAAAAAGAGATCAACAACTTATAAATCAGCCTCTTCGAGAGGGAAACCTCCTTTACATTACATACATGGAAAATTCATGGATTATGTAAATGAAAAAACCTCCTTTCTATATATAGGAGTCTAATAGGTCACAATATAATCCTATCCGACATAACAATAACAATGTAAGGGCACACCAATAACAATAGTGGGATTCTATAGGGAACAATAATAACAATATGGGGACTACACAAACACAACAATAAAAATAAGGGGATATACTAACAATACCAATGAGGGGATACACTAGTATTATAGGGACCTAACATAGTGTGTGAGAAGGTAGAGTGACTGTGGAGCCTAGACTCCTTCTTAGCAGGTGGAGACACTAGGCCCTCCCAGACTTCATTTGGTGTTCTCAAAGGTGGATACCTTGAAGGTGGACTCTAGATTTCTGTTAAAGCTATTAGGTGGAGGCATTATGTGTTCTAGATTCTTTCCATATTACAGGTGTAGGCACCATGGGCTATATATTCTTGTAGTTTGAATCAGTTGAAGAAATCGTGGGGTTGGGATTCATGTAAGTGATTGTTGGGTGGAGCACCACATGCTCCAGAATCCCTAAAGTGATTTTCGGGTGGAAACACTAGGCTCTCTGCGTTCCTGGTTGTTAGGTGGAGGCATTGAGTGCTCTGCATTCCCATGTGTTGTGATATTACTGGTGTGAAATTCCCTTGAGCACTTTACTCTATAGGCTTTGAATCTGGTTCGAGGGTGGTTATTTTCAAGAAATAATAATAATGTAGTTGGCCTACAATTGAGCGGAGAGTTGAAGTCCCTTTCTTAGTTGTCGATTATCTATATAATAATATAAGTTTCTTAATTGTATCTTATACATGTTGGTGAAATATGATGATGAATACTAATATTGTATTACAATGAGTGTATCAATACTATCAAAGAAGGATATGTACTCATATGTGTTGCAATGTGATGACATGTGAATGATTTGCATGGTTGTAAGGGACTTACAAATCCCTGTGATGTTTATCTACCCTTGAATAGAAAAATTACTTACATGCATATGTTTATTGTTTGATATGACAGTTTGATTGTAGCTATGTGTGATTTTTCATTCTGTGGTATGTGTGAAGACCTTGAACATTTTTTGTGTAAGGGATATTGAATGCCTATCATCAATATTGTGTATAATTGTTTAACTAATACCTAGAAAATTGTTGTGATGTATGTAAATCCATGGGTTGTATGATATAATGGAAAAGGAGTCTATGAGTCTCAGAAATAGTAAGATCTATTGTTAAAGTGCCATACATGGCATGTTGAAAGACTATGAATTTCTACAATGTATGATGATCCATTACCATTCATTTATGGTTATGGTTCAATAATGAGATATTGCATCGAATATCCTAGGAATGGTTATGAAGTTCCTTATATTACTCAAGATTATGTGTTTGGGTTTGTAGAGAATATAGATGTATTTAGGTCAAGTGAGACTTCACAATTTCCAAAGAAAGCACCATAATTCTACTAAGGCATTGAGTTAATGAAGCACAAATGAGAAAGTTCATGTTATCGGCCATATATTATTCATGTTGTGTCATGTCAAAATGCCAAGATATTGTTTTTGAAATGGCGTGTGTTTGATTAAGGGTAGAGGATGGGAAAATTCCTATCACTTGTATCCAAAATTGTCGTCGCACCAAGAAGGTGTGATGGTGGGTCCTTTCCAACCGGGAAATATTGGCACTATTGATGGAGGGTGTGACATAAATCCCTCTTCATCCTTAAACAAGAAAATCATTCTTGCACATAGTTTCGGTGATCCAGATCTTGGTGGTGGGCCAAGATCTAGAAGACTTAAACCCAAAGAGAGAGGGAAAGCAAGCATGTGAGGAAATATATTTTTTTATTAAAATAAGAGAAGTTTTAAACAACTACATCATGGTGGAACAATATCTATTTTTTACAAGGCGAGGCTAGTTATTTATAGTATTTTAGGTGTTTTCTTAAGTTACAATACCATGGTAAAATTCCATGGGTGGATACCATGGGTAAGTACCAAGGGTGGAAACCATTTTCCATTCATATCAATCCTCTACCCTTAGGAACAAATGGTCCACATTGCATCAAGTTCCCTTTTGATAATATTTTATTGAATATGAACCAATTAAGAGAAGGTTTTTGTGTGGTTGACCCATAACCATGATGAATAAAGGTATGTGGATATAGTTATCATGTAATGTTTGTTGGCCAACTGTGATACTGGCAGTGTATGGCTTGGCAAATGAACTTTGACTACAAGGGTTTTATGTGGTTGAACTATAAACATGGGTTTATGGGTGACCCATAACCATGATGAATGAAGGTATTAGGTACCCTATAGTGTTTATGGGCCAACTGTGATATTTAAAGTGTATGGCCTAGAAAATGGACTTCAATGACAAGGGTTTTGTGTGGTTCACACATAATCGTGGGCTTGTGGGTGACCCATAACCATGATGGAAGAAGGTCTAAGGATATATATACCTTTTAATGCTTGTGGGCCAACTGTGTATGGCCTGGAAAATGGACTTAGAGATAGTTCTCTTGCTGGTATGCCATGGTATGGTAGAAATTTTGTGGATTTTATGGTGTCTTATCCTTGTAAATTATCACTATCCAATGAGATTTTGTAAAGAATCCCTCCAGATACTCAATTCTAACATTTTTCCTTCCTATTTCAATTCCCCAAGCCCTATCCCACCTAATAAGATTTTCATACTCAATGCCAATCTCCTGAAATAATATGTAGTAGAAAAAATTATACATAAGAAAAATCAATACTTTAGGAGATGCCCCTTTATCAACATGGTACTCTCAATTAACATGATATTAAAACACCTCTTTCATAACTTTAACAAAAATATTTTTGAAGTATAGTGTGGAACCAACAATAGACCCTCTTCCTTGAATAACAGAATAAAAATTTAGGTAGGACATTTCTTGTGAGCCCAAGTTTCCAAAATTTTGTTCTACCCACTCTATAGATCCTATCATTCCATACTGGTTTGCATCCCAAATTCTCATGATAATTCTCCTTCTAGGTTGCCACCCATCATGAAGCAAGATGTCAAAATTCCTAACAATTTCTAGAAGAACAGTTCTACTATGTTTAGGATCCATAATTCCACAGGTCCAGACATCTCGATGGTTCTCTAGAATAACGAACCTATCTGGATTTTCAAATCCATTTATCACAAATAACAAATTTATAATCATTGAGGATCTCATACCCTATACTAATTCTAGGATTTTCATTCAACTTGATCGATCCTCACCAACTAGACGTTGCAGTAGGGCCTAAGAGCGACATGAGAATGTGTTGGGCATAATTCAAGTTCTTGATGTTGATTTTCGGTAGCATGAGATGTTATCTAAGTCTCAAATTTTGCAGGGAGGCTTAGACGCATGTATTCCAAAATGCCCAGAAAGCGTTTTAGGAAATTTCACCCGAATGGGGTTTTATTAAAATAATTAATTATTTTTAATGGGAGCCTAAGTCTAAACTTAGGGAATTAAAATAATTAAATTACATTAATAGAGTTGGGTGTGAATATTCTCAAAAAAGATGAATATCAATTCAAGTTAATCTTATCCCTTGATTATGCTTTAATCTGTGCCATTTATTTCTCAACGATAAGATTGTAAGAAGGACTTTGATGGGAATTTGGAAAATACATCGGAGAGAGTCTAGAGATTGATTTATCAAGTGAGGAGTGCAGAGTAGCGAGAGATATCATCAAGTTTATTCTGCGTAGTGCGGGACATATATAGTTTTAGTTCGAGATTTTTCTTGAGCCTGGAATACATCATAGAGAAGGTAGAGAAGAGGACGCAAAATAGGCAGCATAGGGACTACACTGAGCAGCGCAGAGCCTCTGAAGAGATACACAATTTTTCTAAGGATCAGTTAGATCCAATGCCACAAAGACAGAGTGTGAGACCGAAGGGGTATAATATTAGCATCCTACAAACAGAAAGACCAACTTAAGGGAGTGACACAGATCTTCGCAGAGGCAGCGTGTGGCTTGTCAGTTCAGGGTTGGGTTAATGTTAGATATCCAGTGTTAGTGTGAGGTCATTTTTTCACTAACTCCCTGCTAGTTATTTTCTTTGTATGGATGGACAGTAAGGCATCCTAGATTGTATTCATAACTACTGCTTAATAATACAAACCCTCAGTTGTTGCACCGATTTTCTCGCAATGGCTTTTTCCATGGACATTTGTCCAAAAGTAATGGTGTCATATGTGTGTTTGATTTCCTTCTTACTCAGTTCTTGTTTCAGCATTTTATTTATGTATTGAAGGTTGCAGTGTGATGTATTTAGTCTTTGTTTTTGAACAACTAAAAATAAATTATTAACCAACGAATAACAATTAGGTGAACATTTTCCAGTTTTTGTAATAGGATTCCAGATTTAGGAATTTTCACATGATATCAGAGCAACATAGGTGAAGCAAGGGAGCATATCGGAAGAGCTCAACATTGAATAGAACGTGGGAGATTGAATATCTGCGTAGGCGGCAGATCGAATCCCTAAGGGCTTGTGCATCTAGGCTAGGAAGGAAAATATTTTCGAGGAAGTGTCTATTTGAGTGAGTCAAAAAAGAGGTAGTACCTTCCAGTTCGTGATTTTTCAGCGGTAGAGGGAGCAACGCAACAACATATTCAATGCACAATAGTTTTCTATGGGATGCATTTTTTCCTACAACATTTGCTGGTGTAGAAAGCGTCAGAAGAAGGAAGAAGAAGCATATGGAGGGAATTTATTCCTCAGTGAATTCCGACCCACGAAATTCTATTTCTCAATTGTACAGCAGTAGTAGAGAGAAGCATATCTACATACTCCAATAGGGAATGCATAGCAGCGGTGCAAAGGAGAGAGAGAGTTATTCTTATTTTTTTCGCAAAGATAATAGCTTATGGGCTAAAAGATCGAGATCGATTGGAGGGTACCTCCATCTATGTGATTTTGCAGGAAAGGATCACATGTCTATTAGATGAGCATGATCTCAAGGCCTTTATCGAGAATGTGGTAGTTTTCTCCGTAGATAGAGATCTGTTGAAATCATACAAGAAAAATATGGTGAAGGCTATATGGTTGATCCTCGATGGAGTGAGGGATCATAGAGTATGTCACATAGCTAGAAAAGGGAATTCCAAGGATATGTGGGATTCCTTAGAGACGTTTTATAAATGATCTTCTAAGCAGTGGAAGATGTACTTGTAGGAGAAGATGTGCTCTATGAGGATGCAGAAGGGGGAACGTATTGATCCATTCCTTGCAAAGATTCAGGAAAACTGAGATTAGTTGGCAGTTGTCAAGTGAGTGCCTCAAGGGACCAAGATGCTTATACTTTCCCTGAACTCAGTCTTAGAATAATGGAAAGTATTTTTCCAGAGTGTTCTTGGAAGATAAGGTTTCCTGATTGGGAATCGATGTGGGCCACTCTTCAACAGTAAGATACGAGCCAATATATGATCAAGTGTAAAATTGATGGCAGCAGTAGTAGTTGTTCGAAGCCCGACGAGGAAGAGAATGAAGCCCTTGCATCCAAGGGGCAACAAAAGAAGCAAGGGAAGAAAAATGATGTCTCAAATATCAATTGTTTTTGGTGTTGTGAGATGGGTCACTACGCTACACAGTGTACTCTAAATAAGAAGGACAACGACAAGAAACATGATACACATGATGCAACTGGTAGGATTGAGGAGGAGGATTTCATTGTGATTTCCCACATATGTCCAACGGAGAGTTGGGGTGATCTAGAACTGTAGTTCAAAAGAGCTACAGTTGGGCAGGATCCTTGAGGAGTCCACCTCTTGGATAAATGCCTAGCCATGGGAGCCCATATCAGAAGTAGCAGGATGGACAAGTGTCATTTGGTGCAGAGGAGTTCTGGAGTGACAGTGCAGTGGATAAAGAATTCCAAAGTCTGAGTAGCGGAGAGTGGAGTTGCCACTAGTGCAGTAAGCCACAAAACAGAGTTAGTAGGAGCACAACAGCTTCAGAGGGTGAGCATAGAGAATAGTAGCAGTCAGATCTCCAGTATTTCATTCATCATGCTCAACACTTATTTCAGTATTTTGGATGTTTTTTTGTTGCAACAGTAGAAAATTTGCAGTGCAGATGCAGTTGGTAGTAGTATGGAAGGTGAACAACAACATAGATGCAGCAAGGCATTAGTTGGTGGACAGCAGAGTCAGGCATCAGCATCATAGTAGTTGGTGGACATCAGAATCATGCATTAGCAGCACAGAGGGAGATGTCAAAAAATAAGTGTAATGCTTCAACGAGATGCATTAATAGAGAACATTCCTCACTAAGAGAGAGTGTTTATTTATGGTCACACACTTTGCAGGGAGGCTTAGACACATGTATTCCAAAAATACCCAGAAATCGTTTTGGAAAATTCCACCCAGATGGGGTTTTATTAAAATAATTGATTATTTTTAATGGGAGCCTAAGTCAAAACTTAGTGAATTAAAATAATTTAGGTATATTAATAGAAATCAGTGTGAATATTCTATAAAAATATGAATATAAAGTCAATTTAATATTAGCCATTGATTATGTCTTAATTTGCGTCGTTGATTTCTCAATGAGAAGATTATACGAAGGACTTCGATGGCCATTTGGAGAATACATCAGAGAGAGCCTAGAGATCTATTTCTCAAGTGAGAAGCGCAAAGCAGACAGAGAGATCATTGAGTTTATTCTACATAGTGAGTGGTAGAGATAGTTCTGGTTATATATTTTTCCTTAGCCGTAAATATATCGCAGAGAAGGTAGAGAAGAGGAAACAAAAGAGGCAGTGTAGGTGCTACGTTGGGAATTACAGAGCCACGCAGAGGTAGTGCTGAGCCTCTGAAGAGATCCGCTATTTTGTTGAGGATCATTCAGATCTAGTGCCAGAGAGCTGGGGTGTGATACCGAAGGGGTATAATATTAGCATCTAACCAGAAGAAATACCAATTGAAGCGAGTAACACGATCCCGAACCGGAGTGACATAGATCTGCGCAAAGACCATGCAGAGGAAGTGTGGGGCTTGTCAGTTCAGGGTTGGGTCAGTGTTAGATCTCCAATGTTAGTGTCAGGTTATTTTTTCTCTTACTCTCTGTTAGTTATTTTCTTTGTATGGATGGCAAGTAAGGCATCCTAGATTTTATTTAAAACTACTACTTAATAATACAAACCCTCAGTTGTTGCACCAATTTTCCCGCATTGGGTTTTTCTAGGGGATATTTTCCAAAAATAACAGTGTCATATGTGTGTTTGATTTCCTTATTTCTTAAATCTTGTTTTTGCATTTTATTTATGTAGTGAAGGTTGGATTGTGATGTATTCATTTTTTTCTATAGAAAAACTACAAATAAATTATTAAGTAATGAATAAAAATTAGGTGAATATTTTCTAGTTGCTGCAATAAGATTCCAGATTTATGAATTTTCACACTTTCCATCATCAAGGAAAATTTATATTCAATATGTTTCCCTATCAGTTCATGTTTTCAAACTTGATCAAACTTCTCTCTTATCTCGTCATTGGAATTGCAAAATGAAGTTATCTTTGTCTTTTTTCTTCACTAACATCCTATTGTGTTTTAGACTGTTAAAGGGTTTTTGCGAGCCTAGTCTCATTTTTTAAAACAAGACTGGGATTTTGTGTTTGTAGACGAGGAGATGTAAAAGTTGCAAATTTTTCATGATCAATGATGGACTCTAACATCAAGGTTTTGATTCTCTCTTCACCCATCTCAATTCCCTCACCTTGCTAGGGTTTGAGGACTGAGTAAGTTGAAGAATGAGGAGAGGAATTCTCTGGTGTAGAGTATACCTCCTCATCACGTCACAGGTTTAATGTCGTATAAACATTCAACTTTTTCCAGCAAGTTGAAGCTGATTCTAATTCATCATCCGATTTTAATCCTCATTGGGATGTAGCCTGAACAAGTAATAAAGGGTATTTTAAACAATATATGACACTTTTGAATCATCGAGGTTATAATGGGAACCTGATTCAATTCATCGACCAACTAGAGCTTTTGCTTGGATCTCTCTAGCAGGGGGCCCAAGTTGTTGGTGGCACTCTTGAGCTTGTAGAAAATAGAAAAATCCTCAGCCTCAATGACAATGAAAATGAAGAAGACTTGCTTCTATTAGTTTCCCCTTGAAACTGATACAATCAATCATATCCTCCATTGATTTTTTAATATCTTGATCCGTGGTGCCTCAGATTAGGAATCAAAATATTCATTAGGGAGTTGGTATTTGCAGGTAACCATGCTCCTATAGACCTTGGAGAGATTCGATAGCTTCAATATGAGAAGCGAGAAGGAAACATTGCAAGCAAAATCCATGATTTGTGTGTCTCTACCCATGTAACTCAACTGGTTATCATGGGGTAAAGGGAGGATTCGACCACTATATCTACACATAAATATCACTTTGTTATTTTAAGTGTATGATCAAGAAGAGGATGTCAAACCATTCGACACTAAATTATTGTTGGAAAGGAAGAGGAAGTAAGGAAAAAAATAAGACAAAAAATTCTCACACAATAACATGAGTTGTGGATATTATATTGATCACACAAACTTGATAGTTACAACGAACCCGATGAGGGGTATTTATAATTTTTTGAATAGTGACTCACCTAAAATACCTTAACATGAAAACACACACTAAATTCGACTATGAATTAACTCGACTTGACAGACTCTTAACTGATTGACTATCCATGAGTAATTAGATTATTCTAACACTCCCCCTTAATTACGACCACTAAACTAAGACATGACTCATGACAACTCAAACATGCATGTTGTTCTATGTCTCAGCTAGGCTTACAACACCCAAGTTTCTTCTATGAAACTCAAACACATATTTTTCTAATTACTTAGTAAATATATCAGCCAATTGATCACTATATTTACAAGGCTTCAAGTGAACTTCTCCATTTCTCACAAGTTTTCTAATAAAATTATATCTAGTATCAATATGCTTGCTCTTTTGATGAGATACACTATTCTTGGATAGTGCAATCATTGATGTGTTGTCACAATATATTTCTGATGATCCTTTTTTTTGCTGCTTGAGTCAATCCAATACTCTTCTTAACCATATTGCTTGACATGTTGTTGATGTTGCTGCTACATATTTTTCTTCTGCTGATGAAAGTGTCACAATAGGTTGCTTCTTAGATTCCCATGAAATCACATCTGAACCAAGATGGAGCTCATAAGTAGAAGTGATCTTCCTATCATCCAAAATTCCTGCAAAATCACTATCTGTGTACCTAATCAAATCCTTCTTCTCTGTGCTTGCATACATTATGCCACAATATTTAGTTCCTGTTATGTATCTTGTAATTATATTTCCTAGTCTCCAATATCTGTCTTTTGGTGTCTCCATAAATTTGGAAATAAAAATCACTCCTTGCATAATATATGGTTTTGTAGATGTGAGATACATGAGGCTGCCAATTAAATTTTTGAATAGAGTTGGAATGACATATGATCCTTCATCATCCTTGCTTAACTTTGTACCTGTTGCAAATGGTGTATGGACAATTTTTCAATTATCCATTGTGAATATTTTCAGGAAATCTCTAGCATATTTATTTTGGCAAATAAAAATTCGTTTTTCATATTCTCAACTTTTATGCCAAAAAGATATTTCATGAGACCAAGATCTATCATCTCAAATTATTTCATGATGGCTACTTTAAATTCATCTAACTCAATATCACCTGTAAAAATCATGTCGGCAACATATAATAAAAAAGTTAAAATTTTTTGAATTCTCATTTACCTTTGTCTACAAGGTACGCTCAATGTTGCTTCATCAAAATCCATTCTTGATCGTGTATCTATCAATTCTTCTATACGCTCTAGACACTTTCTTGAGTCCATAGAGTGATTTCTTCAACCTGTAAATTTTACCTTCTTTACCTTCAAATTCATAACCTAGAGGCTGCTACACATAATTTTTTTCTTCTAGGATTCCATTCAAGAAGGATGATTTCAAATCCATCTGATACAATTTCCATTTTTTCTGACTTGTTGTGACTATAACTTCTCTAATAGTATCCAATCTCACTATCGGAGAAAATGTTTCTCCAAAATATATTCTTGGTTGTTGTGACAATCATTTTTCTACAAGTCTTGCTTTAAATCTGTCAATTTAGCCTTTCTCATTCAAATTTGTCTTGTACACCAATTTTACACCAATGGGGTTTTTATCCTTTGGTAAATCAACCAAATCCCATGTATCATTATTTTCAATAACATAAATTTCTTCATCCATGGCTTGCAACCAAATTTCATCTCTGGTTTCTTATTCAAATGAAGAAGGTTGCAATGACAATAATGAAAGTTTGAAATAACATCCAAATCATCATAAATATCTTTTATAATTATCATCTTTCTCTTACCATTTTTCGATTCATCACCTAATTGACTGCGGGGAGTATTTTGGTTTGTTGATATTATTGAAGATCCATTTTGCTTAGAAATTATTTGTGTCCTTGCTTCTGTCTGCTCTTGTGATTCTTGTTGCTCCTTATTTGCTACATCATCTTCTTCCATCAGTGATGCTTATGCATCAACTATTTTTTCTATAGTCACATTCCATGAATCTTGTTCTTTCAACACAACCTCTCTGTTAATTATGGTCTTCTTTGTGACAGGGTTAAACAAATTATAAGCTTTTGACTACTCATTATAACTAGTAAATATGCACTTTTCACTTTTATCATCCAATTTTCCTCTTATCTCCGTAGGTACATGTTCATACTCTACTATTTAAGGCTCAAAATTATCTACCTCAATGTCAAGAACTTACAAGCACTCCTTTTCTGTTTAGAATAGTGGCTCTGACTGGGGATAATGGGACCAGTTTCCCTTTAAAAATAAATGTGTGAATGGATGTAAAGTAAAAATGAGAGTAATGGAATGATTTAAAACTAAAGACAATGAAAATAAAATAGACTTATTATATATATTTCCGAGGAGAATATTCCTTTGTATGTGATTTATGAAATATTTCATATAGCATAGAATAAAGTAGATCATTAAAAAATTATGAAGAAAAAGTGAATAAGATATACTGATTTAATTAAATATTTAATTAAATTAGTTGATTAAAACCAATCAAATAAAAGATATCGTTGTTTCACATATGCTTAAAAAGATACAATCACACACATTAATAGTGACAAATGTTTGACTATTTGTAAAGCATACATATAATAAAATAATTTATAGAAAATTCACTATATATATCATTAAATCAAAGCAGGAATAGTACCTGATACATCAAGACTCTGGTCATGAAAAATATAGCTTTCATTTTAGCCTTTCTATTAGATAACTCGAAAGTAACAATAGTGCAAACTTCAAACTTTTCTTACAAAAATTTAGAACCCCTTCTCTAAAGATATGAGAAGGGTTTTATAGTCTATTAAGATTATAAATATAGTAAAATAAAATAAAATATATGGAAATAGATTCAAAAAACTAAGCTAAGATAAAGTAAAGACAAAGATAGACATTCTATTGTAACAATAGGATAATGACTGTGATGAAGGATGCTTTCCCATTTTCTCCCTGACTCTGCGTATGTATGCCATTGGCTTTAATTAGAGGGATGAATCGGTTTCATATGAATCTTCACCGTAAATACTGCATCGCTGAGTGTCGGGAGGAGATGAGTTGTTGATTTTGAAAGACACCTCAACATAATCCATTGACTATGTGGCTTTACTAATAGTTTCAAATGGGTCTTAAGGTTTAATTTTGATAATTTCTTGATATATTTCGCCTTATTCTTAGATAAATCTTGTCAATATTTTGTCAAATATTTTACATTTGGTAATGTATCCTGTGGGAATTATTTGATTAGTTTAGTCTACAATATGCTATCGTTGATGTATTCAGTGAGATTGGAGGTGAGATTTCTGTCTATGATAATTTCCATCTCTACTTGTTTTATCTTCATTTCCCAATCACCTAAAACAATATATTTATGAGATTCTTCAATCTGGGGAAGATCGGCCACTCTTCCCTTGGCGTTGTCTTGCCAATCGATATGCTCAGTAATATTTTCATCAATTTCTTCATAAAATTTCCTTAGATCAGATAATTTTTTAATAAAAGAATCACTCATTTTGCATAAATCATCAGTCATAGTCAATTTTTTAGAAAATATGACTTGTTGTTGAGCAAGGAGTTTATTAATTTCTCCTACTTCCTTTTTAACTTCATTAACATTTGGATTATCTTTCAAATAGTTTATTATTTCTTGTAGATGTTGTATTTGAGCATCTGTATCCTTCATTAGGGGAACTTTGAGGTCTAAAATGGGCCTCCTAAGAAAAATATACAACCAAAATAAACTTTATAAGAACCAATAGGATTCAAGATGATTACATCAACCATGGGGGATGATTCACTGTTTTTTAAGTAAAAGGGTAAAAAGAGTAAAAAATAATAAAATAATAAAAATACTTTTTCAACTCGTATTTTCAACTTATCTCCCAAATTTTTTACTCAAATTTCGAGTGGGAGTACTCGTTGGATGCAAAATTTAATTCCTCATACAAGGAGTACCCATGTTGCATACTTTTGAAAGACCTTGATACATGAAAAAATGTGATTGCAATCACATTTTTCATGTATTTCTCATTTTTCATGTAGCAGGATCCATCGAAAGTATGCAACATGGGTAATCATTGGATAAATAATTAAATTTCTGATACAAGGAGTACTCCCAATCGAAATTTGAGTAAAAAATTTGGGAGATAAGTTGAAAATACGAGTTGAAAAATTAGTTTTTTATTTTTTTCCCTCTAAAATTTGATGATGTAATCAAATCTTATTTTATTATTTCCACTATTATTTTACAATTTCCTTAGGAGGCCCATTTTAGACCTCAATATTCCCCTAATGCATATTGGATTCAAATTGGATTTTCATATCATCGAAACTCTTTTTCAGTTCATCTAGCCTTACTTGTCAGTGTTTTTCAAGCACCTGCTATTAATTTTTAATATTATTTTCAAGTTGAACAATATTTTCTTCCTTTTCACTAAGAAGTAGTTGAACTTCTACTTTGTCAATAATTTCACTATCATAAGCTCCTGCAAATTGTGAGAGATTGTTTAAATCATCCTGGATTTGATTAAGTTCCTTGCCAGAGAACTTGAAAAGGAGTTTCACTAGGGACTAATTCCTTGTTGGAAACACTCAGAGGGAGGTGAATTAGTATTTCTTTTCAATTGTTAATTTTACTAGTTTGATCACTTATATTTAGAACACAAAATGATCAATAAGAATAAATTCTTTTATTAATTTATTCTTTACAATAAATCAAGTACAATATATGTAGGGCTCCAGCCCTAGATGAAGACACCAACCTTCAATTTCCCACACTCCAACCTGTATTTTCCAAGCGCCGAATTAGACTTCCAAAGCTCCAACCTTGTCAATTCTGAGGCACCAACCTCAAGGGCTCCAACCCTATATCTAGTATAGGCTCCAACCTGGTCTGTTGAGGACTCCTATCCTCTAGGGCTCCAAACCTATCTTCCAAGGCACCAACCTTGTCTCTATGTGGCTCCAACCTCCTGCTTCATTTCGTCAGGATATGTTTGATTATACTTACGGCTCCCAAAGTCTTCTTCAACGAGCCCTGGCAATCTTCGGCTTACTTTTCACTGTATTCTACACATTACATCATCAATGACGACCTTTTCTTCTTAGAAGGTGTCACCACTACTCTTCATCATACCAAACACTTTCTTCAAGTTAACTCATGATGGCTTTATCAATGCATCATTGTCTTCAACATTATCTCCACAATATCTTCAATATCTCTTCAAGGCTTGCTCAAGGATATCTCAAGATTACTCCAAATCCTCCTCAATATGTATATCAAAACTTCCACCAAGAAGTCTGCACCAAGATGTTAAAATGCTCTTCAAAGGTTGCTCCAACGGACTAATACAATTAGTCTCCAAATACACCAAGATTAGTCTTCAAGGGAAGTCTTTACAAGTTACAAATATAATCCTTCAATATGCCCTCAATCCCAACCCAAGTCTACTTCTAGGACTCTGAAAAGTTCTACAAAATTTTGCTTCAAAATACTTTCAAGCGCCGCTTTAATGACTACAATATCTGCTCCAAGACTCCTTCAAGGAAAACTCAATAAGGTATTTTCAATAAACCTTCAAGACACTTCATTAGAGCTACTCCATGGAACTCATCAAACAATGTTGCAATTCTCTTACAAAAATTATAGTAAGGTCTATTCAATACTTCACAAGGACTTCTCTTCTACTGTAACTCTACTCCAAAAGGTCTCCAAGAAGCTTTAACTAGGATTTCCAAAATGTCTTCAAAGTCTAGTTCCTATCTTCACAAAATATGTCGAAGAGTGCTTTAGTTGTACTTTACCAACTCTATGAGATGCTTCAGAGAAAAGGTGTCTTCAACAAGATTTTAGTAGAGCTCCCACGCCATTTCAAAAATGCCTTAATTATACCCCAAATAATGCTACAACAAGGATATCAATTATGCTACTTCAGTGTTCCAAGAAGTGTTTTAATAATGCTCCAAGTGCTGCTACAAAATTCTTCAAAGAATAGCTTTCAAAGCTAATTGGGTCACAGGTTTGCTGTAGGACTACTGATGCGAGGTGAAAATCTGAGCCTCCAATTTGTCACAGGTCTGAGATTATATTTGTAGACTGCAATTTTCGGATCTTGTGACTGTCCAAACACCACAATCTGTAATTTGTGCTTGAAATGAGCTCCACAAGTAGTTGTATGTAGTGTAATTACTTCACTGGTTTGTTATTATCCCACAGGTTCGATGCATCCCTACAGGTTAGCAATCTGAGCTAAACAAGTGTCCAAGACTTCAATGTACTTAAATTCGACCCTTCTATATTCTTCCCATACAAAAATGTCAGAGATGAATATGCGAAATTTTGTCTCTGAAATGAAAATTTTGTCCACATATTTATAGTGGTTTTCCAAATTTGAAAGGGCACATCTATTTGGTGGGAGGTCGACATGAATGTGTGAATGTAGGTCGGTTGGCCAAAATTAATACTTTTCTAACTTAAAAAATCATTTTCTCTTAAGATATTTGGAGTTAAGAGTTGAGTGAGGGCTTGTTAGAAAGAGGGAAAAATCCTCTTTAAGATGGTATAGGATTCATTTGGAAACGATGCCTCCAAGCTGTCCAAAATTAATTTTCTTTGTGACTGCTTCTAAAATATTTAGTGCAAAAGATGATTAGGACAATATGGCTTCTTTGTTTGGCTTCTCCATTCTTTGTCTTCTCCATTATTTGGATTCTTCATCATCATAGGAACATGTATGACATCTAAATCATCATGGTAATGTCTAGAAATGAGTGCATCACTCATGTCATCACATAATGGTGCAGCGATATGTTATAGTGTAGCATTATTAGGAGAACATCAAAATAGTCTTCCAACCCTCAAATGATACC
Organism: Pinus albicaulis; assembly: GCA_034641835.2. Classification (NCBI taxonomy): domain Eukaryota; kingdom Viridiplantae; phylum Streptophyta; class Pinopsida; order Pinales; family Pinaceae; genus Pinus; species Pinus albicaulis. Next base: position 191,550,838 of record CM076583.1, on the reverse strand, counting down.
CAACCATGATCATTATAAGTCATCATCAAGTATCATCCAAGTGTATGACATCATCATGTGACATCATTGGTTAATATCTAGATCATCAAGTGAATTAAACATTAGATCAAGTACTTAAGGCTTCCTTCATTAGTGGTTTGACTTCTTCATGACTTGAAATCTTCATTGATAGTATCCTAGTCAACCAAAAGTCATGGCATCATCATCTAGAATTAGGCTTCTCAAGAATATTGACATCTCGGTCAATGCCACATTGACATCAATGACAACCTTGATTAACAATCTCCCCCTTTGTCATTTATGGCAATATTCTTTCCTTTCTAATCTCTCTCCCCCTTTGACATCAATGGAAAACAAGGTGCCCAAATACTCCCCCTGTCAAGATGCTTCTTTTCTTCATGAATTGTAGTCCTTCATAGGTATATTACTCCCCCTTCCACAGTGCTTTTTATTTTGGAAATATGTTCCATGATATATGTGTTTGTATTTCTTCATGGGATGCACCATCTCCCTTTTTCTGCACAAATTCCTTTAGCTCATGAAGGATTTCTCACCTTGTTTGATAAAGTAGAAAGCATCATCATAATATCATGTTTTTCTTCAATGGAGTTACTTCCGAGAGATGATTTATCAATATTGTCCATGTCTAACTCATTAAGGATTTCATAGGGCCCACTCACGGATCACTTTCTGCAATAATACTCAAGAATCACAAAATCCCCCTAACTATATGCATGGTCTCTTTTTGGTAGGGTTTCACCATAAAATACTTGGAATATCAAGGATGACTTCATCTAGTCAACAACATGTGTTGTTTGCTGGAGTGTTCAAGAGACTTCCGGATTCAACTTGTTTCTTCTCCATACTTGTGTAGCTTTCTTCTCTGGCATGGTTGTAGCTTGTGCAGGGGCCCAAGTCAAGTTACAATCATGTGCCATATGTCCATTGTTATGCCAATTGAAGCACTCTATTTTGTTCATGAATAATAAATCATGACTTCTTCTGGTAAAATTTCTTCGATAAGATTGACGGGGACCATTATATTTGTCTTTTTGATATGCCCTACAATCCTTAGCCATATGCCCAAAGTTTGTACAAGAATAGAAATAACCAAAAAATATACATTGGTACCTCGGAGATCGATTTTTCCTTGATGTACTTCTAAAGTCTTTTTGCCTTGGGATTATTTGATGATATTCATTGCCTTTTGTATTCTTGACACCATCTGCAAGTCTCCTTGGAGTAGAATTTCCTCCGTTGTTGTCTTGATTCTTTTCCTTTCCTTTGCTGGAACTGGGAGCATCAACATTTCTTTCTAGGATCCTCACATCTTTATTGTTTGAAGCATTATAATTCTTGCTTGAGGATTCACCTACATAGCCAAGACCTGATTTATCATGGGGAGACCTTTGCTGACTTAGGATGTCATCTAGGGTTTGAGAGCTTTTCAAGTTTTTATTCTGCAATTCAACTTCCTTTTCAGGAAAGACAGTTTATCCTTTCAACTTTTCACAATCTTCATCTTTCATAAGTAGTTGCTTCTTCATTTCTTCCATCATCCTTGTTGCTTCATGTGCTTTGATTTTAAGGGAGACTGTATTTGATTTCGTTATGAATACTTCTTCATTCTCCTTTGCTATATTTCTCTCCATTTCTTCTTTTTTTCTTATAGCTTCACATGTTTCGGCCTTGAGAAGATTGATGTCTAATTTTAGTTTGATGATTTCTTCATCCTTTTTGTCTAGTTGGAATATCATGGTGTTTCTCTCCTTTTCTTCTTCATTCACTTGTCCTTCTATGAATGCCAAAGTTTCCATCACCTTCTCAACTCCTTGCACTTGTTTCCTTGCTTCATCTAGTTGATATCTAAGAGAGGAGACCTCTTCCTTGTATTGACCAATCTCTGCTTCAAGATTGTTCAAGATGTTAAGTCTTTGTTCAAGGTGGCTTGACAAATTTTCTTCCCTTTTCTTTGCCTTATCCAATTGATTTGTCATAGATATGATTTCTTCATGATGCTTTCTTTTATTTTGATTAAATTCCTCTTTAATTTTGGAGAGCTCCTCATCTCTTTCATGTACTTGAAGCTTGACAAAGTCAACTTATTTCCTTGTCTTGTCTTGGTTACCATCTTGCGCTTTCTTCTTAAGTTCCTCATTTTCCTTTTTCAAATCGTTAATCTCTTCCATGGAAGCCATAAGTTTATTCAGAAGATCTTCTTCAAAGTCTTATTTTTCTCTTCATATTCTAGGTATTCTTTTGCCTTGTTGTCATCTCTTTTATCTTTGGCTTCCTTGACAAATTTTGGACTTATTTCTTGTTTTCCATAATCTTTAATTGGCAACACTCCTTTTGAGCGAAGATAATGAAGTTTGTCCCATATGAATTTTGCTGACGAACATTTTTCAAAATTGGCCTTCATAGAATTTGGTAACCCATTCAAAATTGCCTTCATTACTCTTGTATTGTACTCCTTGGATTCTTCGTCCATCATGTCATTAGTAATCATTGATTTCCAAACTTCAATTCCTTGGGTCTTCAACAAACTCCTCATTCTTGCCACCCATATACCAAAGTTTCCATTAAACAATGGAGCCTTCGTAAATTGATTTACTTCAATTTCCATGGCTGAGGAAGACATGTCTTAAGGAGGATTGGAGAACTTCTTTCTTGGCTTTTCCATTTGTGTTATAATGATCAACCTTCAAGCTGTTAGGCTTTGAGTGAAGGTACTGGCTCTGATACCAATTGTTGGAAATACTGAGAGGGGGGGTGAATCAGTATTTCTTTTCAATTGTTAATTTTACCAGTTAGATCACTTATATTTAGAATAGAAAATGAACAATAAGAATAAATGATTTTATTAATTTCTTCTTTACAATAAATCAAGTAAAATATATGTAGGGCTCCAACCCTAGATGAAGACACCAACCTTCAATTTCCCAGGCTCCAACCTGTATTTTCCAAACACCGACTTGGACTTCCAAGGCTCCAACCTTGTCAATTCTAAGGCACAAAATTCAAGGTCTCCAACCCTATATCTGGTACAGGATCCAACCTGGTCTCTTGACAACTCCTATCCTCTAGGGCTCCAACCCTATCTTCCAAGGCACCAACCTCCTGGTTCATTTCGTCAAGATATATTTGATTATACTTACGGCTCCCAATGTATTCTTCAACGAGACCTGACAATCTTCAGCTTACTCTTCATTGTATTCTACACATTACGTCATCAATGACAACCTTTTCTTCTTACAAGGTGTCACCACTACTCTTTATCATACCCAAACACTTTCTTCAAGTTACCTCATGATGGCTTTATCAATGCATCATTATCTTCAACATTATCTCCACAAGATCTTCAATACGTCTTGAAGGCTTGCTCAAGGATATCTCAAGATTACTCCAAATCCTCCTCAAGATGTATATCAAAACTCCCACCAAGAAGCCTGCACCAAGATGTTAAAATTCTCTTCAAAGGTTGCTCCAATGTACTAATACAATTAGTCTCCAAATACACCAATATTAGTCTTCAAGTGAAGTCTTTACAAGTTCCAAAGATAATCCTGTTTAAGATGGTATGGGATTCATTTGGAAAGGATGCCTCCAAGATATCCAAAACTAATTTTCTTTGTGACTGCTTCTGAAATATTTAGTGCAGAAGATGATTAGGATAGTATGGCTTCTTTGTTTGGCTTCTCCATTGTTTTTATTCTCCATTATTTGGCTTCTTCATCATCATAGGAACATGTAGGACATCCACATCATCATGATAATGTCCAGCAATGAGTGCATCACTCATGTCATCACACAATGGTGCAGTGATATTTTATAGTGAAACATTATTAGGAGAACTTCAAAATAGTCTTCCCACCCTCAAATGATCTCCAACCATGATCATCATAAGTCATAATCAAGTGTCATGCAAGTGTATGACATCATCATGTGACATCATTGGTTAAGATCTAGATCATCAAGTGCATGCAACATTAGATCAAGTACTTAGGGCTTCCTTCATTAGTGGTTTAACTTCTTCGTGACTTGAAATCTTAATTTATAGTATCCTAGTCAACCAAGAGTCATGGCATCATCATCTAGAACCAAGCTTCTCAAGAATATTGACATCTCGGTCAATTCCACATTGACATCAATGACAACCTTGATTAACACTCTTGGGACTGGTCTATATTTCTCTTCTTTCTTTGTCTGCATTGTATTTAGGACAGTAAAACACATCTAAAGGAGGAATTTCTTTAATCCTTAGAATGATTTCTGATGAAGGAAATGTTGGGGTAATTTCCATATATTCAATGGTATCAATTTTCTTGTGATCGTCAGCGGTGAACAAGGTCATCCCATTGGTTACCGAATTCTACGTTGATTCTTTGTGGACTAGAGTGTTTAACTCCTGTACCTCTTATTTCAATATTTCTTGATTGAATCATTCCCAAATTTCCTTTAAGTTTCTTTTTTCTTGGATTTTCATTGTTTGTTCAAAATCTCAAGTGGTTATCTTTGAAATTTGAGAATCAATTAGATATTTATGTGAAAAGGATGATACTTTTGAGCGTTCAATATTATGTTGAGAAATTCTCAACAAATATATTGGAAAATGTGCTAATCCCCGACTTTGATATTGATTATATTTAATCAATTCCTCAGAACTATGTTGGTTTATTGTTTCTCTTTCAACACTGGGATACTTAGGAACAACCTCGAATAAATCATCATATTTATCATGCCTTCTTGTAAACTTCTTGATCCTTTCTTGTGCTGTAACATCTTTAGCAACCCCGTTAGGATAATATTGCCAATTTGGGATAGTCAGTAATTTCAACGCTTTCATTTGATAAATTTCAAGATAAGCACATTTGATATTGTCCAAAGCATAAATACAATAAGAAATAGGAAAAGAAGGCCATACGCTTTTCTTGGCATATTTTAGTATTTTGGTCAAACCATTCCCAATTGTTTCATATGCAATTTCCATGTTCAATAGCTTATCAGGTACAAAAAGGGGTAAAACATGCATATTGGAAAAAATGCCAAATATACAGATATAAGTGAATTATTATTCCCCAAACCACCTTCCTACTGACATCAAGTCATCATTGGCCTCTATAGAGAGTTTGGGGGCTTTGTTATTGAAAACATCTTGATGAATAGGGAGTATGATTCAATGAAAAATGTTACAAAAATGAGAATAAAATTTATATTCCCATAAAATATCATTATAGATATGAATTGGGGTTTGGTCTTGAATTTTCCATTTCCATTCCATGGATATAAAATCATATGAAAAACAGATAGCATCCATTACATAGGCACTCATGAAAAATGGGGGAACAGTTCTATTAGTGAAATTGTGCTTTTGCCTCTAGATTAGAATCTGATTAGTTAAATTATTTGACAATATTCTTGCCCATTCCATAATATAGCCATTTGAAGCAGCTTCCATTAATGGTACCCATTTCTTAGAAAACTTTTGTGTATTTTGATAACTGTATAAATGAAATATCATAGCAGCAACATGGGTAAAAGGTCCAAAAAGGGAACCTAATGAACACATACCCTTGTCCTCGCGTTTGTGTTTGTTCGAGTCCCTTCTCCATTGTCTAATAACTTTTATCGGGTGTTAGTTCTCTTGCATAAATTTTTGGGCAAACTTTGTGTCATACTTCTTCTGTGGAGGAAGCAAGTGATATATTTTCCTTAAATATTTGATCTTGAACGACCCGATAACTATCTATCTCAAATTCAGGAAATAATTGTCTACAATATTCAGGTTTTCAATGACCCATCTTACCATATCTATGTAGGGAATAATTTTGGGGTGAGGTGCAATTCTGTGTAGAAAGGAATTTATTGTATTGCTCCATTTATACTTAGAGGATGGTGTAGTGCCATATGTTGTAGTGTAATATATCTCAAGTAATTTGGTGTTTTCATATTCAATTAATTTGTATATGGCATCCAATGAGGAAGACCCTACATCAAGTGTGCATGTAGTATCCATTAATAACAATAACATTTTGACAGTTTGTAAAAGAGGTGGGACTGACTGTAATTGAGTTGTGGTATTTTTCTTGAATTTGATATCCTTTGACATCTCCTCTGATTTCAGTTTATTGAAATTCCTGTTAAGAAGAGAAAAAATGAAGACTGGAAGGTATTTGTTAAGGCAATAGTATTTTCTAATCAATTCTCATTTTTATGAGCAAATGCTTTGGTATTTGATAACAATTATCACAAATCATTTCCAATTTTGAAACCATAAATCATATAGAGTGGCCATTAAATGCATAAACATTCAATCACGTGGCCTTCATGAATCTTAATTTATCAGAAGTTTGCTATCGGAAAAATATTGGAGGTTTCCATTCTAAAACTTGTGAAATCCCTAGCTCTAATCAATCTTAACCCTTTATAACAATCAAAACATGAGTGAAGGGTTTATCGAGGTTTTTCTTATCAATGTTTTTGCATCAGGGATTTTTAGAAGTGACACAAACAAAAAGTGTGATATGCCAAATGAGAAAGGTTTGAAATGTGAAATATGATGTAGACGAGGGATCGTAAGGTGAAGGAAAAAGGTAGCCGAGACTTTTTGAAGAGGGTATCAGGGATCAGCTATTAGAACTTTCTTTGAGTACGTGTTTTGAAATTACTGATTGCGAAATTCCAATATCGAAAGGAAGGTGATCTAGTGGAATCAACTTCTATATTTTATTTAGTACAATCTTTTTATTTGCTAAAAAGCCTTCTAAACTCGAAAACTCAACATAAATTATTGTATCGTAAATCCTTTCATTGGGGTCCTCTTTATCGGAGATTTTGAATTTATACTAGGCCCCATATAATGTTTTTGTGATATTTTCTTAAGAAATATAAGGCTTTAAGTATTAAACTAAAAGGCTTATCTCTCCTAAAATTTTATCTAATAGAATTTTATTTCATTTTATTGAAACTATTTCCTTTTATTAAAAAAAAAGGGTTCTTTAATATTCTATTCTAAATTTTAAAATGGCCCCCCATTATTTATTATTTTTTCATTTACTAAATGTATAGGGGGTTATTGAGTAGCACAAAAATTGGTGATTCACTAAGAGAAACAATTATCTCTGAAAATAAATAGAGTTTATTATCTTTATCAAATCAATTAATTAAGTTCGGATTTTTTAAAATAACTAGGGAACAAAATATTTTTTGAAGTTTGGATTAATTAAAATAACTTCTGAATAAAAGTACTCTTCTTATTGAAAATTCCTTCACACTTCTTATAGATGAAGACTTTAGCTACTTGTATCAGTCATTAATCAGTTATACAGATACAACAAGGAGTTTTATCGAAACTTAGCATTAAAAGATAAACTTTAATCACAGGTAGAGCCACTGCTGCAAACAGGTGTCCATAGCCTCGACAGGGTTACCTTTTAACCAATAATGAACCAGTATCCCATCCACTTATAGTAATATATTTAGAGGTAATAACTTATATTTTTATTTATTTTTCTCTATTTAATATTTCTTAAAATCCATTATCCTGTTTTGGTAGCCAGATAATGAAAATTCCATTCACGGATTATAACAAAGTTGAACAAGCCAGCTCATGATGAGACTTATTCTCTTATAGTTATAACTACAATCCATTATCCTGGTTTGGTAGTCAGTTGTGATAATGTCAATATTATTATTTTCTATGATCATGGTAAGCAAGCCTGTGATGAAACCTCTTATCTTTTAAGTTTCATATATTTTTGAATTACACTCTAAAAATGATTATATTAGTGGATGGGGAGATACATTTACTCTTATGAGTAATGGATGGAAATTGAAGCTAAATATGCTAAGGATTTCAACATATTATTCACTTTATTAAGAAAACATTTTGTGTCTTAATCACAAATAACAAAATCTTTTATAGTTTCAAGTTACAAGAATTTACAACTTAATGGATTAAAGATCTCATAGTTTGTTGATAAATATCATTCCTAATTTCAATTTTGCAATTTCCTTTTAAGTTCTTGCTTCTTTAAAGGTTAAACTTCATAAAATGATCAGAAACATCGATGAAAAGTAAAAAATGTATTACCTAACATTATTTAGACTAAAAGACACTGATATGTACATATGGGTAGCTTATAATAGAACAAATATTTTATTAAGAAAAGTATTTCTTGAGAATTATTCCATTAATGGGAAGAGAATCCCTCTTTCCCTGTGAATTTTGCAAAATGATAGATGATCAACCTAATTACTCAACAATCTGAAATGGACGAAGCCACAGTTTTTGAAACTTAGTATGTTTACCCTTTTCTGCTTGTGCCTTGTCCCATTTCAAGACTAAATCTCCAATTTGAATTTTTTTTTGTTGAATTAAATTGTATCAAAGGAAGACGTAACTAAATATTCATGATGAGCATGTTTTTTTTGGTTTGTCTCTTTCTTCTTCCAATTTGAGTATTTATGACATTATTAATTGTAAATAAGAAGATGGATCTTCTCCGATGAATTGAACTAGGGCTAATGAGGGAAGAGATATATTAGGAGGAGGGATAGTCTCTTTACCATATACCAGATGAAAAGGAGAAGTAACTATAGAGGCCTTCTTAGTTATCCTATCAACCAATAGAGAAAATATTAAAGATTTATAGAAATTTTTTATTTTAATCAATAGTCCATTTAATAATCATAATGATATTCTTATTGGGTGGTTCCGCTAAACCATTTCCTTGTGGGTATTAGTTTGAAAAATATTTCAATTTAAATCTTATATTTAGAGAAAATTAAGTTATATTATTTCCTGAAAAGTAAGATGCATTATAAAAAAGGATTGCATGGGGTAGACCAAACCTAGTTATGATGAATTGATCAATGAATTCAATAGTATTTTCAAAATTGGATACCTTCAGTGGTATTTCTTCCACCCACTTGGTGAAGTAATCTGTAGCAGTTAGAATGAATTTATGTTGTTTGGATGAATGAGGAACAATATAACCTATTATATCCAAGACCCATTGTTTGAAAGGTTTCTCAATGTTGATTGGTTGTATAGGAAAGGTTGTTTTCTTCTATCTTCTTGAAGCAGTTTGGAAAACCTTACACTTCCTTACATAGGCATGAGTGTCTTTGAAAAGAGTTGGTCAGAAGTATCCAACATGTAGGATTTTATGAGCTATGGTATCTCCTCCAAATTTTCCACCATCTGGTCCATCAGTCAATTCCTGCAAAAAAATTAGTGCTTTAGGTTATTCTAAACATATTAACAAAACACAATCATAATTCTTTCTAAATATTACATCACAAATGAGTTTATATTGATTGGATTTGAGTCTTAAAGCTCTCTTTTTATTATAATTGAGTTCAGGTGGAGCATAACCATTTTTCAAACAAAATATCAGATCATCATACTGTGATTCAGTATTAGTGAGACAAACATCTAAAATCTGAACAGTATTACCTGAGTCTTCATTGGTTGATGCATGAAATCTTGATTAATTAGTCTGCAAAAACATTGACCCTCTCAATTTTATCAATTTTGATTTATGTGTCATATTCTTGCAGAGGAGTTACCTAATTTTCCCTTTTCTCTCCCAAATCCTTTTGAACAAGAAATTCCCTTACTGTTGGTAAAGGAACAATTACTTTAGTACGGTTTTTTTTAAAGAAAAGGTCTAAAATGATTAATAGAATTGAAAATTTCGAATTCTTTTTTCTCCACATATGAATAATTTAATTCAGCTCCTTGGAAATTTGAGCTGAAGAAGGAAATTTGGAGCTTCAAACTTTTTCTCATTGAGTTGTGTTAGAACTATTGCATAGGAAATTTCAGAAGAAAAAGTATACAATATAAACTGATAAGAAAAATTAGGATTTGTCAAGGAGGGGGCATCAATGATAGTTTTTTTAATTTATTCAAATGACTCCCTTTCATTATGTCCCCATTTTAAAACCAATTTTTTCTTAATCATAGATTGTATGGGGAGAACATTTTGAGAAAAATATGGGACAAATATTTTGACAAAAATTATCTGTCTAGGGAAATGTTGCATTGATTTTTTGTTGTGAGATAACAAAATTTCATAGATTTCCTTTATTCTTTTTGGATCTATATAAATTCCTTCTTTAGAGACAATAAATCCTAGAATTTTTCCCTCACTAAGTGTTATAGCATCATTTTCCACCTCTGTATACTTGATGCTCTAATTTATGACCTTGGGCATCCCTTTCCCTTCAAGATTTGTACTTTATCTAAAAAAATGTTATTTTAAATTCCATACGTGAATCTTCCCTCTCAAAATAACATGCACATGTGGGTCGATCTATACCCAACCTGCATATATAATTTGAAATATGAAAAAATATAAAATACCTATTTTTTAGGCGGGGCTTATGCGTTACCCCAGAAGCCTATCTATAGCAGCACATGGCCTAACTGTATCCCAAATGAAACAATTATTTTTGGGTTGTACACATACACCTCATGGGAAGGCCTATGGGGTGGGGAAAGTTAGGATATTGATATTATAGCCTTTTTTTCCCTGATCAAGTCTGATTTATCCATGTTCCTCCGGCACTCCCAGATTGTGGAAACCCTTTTTTACCTCATAGAGATGTTTATTCCTCTTATATGAAATCCATGTGTATTCATTTGGAGGGAGATTGTTGAGGATTTTGATGGATGGATCCGGAGGATGGTTTCATTTGGAGTCGTGGTTGAATTAGGTAGTATTCCTCCACACTTCTTTATATTCATAAATAAAGAAGCTTTGTCTTGTTCTTGATATTCATGATCTATATTCTTTATACATGACTATAATATTTTTATGAGTGGTTTCATGTTTTATAATTATATTCTTACATGATCTAACACTAATATCTTAAAAATTCTTTAAATTATTACTAGTATGTGTGATTTTCTTGAATGACTTGCAGGTTTTGCAGCACTAGGAGAAGCAGAGGGTTTCAAACCTGTGGGATCGCCTTCAAACGTAGGACCTGTTAGTGTAAGAAGTCACTCCTTGACTGTTAAAGGAGTAAGCCTTACACATCATAGTTCATTTCAAATTTTAAAGGGGTTGTTTGAGTGGTGGGATGGTTTTCTCAAAGATTTTGAAATGTTGTTATCTTATTTAATACATTCATGAATTTTTCAATATGTGGAAAATATAAATTGTGTGGGTAAAGGCAGTATAGGGAGTAGAGTACACAAATGGAAGAAATATGAATAGTTGGTACCTATTTCAAGAAATATTCCTATCCTAAATCAATCACCCAACAATGATGATGACCTTTAACACAAACGTTTTTATGTTAAGAAAACAAAACTAGAAAATAGATTGCATGCAGAAAGTATTCCACAAACCCATTATGAAACATTCACTGACATGTTCTATTACACACATATAACTTGCATAAAACTGAAAGTAGATAATTTATTGTTAAATCCTTTAACAACTTCTCACTCACACTTCACTAGTTGTTGCAATTTATATTTTAGAATAAAATAAAAAATAAAAGATACACACCACACATTATATGTTCCTTGAATCACAAAATCCTCCAGCATGAAGAAAAAAGGTTCTTTCTATTATTTTCAGTCTTTAGGTAGACTAACATCCAACGTTCCACCTGGTTATAGTATTTACAAACGCTATATATAGCAAGAGAGGAACCAACCACACCTCTTCTAAAAAGAAGGAAACATTAATTCTAACATAACACATGTGTCAAAATACATTACATCCTATCTCCTCGAAGTATAACAGAAAGGAAATATGGAGAAAGAAGAAGAGAAGAATTACGGGATGGAATGTTGAGTATGTTGTCATGTTCCCCCTTTTTCTCTTCAATTTTTCCTTGTGTCTTGGGTATTTAATAACCATTTAGACCCATGCTTGCTGATATATATATAAAATATCATGTTCTTGAGGCAGTAATGACCATGACTGAACCAAATAACAACTAACTTACATTAAGGGTCTACTCCTCAAATTTTGGCAATGTGCTGGCCTAGTTGATGATGTGTCTAGGGTTGATGATCTGGCATCTATTCATCCTCTTTATTGAGTGTTTTTCCCATCAAAATATTCACTGATACTCTTTGATTTTCTCCATGTGTTTGTTGTACATAAAAAATTTAATAGATCTTGATAATCTTCAGTTAGCGACATGTATATGCATAGCCATCTAATCAGTCACTGCATTAAACCATCTCACATCATTAGTTTAGCATCAGAGGACATAAGGAAACAAAAAATTGATTTTCTATTTATGATTGTGCAGTAAGTGACGTGGCGGTAAGGTGGGTCCTACCGATCGCATTGGGGATTTTTAGGAGCGTGAAACATAGAGTGGTAACAAAGTGGCATAATTGAAATGCGATATACCGCATCAAGGTATCTCAATCGTAGGATGGAGTAGGAAACATAGATGGTTAGAAATAGGATTTGCGATATGTGATAAGAGAAGTGACATGGCAGGGAAATGGGTCCTTGTGTTATCACGATTGGGGGTTTTTTGGAAGTGGCAGAAGATAGCAACAAAGGAATTGTGAAATGGCGATTGTGAAATAAGGTAAGGTGGGTACACAAAGCAATACGTTAGTGCGGTATGATGTGGCGGTAGGCGGGTCCCATTTTTATCGCAATCATGGATTTAAGGAGGCAAGAGTAAGTGGTTGTGTTAGGGTCCTATAAATATAGGATTCATAATTTTGAATTGACTTTTGATAGTCTTGTAAAATATGTACATACCTTGCTTTATGCAAGTTTTTTTCCCATATTTTGAAAAAATAAAAAAATCAAAAAGAGGGTAAAAATTCCTAAAAGAAATATCAAAGGACTTAAAATATATAGACCCCAAAAGAAAAAAGATGAAAATAAAACATGAAAGTGTGCAAGTCCAAATTCCACTAATTTTTACTTTTTGCAAATGATTATGGTAGAGTGTCAATAAATGCCATAATCCATGATGAGTTAAATTTTTTAAACTTGACTTGTCATGTTTTCAATTTCCATGTTTTAGATAGTGAATAAAGTTTTGTCAGACAGTTTCATCTTGACAAATGAGTAGATAGGTAGAGAATAATGAGGAGCTCATCAGTTTAATATGAGCCCTCGGATGAAACAAGGTTGAATTAGATAGTTTTATGCTTTCAAAATAATAAAATGTTTCAAGGTAGCAAGCTTAAATGCACCTGCTAAAAGGAAGAAAAAATGTTAGAGTAATGTTGGGTAGGTAGAAGAAGTGGGAAAACTCATGTAATATTCATCACCCGGTAAAAATACTAATTTCCCTCCCCCTGTAGGTATTCAGTACTCTATACTTCCAGTCAAAGAGGCTCAAAGCATTTCTCTGACTTCTGTTGGGACCAGACCCAAAGCTCAATGACCGGATAGTGGAAAATGTTGAATTCCTATGATAAAATCCTCTTTAACATTATTTATCCCTCATTCATACATTTAAGTCAAATTCATAAGTAAAGAAACCTTCTTACTGAATGAAGCTTAGAATCCCATTTAATTAACTTCCTTCATTCATAAAAAATACAAAAACCCTCAAAAAACACTCCATCCTAAGTAAATTGGTGAAATGATGAAATAATACGCTATGCTTTTATTTATTCAATATACTTGGTCATTTAGTGTATTTTTGTATTCCATCTCCCCTTGTCATAGTAAATTTTAACTTATGCTATTAATTCCCTAAAAAAGTACCTTATCGCATCTATATAATTCCCTTTATCTAAAATACTCCCCAAAAACCCACTATTATAAAGTTTTTAGACCAAAGTTAATATGCACATGCTAAATTAAAAACCCAAATAATACCCCCCTTGGTCTAAAACTAACTTTAATTAAATACCCCGACCCCTATAGTTATTAGACCCTTCAAAACAAGTCTAAAAACTATATAATAAAATAAATATTCAAAATGTGGCTTTCCACGCATATCCTATGTATTTTGTAATAAAATGCATATACCCCGCTCATAGCATTTTTAGCCTAAGTATGAGAAATGTTTTATCACTCTATAAAGGTTGAAAAAGCTTTGAAAATCCCGCACATATTCGCCTCTAAGCAAGCAAAGTCACCTTTTTTAACCTAAGGCTACGGTTAAACATCGCAAAACTTAAAACCTTACCCTTTTCATATTTATCCCTATTATATAAAGCCCCAATCCTTATATAAAGTTAACCCAAGGTGAAAATTTAACCCCCCTGCATTTGTAATACACTTACCAACCTAATCCTGCCTCATGCGCCTTCGCCTTTGTGAATAAAACTCTTTTGTATATAAAAATATCATTATTCAACCCTTTTTAACCATATATATCATCCCAAATTTACATATATGAAACCTTTGATAAACCCCTCTTATACATTCAAACCCCAGTCCCACCATCATTTTGCCGCACCTTCCAAGAAAATCTTGACCATTCGCTCTCGTTTGTCAAATCCAACAGCGCAAAAATGATATCGCTTTCACAAAGTAAACATTTTCCCGAAGCCCAAACGGACGCAAAATGGGTTGTTTCATCAATTCCGCCTCCTGTGACATGGCGAATATCTATTGGATCGCGTTCGTTTCAATAGAAACCACTTACCACCAGAATCGAATGCGAAAACTATTGCCGGTTTCTCATTTAGAAAAACAAAACTGCTCCCACCATCTAATAGGACATGCGTTTAATGCATTAGATGGTGATTTATATCAAAGGATTAAAGCTTTTGATATAACACCTGGATGTTCATTTTGTGCATTCAAACTGTAAAAAAATTTGCTCAACTGTGTAAAGAACTTTTTGCCTCAATTTGTCAGTTTATACCCAAATTTCTCGAATTCAACCCTTAAATATTGTCCAGGAGCAGTATCTTGATCCAGTAATCCGGACCAGACTTCAAATTCAACTGCGACTTCCTAAGAACCCTTAAAGCAACCAAATACCTACGTTTAAAGGTATTTCTCGAGAATCAAAACCTACAATTCCAAGTTTCAACCAATAATTATTAAACCAGGCCTGTCATTATGGATTTTTCCAAGCCAAGTTACCTAAAAAATCCCGAAAAATAGGCCAAACCCTATCCAATTTTTCCCAGAAAGTTCTGAGTCTGAAAGAACCATTTTTTTAGCCAAATTCCTCAATTTGTGACTTATAAATATTAATTTCACATACAGAAAAGGGTTTAAAGCCTTCAGATATCCTAAAAATCCCTTTTTGCAGTCAATCTATTCAAGAAACCCTTGTTTTCTGTCCTATTCCATTTTATATCCTCTGACAAAGAAAATTCACTCCTGCAAACAATTTAAGCTTGCAGTAGTTAGTCCAAAATGACCAAAAAGTAGATCATAGTTAAACCTGGAGGTTCTAAACCAATCAAGCTTGGAGGATCCAAACCTCCTAAACCTGTAACACCTAAAGCTGTTAAATCTACTCCAGCCCTCACTGTTAAATCCATTGTATCAGTAAATCCTCTCTAGCCACCTGTAGCTGCTGAAGAAACCCTTCCATTGACTAATATGGACTATAAGATTGTTGATCCAGTGGTAGAATTCAACCTTTTAGAAATACATGATTGGTGCTATGATAAGTACTTGGACAAATATTAAATGCTTATTTTGGAGACTCATTTGCCCCAATATGTAGTTCCAGTGGCCCACCCTGGACAAGACCTTGTTAGACTGTGTCAAAAGCATTATGAGCCAGACCAGAGGGCCGTTCTTAATGCAGACAGAGAGATCCTTTTTACAATTACAACAGAGTCAATAAATCAAATGCTACAATTATAGTCTGATCCTAAATCAGTCCCCCTATCTATAGAATTTTTGACCCAGTTGTACTTAAGCCTATATTTCCCAAAGAATTTTATGATATTTCAAGACTTTTTTCCTTCCCATGTTGACATTCCTAAGTTGAACCCTCCTTATTCCACTGCCAATTTTCCTGAAGGGTCTAGGCATATTATTTCAATGCTATCTTTTATACTAAGATACTTTACAGATGGATTCACTGATGAATCCATTCTTGGCTTTATATCCACTTTATCTCTAGGCCGACCTCCAACACTCATTTTTTATTATGCCAGTTTCATAGAAGACAATATTCATCATCAGCTTACCAAGCTACCCACTAAAGGGGTTTTCAAATACTCTTCCTACTTGTTTCACTTGTTTTTATTCTTCCAAGATGATAATTTTCCAATTGCATTGAAAAAGAAGGACTTGGAGGGTAAGCCTTTATTTATTGTCTTCTGGACTTCCTTGCTAAGGAAAGAGAATAGTGAATTCACTTATATAGATTTTTTATACCTTTTCCTCCATCCAGCAATGAAAATTTTGTACAAAGCAGAGCAACCCAAAGTCAATGAAGAAATGAAAAGGATCTTACAACTATCAAAACAAAATAAAGTGGGAGACTGGTTTCTTTATGAAAAGCATACAGAGATAAGAATTTTTGGATCCAACTTATTACCTTATAAGTTGCCAAAATACATAAACATGATAATTTTTGTATTGGAATATTTAATACATATTCTAAATTCTGACTCTATCAACTTCTTAGCTGCAAGGAAAAAGACTCAATTCAAGTTGAAGAATCAGGTTGGTCCTTTCGTCATAAATAACAGAGAGGCAGAAAAAGAAATTTCAAAGAGACTAGTAGAGTTCAAATTTCAAGAAAGTTTTCCCTAGAACTATGATCCTCAAGGGATCCTGAGAAATTTAAGGGTAAAATGTAAACTTACACCCTTCATACATGAGCCCAATCCAAATATTGAAAATTTTTCCAATCAAGAAGAATGGGTGGAAAACAAATTGATAGATATAGTCACTAATACGGAGACAACAGGAAAAATGGTTACAACACAAGCCTTGGAAGTTGTAAAACAGCCAGAGACTTTAGTCAAAAGAGGCAGGGAAGAAGGAACATACACAGCAGAAACAACTACAAAAACAAAGTTCAAACTGATTTACAATAAAAGGCTTAAATTCAGTTCAATTGGGAAAGAAAACGTAATTGATGTTGAGGATACAAATGAGCCAGAGGTAAATAATGATTAAGCTACAGTAATAATCAATGAAACTCTTGCACAGATTGAAAAGGAGAAAAAAACAGGTAAATATGATACTCAAATGATTGCGAAAAAAAATATGGAGGCCTCTTCTTCACATATAGCTGAGGAAAAAAACTTATATATCAAGGAAAAATATAAGTAGATAAAGCAGAAGAATGAGGAAATTAAATCAGAGATATATTCTCAATTCCTCAAGCAAAAACAAGGGAATCAAAATAGGCTACTGACAGCCTTTGACTATTCTACAAAAAAAATGATTATGTCATTTCTGCAACCAACTACTTCAATGCCAAAGACAGTGGCAAATTATAAAAAGGTGGAGTTTGAAGTAAGCACTAAAATTTTCATGAGCTAGACCAAATTGAATTCCACAGACATAGCTCTGCAATGTTATATTCAACTGTGGTGACAAAGGAAATGAGTGCTACCAAGTTGAAGAATATTATTCTTAACATGCAGGATCAAATGAAGCTAGAAAAAGGATCTTTGTATTCAAAAGACCTAAGGATTAAAGCCTTAGAAGATTTAATTTTACAGGTGGGATATCATCCCTCAAATGTTCAAGCACAAAAATTGTTGATCAAGAAAAAGAATGATGATATTGCAGCTTTAAGGAAATAGCCTAAGCTTCCTGAAAGTGAACATCCACAGACCAAAAAAATCCTTCAAGAGCAAAGTGAAAAAGAAGAGATGATGAAGCTCATCCTCAAACTAACTGCTAAGATCAAAGAAATGGAATCTCAAATGGACCAGCTTGTCCAAAAGAAGCAAACTGTGAAATAAACTGACACTCCTATCATTCCTTCAGTTATACAAGTGATTACCACAGCAGTGACTTCCACATTAGGAGAAAAACTAGCACCAAAGGAACCACTGGCAACTATAGTGCCAGTGAGTTCAACTACTACTTCAAACATAGATTCTTCTACAACACAGGTTCAACAAACAGATGGAGCAAGTCAGATTGTGAAGGCTATGGAGGAATTTTCTTTGAAAAATAATGAAATGAACAATCTAAAGAAGATGATTGAAAATCTTGAAGCCACAAATAAGTTAGCTCAAATAAATGCTAAAACCCATGAACAGAAATAAATTAGACTTGGAGAGAAAATCAAGGGCTTACAAAAAGAGCTAAAATTCACTGAGAAAATTTCATTTGTAAAGAATCATCTATGGGCAAGAATAATTTAAGCCATTCACACTCAATGGCCTTCAATTCAGATTATATATGAGCAGAGAGACTTTTTGTTAGCATCTCAGACAGATATTCAAAAGACCAAGGATGAGTTAACTGATAAGCCAGGTCAGGCTTTAAAACTCATCACATTCCTGAATAGAAAAAACAGATCAGAATTGGAAGAATTACAGGTAATGGATAGAACAGAGACCATTTTACAAATAAAAAAGGTAGTAACAAAGAAAATTTTGATGAACTACCTGGAAGAGAACTGTGAATCAATGAATATTGCCATAACAAAGTTTATGGTGAAATATACAAACTTAAGACAGAAGGGTTTGCCAGAAATTCATGTCTTCAATGAAAAACTAATGCCCCAAAAAGATTATGATAAGAAAATCAGGGAATCTGCCAAGGAGAAAGTCAGCAAACCATTGCCACAAGGCACTCCCACAGGTAAAGTCTTCCTTCAACACTTTGAAGATTTTTTCTTTCTACAACATTAGATCAAACATATTTTTTTTGTTCAAACCCAATTTTGCTAAATACACGGAGGTAGATGAGAGTTTTAGAAAGCTAAATAATGTCAAAATTCCCAGTGAAGAACAGTGGCAAGCATTTGTATATTTAATGTGAAAATGAGAGGTAAAACAGTGAAAAAATTACCTTGACAACAGTCAAGAAGAAACAATGAAACAAAAGGACAATCTGCTGATTTTTTACTGCAAAAGATATATTTTTACAGCAGTAAAACAGTGGAAATGTTATTCAAAAGTGTATCAGAGTTAAAGAGCAGCGTCAAAGAGTATCAGATGAAAACGTGTTAGCTAAGGCAACTCAAATGAAGATATTTTCTAGTAGCCAACAAAGCAGGACAACTAATCACTCAAAAGCTCCTTGTTAGATAAATTAGTTCTATTTATTTTAGATAAGAAGACAACTTGCTGATTTGTTAAGCAGTTGTCCCTCTTATTTTGTAAAGATATTTTCTATTTCCTAAAGATATTCCTATATGTCTCCTAGGATATTTGTAACTACATTTTGTATAAATACTTCTACATTTGAAGTATTTAGGGTGGAATAAAATTTCTAGACTTTGATATAGACTTTTTTGCTGAACATTGGAGGCTATTATGTGTTTATTTCGAAGTAGCGGACTGGAAAAAGCTAAACTGGCATCATAATTCAATATCCCTATGATAAGCTGATGAGTGAAGTAGTCCCTTCTTGTCATTGTTTTCTTTTCTGAGTTTCATGCAATTAATTATATGTTTGTTATATCTTAATGTGTAACTAGGAATATTACTACAGGCTAGTCTTATATTCCCTATTTTTAATTGGTTCTCATTTTAATGTTTTCTACTGATTTCTAGTGTTAGGAATTCTTGATTTCTCCTATTCCCATTTGACTCCTGCCTCCTTCTTCCATTTTCTGGATCAAAGGATCCTTCATAATCCTTTATCCTGATCATACCATTTCACCAAAAAACACTTTCCCAAATCTCTGAGGGTTATCTATCTTGCCCTGAATACATTTGTACCTTTTTGGCCTTGACTTCTATTTCTGCTAGCTAGATTTAGACTCCATAGCCCAATGGACAAGTTGATTTCTCTCTAGTTTACCTCTAAGTGATTTTTTCACCACCAGAACATTTAAAAACAAAACCAATTGTTCTATCATAACTAGCCTAAAAACATAAATAAAAAGAAAAGATAAATCTTAAAGAGAGATCCCTCTCTGAATTATAGGAAGGCTAGATCCCAAAATTTGAAGTAGGTTTGTGGTTACCTCTAATGTTCCTAGACTAAAAACTCAAATCCCACAACTTAAGAAATTACTAGAGTGATAACAGGATGCACCGAGAATTTGTGATTTGCGATGAAGTAGGTCCCATTAATGGTTTTTAAGGAAAAAAAATGATAAATAATATAAATGTAATAAAGTGGTCCAAAGCGCAACAAAGTAGTTTTGAACTTTAATCCTAAAATAGAACTATGGAATGGACTCATGACTTAGCAAGAAACTGTGCTAACAAGACCTACGGGTACTACTCCTTCCCATTTTACTAGTTTAAGCATTAGGAATCCAAGCTTGTATGCTTCTTGTTGTTGTATGCCTATTTCTCTGTTGGAGTTCCCAAATGAGTCCCTAGGGTCTATTATCCCATAAAAAAATTGGTGACTCCATTGGGGATTACATTATTGTAATTCCTAGTTTGGGTTTTTTCTTTGTGGATCTGGGCTTTTTTTTTTTTGGTTTGTTCACTTTTCGAGTATATTTGATTCATTTTCAATCAGGGAAAAAAGTCCGATCTTCTGGATCAGACCTAAAGTTTTATGTTTTCTTTATTGGATTTTTTATACCCACTTTCTAGTTCATACAGACGCGTACACAAACATTTTTTTCCTAATAAACATATGTATATGTGTGTTTCCTTGAGTACATTAGCATATATACGCAGATTTGTTACTACCAAGTCACGTATTTTTGGTTTCAAATTAATTTTTTGGATTCTGGGTCCAGTAAATGGTATTTTTTGTTTTTTATTCCTTATGTTTAATCATTGCTGGTTTGTGAGAGTCTTTATTTTTTCCATTTTCCAATTTCCTATCTTTGTTGGTGAAAAACCTAGTCAACATAGGGTTTTCCCTTTTGGTGAAATGTTAGTTTTTGAGTTATGGATCAATGCTTCTTACTGAATTTATTGGTTGTTTTGAGCATTTGGAAAAGTGAATTAGTATTAATTTTTTTATACCCAGCCTTTATATTTCTCTGCCTTTGCTTTCCTTTTGTTTGCTTTCTTGGTTTTTCTTGGTTTTTCAGAAAGGTACTTCTTGCAATCTTGAAGAGTTTTCTTGGTTTTATTGAAATTTACTTGCTTGCTAAATTTGTTGTGCTACTAATGAAGTCAATTTTTTTGAGTTTGTGACATATTTCCACTTTTGAATTCTTGTAATCTTAATAATTTCTATGGCTTATGGAATTTGAGGTCCTTTTTGCTCAATTTTGTGATCTTGAAGCTTTTTGGTAGTATTTTCTTTCTCAATAACTCCTTGCATCCTTAAAAAGGAAAAATACAAAAAACATCTTTGTGTTCTTTTTCTTTTTCTTTTGGTTTTGTTTTTAGGCCCCCTTATCATTTTTTATCAAGTGAATCTTTTTTCATTTGGTTGAATTTATTTGGTTTTGGGAAAATTTCTTGTCTGAATTTGCCCCTTCTTGTGTCAATTTTTTGACCTCTTCGTTGGGAATCATGCTTGGTCGTTCTTAGAGTAATCCTATAATATTTCATCAAACATTTGTAGTTTCATTAGAATAGTTGCAGTATAAGAAGTTTTAGTCTTTTTTGTAAATTTTTAGTGCGTAAAAATGTAT
This sequence comes from Pinus albicaulis, assembly GCA_034641835.2. Classification (NCBI taxonomy): domain Eukaryota; kingdom Viridiplantae; phylum Streptophyta; class Pinopsida; order Pinales; family Pinaceae; genus Pinus; species Pinus albicaulis. The sequence continues at coordinate 191,529,211 of CM076583.1, read as the reverse complement.
TTTGAAAAGAGAAAATAAAAGCATTTTCCTTCGTTAGTTTGTTCATAGTTCCCTTTGTAGAAATCTTTTTCATTGAAGAAAAAGTTTCATTTTTCATGTAGACAGGTTTCTATTCATTTCTTCTCGCTTCCATAACACCATAATTTTCACTTCCATCTCACCCTTGACATAAACATCCATTAAAATCAAATGATAAAATTAAAATGAACTAGAATTTTTTTATTTTTCATTAAATACATCAACTAGTCTAGGTCATTAAGGCCTTGGAATAGGTGTGTGGAGAGTCAATTATCCAAGGCCAATCTGAATTTAAAATTAGAATTTCATTAAATTAATGAAATCCAATTTTGTTAAGTTCTTTGGGAAATCTCTCCTAAAAATGGAGTCAAGCACAACGGCGAGTGAAAGCAAGGAAGAGAGATGCCCCCTCTCCTACTTGTCGGATCCTGACCAAAGACTGTTATGCCTGGCTAACGATATGAACTGGTAAACTTAGTTGCCATTCCTAGGTATCGCATAGGTGACTACGAGGGGAATACATGTGGTACTTGAGGAAAAATTTGCATCACATTCATTAGTACTTTTGGAGGGTGCCTTTGCGAAGCTTGGTTACTTGCACCAATAAATGATTTTGTTTGGAGGTCAGCGTAACTACTTCTGTTACCTTTTCTAGTAGGCCTGGGGCATAACTATGCCATACTATTTTTGTAAGGTCCTTATATATTTTATTTCTTGTATTTTTGTGTCCGAACCTAATCACATGAAGAAGAAATACTTGAAAGTAGCTTGATTGGTTGCGTATTTAGGGACATTTGAGAGAGTGCTCTTTTCTCCTAGAATTCCATAGCTTTACAATTTTTTGAGTTTGTACAAGTTCTCTTAATATTTATAGGTGGTTGATCAATCAATTTGCTGATCTAGGAGGCTTCGTGGGCTCTCAGCTGCGAGTGTTGAGCCTTCTCCTAGAAGGCATAGGATAAATTATGCTAGTGATTTTCAATCAATAACAGTGAACGTGTCGAAGAGTGATCCTCTACTTGGGGCTATAGTTTCACAGGGTGGTCCTAGTGTAAGTCCTGATTTGGACAGGAGTAATCCTCTCCTTTATAGGGTTATTTTTCAGTGAGAAGAAAAATTTGAGGTTGAAGAGATCCCTGCGTGTCCTATGACTCCTTCCTCACCTATTTCTCCTATTTTCTAGGTGTAGTATTATACGTTGGGAACCCAATGCACAGGTTGATAAATCGTACTATTTCTCCTTGTTTTCTTTCAATGGCAACTTTTGTGAACACAATTTTGACTATGAGTACTTCTAATGTGCATACTCCTCTTTCAGTTGAAGGAGGAGGTACAATTTCGATATCAACTATCACTCCTAGTACTGTAATATTTGGCTCTACCTCCATTCCATATTTGAATGGAGGAACCTTAGATTTTTCTTCCCACAATGGTTCCTTTTAATTTTAGATTCCTTCTAGTGAAACTCCCTCAGTTCCTTTAACAATTTCTTTTATTGTCTCCACACCTATGTCTTCTATGGCTAGTGGTTCAACATCCTTCTAGGGTTTTCCTTTTGGATGAGGTCATATCCCTCATTCTGGACCCTCCTAGGATCTTTTCCTTTCTCCACTTAAGGTCAAGGGTTTAATACTTTTCAAGGAGTTCAAGGCTTCAATCCTTCTCAAGGATGGACTAACCCTACTTTTAGTGGTTTAGGAACTGGGAATCAGTTTGTTTCTAGTCAACAGGGGAATATGCCCTTCTCCTTCGTAGTAACGTCTCAGGTTTTTTCTCCCTTCGCTAATGCGTGGAATACCAAGGGATATCCTCTCCTTTCAATACTTCGATTGGGGGAAACCTTCCTCGTTATGGTAACCCTTCGGTAGGAGGAGGTCATATTCCAATTTTTTTTGGACCACAGGGTTTTCCTAATGGTTCAGTATCTTCTATGAACAATCCTTCGTAACGTGGTGCCTCATAAAATCGAGTTTATTCTTCTCAAAATGTTGGGAATGCCCCCCATGGTGGGTGGAATTCTCAAGGCCCTTTGTGCTTACTATTCTTAGAAACTATAAATTTGTGAGATCTTTCAAAATTGACTAACGATAAAATTTGATAGAGCCCGACTTGGCCTCCAGTTCCTACCAAACTTCCATTGGATGGGGAGGATCCAGTTGACCATGTAACAAATTTCCATCTATGGTGTTCATCTAAATCCCCTTTTGACGATTCAATTAGGTTGAGATTATTTCAATGCACCTTAACTGTAAATGATGCCAAGTGGTACATAGGTCTTAGTTGGAATACCTTTACTTCATTTTCAAAATTGGCTACAATGTTCTTGAACCATTTTCAGTTTCCCGTCTTGTATGATGTTGGAATTGAGTTACTGTTAAATTTATAACTAGATAAGGCAACTCAAATTTCTGACCATATTCGAGAATGGCAAAGAAGGAAGAGGCTCATTCAAGCCTATATTACTAATTAATTCCTTCTGGAATGGTTCTTAAAATCTTTACAGCTACAAATATCGTAGGATGTATCACTCTCTCGGGTAATTACTGAAGAGAAGGCTATCTTTAGAGCCTAGAAAATAGAACTTATATATTCTTAGTCTAGGATTATTAATAAGATTTTTCCGGATGCTCCTCAATCCAAGTTATATTTATCCAAGATGAAGCCAGGTCCCCACGCAGACGAGCTAATCGGATTGATCGATAACAATACGACTAACCTCTTAAATCAATTGCAGCAGTTGTCTTTACAAACTACTTCTTCGATTCAGGCATCAACGTTAATGTCCATGCCTTCTCAACCTTTAACTATTAATGTTTTCTAATCCTCTAACCCCCAGGGAAACCAGCAATCTGATGGGAAGAAGAAGGGAAATAATAAAAAGAAAGATAATGATGGGAAGGGTAATGAAAACAAACCGAACAATGATGTTGGGGAGTGCAAAAAAGAGTAAAAAAAAAAGTTTCATTTCCTTGCAAATTCTCCACTGGAGACCATTTAACTCATATTTTCTCGAAGATTCAGGACTCTCATCGCTTGTTAACTCAACACAGTTATTCTAGCTCATAGGTTATCCTAACTATACATTTTCCACAAGGGCAACAATTTCCTGTTGCCACGAATGATAATACTCGAACCCACACAAGAGGAAACCAGGAAGGGGAAAATCTATTAAGTGTATACATGATGAGTTTTCATATTTTCCATTAAATAAGGTCACGTTATTATGATGAACCAAAATCCTCTAAGGCTAGGCCGCTACTGATGGTTCAGATCCACTCCATATTGCGAGGCCTGTAGTTGAGCCTATACCTCAGAGGTTTAAAGGCTCTGCAAAACATTCGATGATTTATCCTAATGATAAGGAAACCCACAACTACTTCATTGTAGAAGATATTTATCAAAGCTCTTGTGCGATGTCTGCGTTAGAGGTACTCCAGTCATGCCCAACACAAAGGAGTGTGATGCTCACTACAATCAGGGTAATAGATCTGAAAAAATCGCTTATTATTACATTTGACATGTAAAATATCAAGAAGAGACTCCCTCATCACATGGCATTCCAGATTAAATCTACATATCATAATGTGAAAAAAATTTGAATTGTAGTTAATGAAGGAGCTTCCACATGTGTCATGTCCATTGCATGTTGGAAAGAAATCAAATCTCCTCAAGTTGTTCCTTCACCTAATCTCTTGAATCTATGTTATGGTCGTTCTCACCAGCCGCATGGCATTGTTACAGCCTTTCCCATATGTGTTGGGGGCAAGGTGGTAAATATCGTGGTAGAAATAGTCGATGCTAATGTAGACTATAACCTTCTATTGGGATGAAATTGGATTTATGAAATGGATGCAATTGTATTGTCATTATTTCACATCCTATGTTTTCCCCATGAAGGGAGAAGAATTATTGTTGATCATATGGATTATTCTCCGAAATACTCCAATGCAGCCTCTGATCCTACTATTCCCTTGGGTGAATAATGCCAAACAACCCATTAAGAATATAGGAGTCAGAATGTATTCCTTTTTGATGGGTAATTTTGATCTTATGTCTCCCATCACTCGAATAAATGCCATCTCATCATCCAAGGCCCCTTCTCAAAGAGAGTTCTTCAAAACCAATTATTTTTTAGAACCTTGTCCCTTACCCTCTTATACGATCACATTAGAAAAAGGGCAAGTGGGTGGAATGGAATATCCTACGTCTTCAGCTAAAATTTCTTATCAATTTATTGTCAACACTATATATTTCAATCCCACTCCTATTTCTCCAGAGGATTTGGATGGAGATGTGGCTCCAGCTTGGACTATTAACTCGACTTCTTCTATAGACTACTTGGATATTTTTTTTCCATTTGAAGAGATAATCCTAGAAGCGATGACGGGTGTGGAAATACTGTGGGATGATTTGTATCATCGGTCATATTTCCTCCCAGACTTTCATGAAGTAGAGTCAAGTTTGTCTAGATTTTCGTCAACTAGTGATGTTCACACAATCCTAAATCCTTTGGCTCCAACAAAGATTTTTGTCGAAGGTAATATGTTTATCATTTCGGAAACAATTCCGATGAACATCTCTAGGGATCTCAATATAATAGAGAATGTTTTCATTGGAGCGGAGTGTTCCCCTGAAGAAATTCAAACCTATACTGATATTTTCAAATAATTTCGTGATGTATTTGCTTGGTATTATGAGGAAATGCCTAGAATTGATCCATCAATTCACTATCATGAGATTAAGACTTATGAGAATGCTAAGCTTATATGGAAAAAGATTTGGCCCGTAAACTGTAGGAAAGCAGAAGCTATCAAAGCCAAGGTTGAGAAGTTGCTAAAGGCAGGCTCCATATACCTCGTTCCTTTGACTGAGTAGGTTTCAAATCCAGTCTTGTTGATAAGAAGCAAGGAACGATCTACATGTGCATAGACTTTAGGGATTTAAATAAGGCTTTTCCAAAAGGTAATTTCCCCACACCCTTTATTAATCATATAATCGATGAGTGTGTCGGAAATGATATTTTCTCCTTCATAAATGGTTTCTCGGGTTATAATCAAATTACTATATGTCCTGAAGGTCAACATAAGATAGATTTTATCTGCCCCTGGCGTACCTTTGCATATAAAAAGACGCCTCTTTGCCTTAAAAATGCTGGAGCGAATTTCCAGCAAGCCATGTCTTATACTTTCCACGATATCCAACATATCATGCTTATTTGGATGATTTAGCTGCTCGTTCTGGAAAGAGAATGGATCATCGTCATCATCTTCGATTGATTTTTGAGAAATGTTGTTATTACAAAATTCGTATGAATTCGAATAAGTGCATTTTTACGGTCACATCCAGTCGGTTATTGGGATTCATAGTGTCTACTAAAGGGATTTGCATAGATCCTTTAAAGGTTGAGGCAATACTTCAGTTGCCTCCCCCGTCTACAATTCTTCAACTTCAATGTCTCTAAGGAAAATCCAATTTATTGAGGATATTTATCATCAATTATGTTGAGATTACAAAGGGATTTATGAGATTGTTGAAAAAAGGAGTTCCATTTCTTTGAGACGAATTTTCTCAATTCTCATTCGATGGTTTGAAAAAAACATTAACCTCTACTCCTTTACTAAGTCCACTAGATTATAGCATGGATTTCCTCTTGTATTTCGCTGCAGCAAAATCAACCATTATCATGGTTCTAGTTCAGGAAGATGATTCTCTCTGTGAGCATGTGATTTATTATCTAATTCTAGGCTTGGTATATCCTGAATTACGATATTCTCCTGTAGAGAAATTAGCTTTGGCAGTTGTCCATGTCGTCCAATGACTTAGAAATTATATTTTATTCATTTTTTTTGTTTTGGAAGCTATCAATCCATTTCAATTTGTTCTTAGTAGTCGAGTGATTGGGGGGAAATATAACATATGGATTGTTGTTTTATAAGAATTAAATCTCTAGTTCTTTTGAATTAAATCCAAGAAATATTTAATATTTGTGAAATTAATCTCATATTTTCCTTGTCAAGAAGAAATAGTTTGTGATGAATCATTCCGTAATGAACATATTTTCCTTATTTCTTCACAAGATCCTTGGTATTGGAATATTATTATATATATTCAGACTTCAAATTTTCCCCTCACTTTTTCAAAGGACGAGCAGATAAAATTGCATCACTTGGCCAAAATTTATGTTATCATTGGTGACACTTTATATCATCGTGGGGTTGATTCAATCCTTAGACACCGATTAACCTTAGAAGAAGTTGAGACAATTCTGAATGATTGCCACAATGGAGCTTGTGGTGGTCATTTATCTAAGCTTGCTATAGCCCAAAAATTCTCACATGCTAGCTATTTTGGCCTTTGATCTTCAAATATTGCATTGAAGTGATCAAGAAATGCCATCTTTGTCAATTCTATACCCGGAAGATGTGCACTCATCCATCTTCGCCCTTTCCTATTATTATTGTTAGTCCATTCAAAAAGTGGGGAATTTATTTCATAACTTGTAACCCACCTTTTCCAAAGGGTCATAATTATATCATTGTAGCAGTGGACTACTTCACTAAGTGGGTTTCGACTATGCCTACTTTTGCAAACGATGGTGAAACAACAACCCTCTTTCTAGTCAACAAAGTCATTTATCTTTTTGATATTCCTAAATATATTGCCACTGACCATGGAAATCATTTCTAGAACAACATGATAGATAAATTGGCTCTCAAGTTAGGTTTCAGGAAGGAGCATTGATCTCCTTGCTATCCTCAAGCCAATGGTCAACTGGAAGTCATGAATAAATCCTTTAAGGTTGTCATGCAAAGGAAAATTAATAAATCTTGATCCAATTGGCACATTATGTTGTATCTTGTGCTTTGGGCATACCGGATGTCAGTTAAGACTGCAACTGGTTTCACTCATTTTCAAATAGTTTATGGGTTGGAATCAATCTTCAGTGTGGAATGTGAAATTCCTTCTCTTAAATTAGTTGTTCAACTTCTTCCAAATACTACCACTCTTGAAGGGTGCCTCATTTATTTGGAAAGTCTTGATGAGTAGCTTTGAGACACAGCCACGATCAACGAAGCTCATAAGAAGAAGGTGAAAGTCCAATATGATAAGTGTGTATGTCCTAGTGTTTTCTCTAAAGGTGACCTTTTCCTGGTCTATGACCAAGACAAGGATGCCTTGGGGGTAGGAAAGTTTAAATCCATGTGGTACAGTCCTTTTATCGTTAAAAAGGTCTTGGAAAAAGTAGCTTACGAATTGGTTTATTTTGTTTGAAACGAACTAACAGAACCCATAATTGGTCTTTATCTTAAAAATTATTATGCCTAGGCTTCTGCCTAGAATTTTCTTGGTTTTGTATACATTGTATATTTTTGGATATATGTCTATAAGTTACATAGTATTATTGATATGCCTTGACATGTATTGATGGATGACATGGTCTATTTAGGATTCACCGATGGTGCTAGTCGACATACCCAGAATTTTGGTTCTGCGGATTGGGTAATTTACTATCCATCTGGTCAGTTATTAGTTTCAAAGGGCGTATGTATCAGTGCTGCTTCAAATAATTTTGCCGAATATATTTTTGTAGTTAATCTACTATCTGAAGCAATATGTCTTGGTTTTGATTTGTTAGTAGTGTACTTGGATTCATAATTGGTGGTGTTTCAATTAAATAACATCTATCATGTTAGATATCCTTATTTATATCGCCAATTTTAGATGGTGCATTTATTACAGAGAACATTTAATTTTATCACAATTATTCATATTCCACGATCATAAAACTCATTTATTGTTTCCACAACTAATAAAACATTAGATTGGCATAAACATCATTCATCACATTAAAAATAAAAAATAATCAAACATCATTTGTATATATGGTCGTTAGATCACGAAACTACTTGTATATAGATATGATTCATATGTTCAAAATATTATTACAAAATTAGGACAAAAGTGTCCTACAAAATTTGGGCTTAATCCCAATCATGTTTATGTCAAAGATCAGGTCATCTCTAATCTATGTATGAGGGCCCTGCCCTGGATGTGCATCTCAAAAAAGGACTATGGTAGTTGCCACACATCAAAAAATTCACACCAAGTCTTGTGGTGCTCCTACCACACACCTCTGCATGGCCTCTGGTAGATCCTCCATTAACGCCATGGGCACTTGGGGAGTTAAAATCTCCAAGTTCCTCCCTATAGCATGAAAAACAATTTTGGTCTCAGTAGCGACACCTTCTACCTCTCTTCCATGATTCCCATGCCTAGGTAGTCCCTTAGGTCTTACCAGTCCCACATCTGTGTCATGATCAAAAAAATTGTATGAATTTTTTGTCCCATCAAAAATCATTTCATTTCATATTCTTGAAATTCAAAAAGAAAATCAAATAACATTAAAAATATTTTAAAAAAAATTACCAATGGCTCCCCGTGTAGCGCCGACTAGAAGTATCAGATTAGGATATTCTCTGAAGTCCATGCTTGCATAGGGGTAGTCCTCAATGGAAATAACTTTTTCTCCCCACCAAAATATCAAAAATGCGTCATCGAATGTAGTTCGAAGGACCTCACCACCCCCTAGCCTCTTCATCAACTCAGCCCATCTAGATATCTGCGGATCTCTTAGGCTACTGATGGTGGAAATAATCTTGGGTCGAAGACATAGTAATATCTCAAAGAGTAAAGTATAGAGTATTGTGCTATATCCAAAATGCTTTGTCTTGTTCTTCCTGATAAAAGTCAGTTGTTTTTTCAAATTTATAAGAAGGGGTGCACACCAGTCATATACTTGTGGTAAGGCAATCTATTAGCAAATTCATTTTACCACATGGTGCTTTGTGCCATTATCACTCCGTAATTTCTGAGGCTGAGAAAAACTATATAGGTAACCACAAAACCACTTTGGAGTTGAGGATCTATCCCTCCTAAACTCAGAGAGGGATCTCTCTGTTAGATTTAACTTTGTTTATTGGAATTTTAGGCTATTTATTGGGCTTAGAGTTTGTTTTTTTAATTAATGTTGGGTCAAAACATTTGAGATTGGTCATTGGGAAATGGATTCATCAGTTTAGGTTTTGTTAAAGACAGATTACAGACAACTCTACATGGCAAGGTAGGAACTTTTGTTGGATCCTTTAAGGTTTGATGAATGATTGGGAAGAATTGATGAGTAGATCAAGTTATAACATGGTAATTAAGAATATTGGAATTAGCCTTAAAGTAGAAAACATTTATATAATTTCTAATCCAGAAGAAGAGTGTATTTTCCAAAAAATTGTGTTTGTTCATTTCTTAGAATAATTCAGATTTATTTATAAAACATATGAATCACAAAGATAACACAAAAACATTGAAAGAGGCACTTCACCAACATAAGTGACACGAGAATCTTGAAACTGCTGCAACTATATTACTATATTCGATAAATTGTGACTATGTGAGTTCATTACAAAAATGAGTAATTATTCTTCCACGGGTTCAAACCTCTTTTAATTAAAAATTTGAAGTATTAGAGGTTGGAACCTGTTGAAGAAAAAGTACTCGTTGTAATCAGCTCACATATTCTCAAATTATCAAATAAATTAATATATTTGCAGCAGTTGCAGGATTCTCGTGTCACTTATGTTGGTGAAGTGCCTCTTTCTATGTTTTAGTCTTATCTTTGTGATTCATATGTTTTCTCAATAACTCTGAATTATTCTAAGAAATTAACGAACATAATTTGTTGGAAAATACACTCTGCTTCTAGCTTAGAAATGATATAAATGTTTTATACTTCAATTTTAATTCCAGGATTCTTAATTTCCCTATTATAACCATATTCACACATCAATTATTCCCAATCATTCATCAAACCTTAAAGGATCCAACAAAAGTTCCTACCTTTCCTTGTATAGTTTTCTATAATCCGTCTTTAACTGAATGTAAACTGGTGACTCCATTGTCCAATGACCTATATAAAATGTTTCAACCCAACATAACTAGCCTAAAATTCCCAAGAAATAAAGTTAAATATGACAGAGATATCCCTCTTTGAGTTTAGGAGGGATAGATCCTAAACTCCAAAGTGGTTTTGTGGTTACCCCTATAGTTTTTCTTAGCCTCAGAAAGTACAGAGTGTTAACATAGTGGTGACCATACTGGGGATGAATGGTTTTATCTTCCCGAGGAAATATTATCAAGTTCTATATCTGATTACTGATGGTGGATAGTGATCAGACACAATAAGGTTGAATCATTCACCTCGCGACTCCATGATTCAAAGTATCCAGATCTTCAAAGATTCCAGGGTGACTCCACTATCAAAGAATCCAGATTTTAGAGCATCCATGGAGACTCCATTACACATTGATCATATTTCTTGCTAAACGATATGACAAGGTATCTAGAAAATCCTCTATCTTGTGAAGTTTTAAAATAATTCAGGGATAAGTTAGCACAGATTCAAATTTTTGAAGATTTTTTAATGATCATTTTTCACTGTTTAAAATCGATAAAATTTTCTCTTGAAGGTAAATTTTTTTTTCTTGAGTTAATTGCTAAAATATTTGAGAAGGATATTGAACTCTGGGATCTTCAGATTCAATCCTATATTTTCTAGGATCTTAAACATTTTTTTGAAAATATTCCTTCGCAGAAACAAGAGGAGATTGCACTCCCTTTTTATTTTCAGATTGATAAAAGTTTTGATTTCTAGCACAAGACTAAAAATGTGTATTTGGAATTAGGGTTTAAACTTGAGGATACAACTGAAAAAATCATCCACGATCAAATGGTCATTGAAGGGTCCATGTTAGTCATAAACTGATAAACAAGACCAACTAATTGGGTCTATGTTAGTCGTAAAGTGATTTTCTTTTCTAAAATTTTTTAGAGATAGGAGTGATAAATGAACCTTAAAACTAGAATTTGTAACTTTCCTAAGTCTATTGTCACCAACAAGTTATTTGAAATGTTTTTCAAAAGGGTAAGGGAAGTCATCATGAAAAGGTTGTTTATGGCATTTAAATTTTGAGATGTATTGTTTTGTCATCATCACTGATGTCATGTCAAGGTATAATTGTTGAAAGAAACACCTAATCATCTTTACTATCCCCCCATCAAAGGTTCCCTCTTCCCTATCTTTCACTCATCCATTTATTCATTCCATCTACCTTCATCATTTCTCATCAATCACTCCTCTCACCAGTTCCCCCCTCATTTCCTTCCCCTATTTCACTCTATATCCTTCATTTCCCTAAGGAGAACATGAGAATTTCCAACACGATACAAAAATAATTTCGATTACATAGTTTTGAGTGTTCATCGTGGTTGGCTGCACAAAGACTGCACAAAACCTAACCATGCAAAGTGACTACGCAAATTTTCACCCACATCTCGACCTCACCTAGGCAAAAAATATATCAGTTTCTCTAAAACCTCACCATACACATGTAGCTCTCTACAAAACCCATGTCTCATTTTTCTTTAGATCGCCCCCCATGTATGAAATGCATTAAGAAATTTGAGGTGACTGCGCATTGACTACGGAAAGACAAAGTATTTTAGGTTTTGAATTTTCCCTATGATCTCCGAGTTGACTTGGCTTGTGCTGATTCAAAATGACCTGCATGCCTCCTAAATTCCCTCTATGATTATTTATTCCCTTAGATTTCATGTTTAGGTAAAGAAAATATTAATTTCTCTTATGTTGCCCAAACCTTGCTGCACAACAAGTTGTGTCCATAGATTTCATCCATTCACCAAGAAACATTCATATTCCATTTCATATCACCCTCAGCAAATGGTTTTAATGATAACGCATTTGTTATGTTTACAACTCCCTAGCAGATTCATCATTTTGTGCTAGAAAATTACTCATGTCTATCATCCCCAAAGCATAAAACAATGATTAATTTTACCAACAAACATGTCTATATCAGAAGAAAAGAAAAGAATCACAACAAAACCCATCAAAGTAGAACCCAAGAGGATAGAGACATTGATAAGTGACCCAACCATTTGGGCAACATTTGAACAGGTAGAATGTGCAAAATTTTGTAAAATTGTCAGGTTCAAGGCTTTCACTCTCAAGTTGCAGAATAATTTTCCCACAATCTCAAAGGAAACATGGTAAAGATTGGAAAAATAGAATTTGAAGTTTTAGAAGAAACCGTTTCTTTGGCTACATATATCATTTTGGTTTGAGAACATGGAACTAGGCCCTGCATTATATAAACACTTTCTCAAACCTTAGCATAGGAGCATCTATGGAAAGTACTTAGAAAATTACTTCCTCTTGAATAAATTTGATAGTATTTTGAAGGAAATACATAGATACTTTAAATGTGAGGATAGATTTAGTAGAGTTTATGAGTACCATATTAGGTTTCTCATGCATTTCATGCGGGGGGGGGCGACCCTGAATATGGCCTTTTATCTGTTCAAAAATTTGGCTAAGATGGAAAATAAAGTGAAAACTAGAGGAGGAAAGAATGATTCCAGTCTATTTCATTTTTTCGTCATTAAAATGTTGGTTTTGAAAGAGTTAGAAAATAGAGGCATCACTTGCGAGGATTTCCTTGCAGCCTCCAATTTCATAAACTAGTCAGATATGTCAAATATCCAAGAGAAAAATCCCACACTTGAGGAAACTCAACACACACTAGGGAAATAAGAATCATCTGAAGAGCCTACAAGGAAAGGGATTACTACTAGAGCATAGGCTAAGAAGAGAAAGGAAATAGAACTCCAAAAGGAAAAGAAGGTTATTCCCAATTATTCGTAAGTTAATGGGAATATTCGTTTTTCTTTTATTTTTATGTTTCAAGAATAAAAATGTAAAGGAGGTTCATAAGACTCCTAAAAAGTGAATAAATCAATGCCAAATGTGAAAAACGTTAAATCCTAGCTATGTAAGCAAACACCCTTAGGTGTGAAAGGGGTTAGATATTTTGACTGGGTCAACCATGACCAAATCTACATCGTTGTCTTGGAGGAGTGGCCATCAATGAGGTACAATGCATTTTTAGATGGAGATGGCTTGTATGAAAGGAGCTATTTCATTGAAGGTGTTTTAGGGTTTACAAGCTCTTAAATTATAAAAGGAAGAGGATGGTAGCATGAGAAGGTTGTTGATGGTATTGTATTTTTAGAGTATATTGTCTATTTATACATATCTCATTCTCTTATTGTTTAGTTGGGAATAGTGTTGTTTAGCACTGGGTGTTCCTGATCGGGAATCCCACCTCTTTCCTTGAGAGGCCTCTTGGAAGAGTTTGCATTTCTTGTCCACTATCTGGTTGAAGGCCAAGCTTATTCTTCCAACTAGAACACAGATCTTGTTGAGGGTTTGGTTTTCTTTGAAAGCTACAGCAAGTGGAGGCTAGATCTACTCAGATCTAGACCATTCTAGTGCTCCTTTTCAGTGGGGAAGGCTTCTATCCCATTGGAAAGAGAGTATTGGATGATTGGAGCTACATTTTCAGATCTTGGCATGAGGCCAAACATGTTCTAAAGCCTACAGCACATTACTGCTTCCAGAACTTTTTTATTCCTGTAGGTGCTTTTGCAGGGAGTTTTTGCACATCATTTGGAGAGTTGGTTTTCAAGTGTTGGGGATCTGCCCTTCACTATGAAGATCCATTGAATGAATATATATTTCTTGTCATATTAGATATGATCTGAATACTGATGTAAATCTCTGAATATCTGAATCATTTTGTAGATCTGCAGACTTAGATATTAGATCTACTGCTTATACTTGATGGAATGCTAAAAACCCCAAGGGGATCTGAAAGAGGAGTCTATCTAGTGTATGGATCTGTTATAGATATAAAATTTCATGCAAATATTTTCTCTAGATTTGAAGTGTAATCAAAATCTGTTGTAGCCAATAAAATAAATCTATCAAGCTCTTTTCAGTCTTAATACATGGTTGTAGCAGCTCCTACGGAGGATTTTCTCCTACTGGAGACTTCTATTTCCTGTTGTACATCTTATGGGCCTCCTTGTACATATATTTTGCTGTTGTAAATGTGAATGAAGGGTCTCCATATTGGCCTCCTGCTATAATCTATATGATCTACATTATTTTCCTGCATAACTTTCATATATTGCTACATTCCCCGTTTGGGAATATTACAGTGGTATCAAAGCATCAGCTTGGCACAGTCTGTGCTTTCCAAGAAGCCAATATTTTTTCTGAAGAAGGAGAGCCTCTTACTGACAGTGAGAAGAGGTATGTCAAGGGAAGAAATAAGAAGATTGATTACACAAATGAAGACAAGGATGAAACCCCATTATTTGGAAGAATGAAAGGGGAGGAGTTCTCAATAAATCTTTTCCAAACTATGCATGAGCTTAAAAGAGAAATCAGGGGAATGAGGAGGGAAATACATGAAGATACCTGAAGAATATTTTCACATGAAGAAAGCCCCAATTATTCATATTATGTGTGTGAGCATTCAGCCACACAATCAGATATACAACGTTGTACCATGCCTATATTCTTGGAAAGATAAGAAACATAATAAGGAGCACCAAAGGAGGAGACTCTTGGTGACTATATCCAAGAATATGAATCTCAGTCAAAGAGATTCAAGGAGCATCTAAGCTTTCCAGAGTTCTGTCAACTTAAATAAGAGAGAAGACCCATTAACTAAAATAGAAGAAGAGGGTGCATGCAACACACTTTGGGTAGATTCTTTCTACCTATTTTTGATGGGTCACCCAAGAGCACAACCAAGTATTTGGTAAGGAATCTAGACACATATTTCTAGCTATGTCAAGTTTCAGAAGAAGAAGACATGAGAGTAGAAATGCTGCATCCCCAAGGTAAGGCTTATACCTGGTGGTTATTTGAATCTTCTTCATTGAAAAGTGCAAATATTTCTACTTATGCAAATTTCACTAGGAGGTTAGTGAAAATATTTGATTTAAAACAATCTGAAACTTCCTTGGGAGAGAAAATCAAGCCCAAGAAATCATAGCCTTTACCTAAGTCGAAAGGATCCATGAAGCCAACTCCATTTCAGAGCATTGTTGAGGGGGTTAAAGATCTGCAACATATTTTTCCAAAGGCAAAAGCCCCACTTCAACAAGAAAGTTCTTCTCAATAAGAAGACATGAGGATTCCTTTTTCAAAGGGAGATCAAGAAAAGGGGTCTCTAAATGATGAGGCATTTTGCATTGATGAGGAGAAGGAAGAGGAAGAGCTGAGAAGATTCCCCAGCGTTGTGACAACAGGAGGAGATTTACTTCTATTTGGAGATGGAGATGAAGCAATCGCTTCCACTAGAGGGGCTCTTGTATCTCTGCAAAAAGCTCTAAGGGATCAGCATCCAAGGGATCTTACACATGAAAAACATGAGCAACATGTGTCTATGATGATAGACAATGAGACAAAACAATGGAGGGATCATAGCGTTTACATGGCAAGAGATGATCCACTATTACATCGAGGAATGGATGGAGCAACTTCTCCAATCAAAAGCACTCTTACATCCTTAAGAGTGGTACCCCATTATCATGAAAATTCCACACAAATAACAGAGGTGAATTTTCACATTAGAAGCAGGGATATGATGATCCCATCTGTTACTCACATGAGAATGATCCATGATACATCATTATCTTGTGGTAAACCACCTAGGAGAACACCTGATTTAGATTTGGTGAAAGTTGTCTTACATCTTGATGCTCCATTCATAGAACCAAGAAGGAAGGGAGCACTAGAAGACTAGAACACAAAGTTGAGAATGTTGGATGAGCTCAAGGAGGAGGGAGATATTCTTCCTAGAATACCATTGTTAACTTCCTCATCTCATACTACGCTGAGAGAAGATGATGCAATATTGGGGAATGACACCATCATGGAGCAAGGAGGGCAATCCTTGGATATGAAGACTCAGAAGATAATCTCATTGGGAGAGAAATATTCCATACATGATAGAAGATGGTGGCCACACATGCATACTTTGGAAATACCAAGGAGGTTTTGGATAGATGATAACTTTCCATGGGAGACTAATTTCCAAGAAATTCCATTTTCATTTGAGCATGTACATATGCAAGAAGGGCAGCAAGGAAGGAATAGAAACCTTCCATCATATACCTTTGGCATTGGAGATGTCAAGGAGAAGAAGAAGCGAAGGAATGGCTTTCCAACATACACCTTTGGCATGGGATATGTCAAGGAGAAGAGCAACAACATGACAGAAATTTTAGTTGAAAGATCATCAGTGTTGTTATTGTTGGGGATATTAGATCCAAATTGGAAATCCCAACTGTTGGTAGAATATTCCAAGGATCTTCACACATTCATAATTCTTTATGACCAGCTACATGATGAGGGCTATTTATTCCAATATGGACTCATCTATGATCATGGTAGGATCTTATTATCTAGAGCCTCCAAGCTCAAGGAGAAGTTTCTACAAGGAGCCTATGAGGAGTTCTGTTTCAGCCACACATATTCAATGAAGCTCAACAACATCATCTTGAGGAGCTACTATTGGGAGGGATTTGAAAGAGAGCTATATCAGCATTTTCAAAAATTCATGTACCATGTGGAGATGGAGCAGCAACAAAACTATATGGAAGAGTTAAATTAACCCTCTCTTTCTCTTTTGGAGCAAGGGGATCGATCTATGCACCACTCCATTTGTATGAGGAGGATTGTTGGTCAAGAAAATAAAACATGTTTTATTTTCTAATTATATGCATTCTTTCACAATGTTTAGGCAGGACATGACTCCAAGGAGGAGTATCACATCTTGTAAAATTCATGGCCAACATTGGGCCACAAAAATTTCTGAACTTGGCCACTCCCTTGATGAAAAAAGGGAGATTTTTCATCATGATGGGTGCTTTCCTAAGGCACCTAATATATCTCAAACTCTCAGCTATAGTGAGATAACATGGGCAGAAAGTAAGTGGTGGGAAAACCACTTACCACATCTTGATCTGATGCAGGCAGGATATGCACTACGCTAGTTCCACATGTGGGACTATGACCCACCTCCATATGCACATATTTCTATTTGTATGTATGTATTTTTTCTCCCATACATTGATGACATATTTGTACCTTTTATGGGAATGTATGGAGGGAGGATGGGAGGTATGTATGTGCCCTATGGGATGGAGGTTCTCCATGTATCTTATGCTACATGTTTTAGGGAGGACATTGGACAAGCCATGTTTGTTTCATTTGAGTTATTGTCTCCTTGTGGGATGGACTATTTACATCTCATGAGAAGTTTGGAGGAAAAACTCATGGAGGGTTGGATTGGTGAACACTTAGCTTATGGAGGAATCTTATGACATGATGGTGTCACCAATGTAGGGGGAGAAGAGTTGCAACACTCACCTTATCAGTTGCTTGAGGACAAGCAACATTTTGGAGGGGAGGACTGTAATATTCCTAATTCGTCCTAAGCTAATGGGAATATTCATTTTTTTTTAATTTTTTTGTTTCAAGAATAAAAATGTAAAGGAGGTTCATAATACTCCTAAACAGTGAATAAATCAATTCCAAATGTGAAAAAGGTTAAATATTGGCTATGTAAGCAAGCACCCTTAGGTGCGAAAGGGGCTGGATATTTTGACTAGGTCAACCATGACCAAATCTACAGCACTATCTTGGAGGAGTGGCCATCAATGAGGCAGAACGTAGTTTTAGATGGAGATGGCTTGTGTGAAAGGAGCTATTTCAATGAAGGTGGTTTAGGGTTTACAAGCTCTTAACTTATAAAAGGAAGAGGATGGAAACATGAGAAGGTTGTTGATGGTATTGTATTTTTAGAGTATATTGTATGTTTAGACATATCTCATTCTCTTGTTGGTTAGCTGAGAATAGTGTTGTTTAGCACTAGGTGTTCCTGATCAGGAATCGCACCTCCTTCCTTGAGAGGCCTCTTGGAAGATTTTTCATTTCTTGTCCACTATCTCGCTGAAGGCCAAGCTTCTTATTTCAACTACAACACAGATCCTATTGAGGGTTTGGTTGTCTTTGAAAGCTGCAGCAACTGGAGGCTAGATCTACTCATATCTAGACCATTCTAGTGCTCCTTTTCAGTGGGGAAGGCTTCTATCCCATTGGAAAGAGAGTATTGGATCATTGGAGCTACATTTTCAGATCTTGGCATGAGGAAAAACATGTTCTAAAGCCTCCAAAGTAGTATTGCTTCTATAACTATGTTATTCCTATAGGTTTTGTTGCAGGGAGTTTTTGCACATTAGTTGGAGAGCTGGTTTTCAAGTGTTGGGGATATTCCCTTCACTATGAAGATCCATTGAATGAAGATATATTTCTTTTAATATCAAATTTTATCTGAATACTATTGTACATTTCTGAATATCTGAATCATTCTGCAGATCTGCAGACTTAGATCTTAGATCTACTGCTTATACTTGATTGCATGCTAAAATCCCCAAGGGGATCTGAAAGAGGAGTCTATCTAGTGTATGGTTCTACTATATATCTAAAATTTCATGCACATATCTGCTCTAGATCTTAAGTGTAATCAACAGCTGTTGCAACCAATAAAATAATGATGTCAAGCTCTTTTAAGTCTTAATACATGGTTGCAGCACCTCCTAAGGAGGATTTTCTCCTATTGGAGACTTCTATTTCCTGTTGTACATCTTATGGGCCTAATTGTACATATATTTTGCTGTTATAAATGTGAATTAAGGGTCTCCATATTGGCCTCCTGCTATAATCTAGATTATCTGCGTTATTTTCCTGCATAACTTTCATATATTGTTGCATTCCCCATTTGGGAATATTACACTCCAATTTCATAAACCAGTCAGATATGTCAAATATCCAAGAGAAAAATCCCACACCTAAGGCATTTGAAGGCACACTATGGAAATAAGAATCATCTGAAGAGCCTACAAGGAAAATGATTACTACTAGAGCACGGGCTAAGAAGAGAAATGAAATAGAACTCCAAAAGGAAAATAAGGCTACTTCTTTTGAGAAAATCAAGATTCCCCGAAGATCTAGGAAAAAAATTCCCGTCGACTAGGTGACCAAAGAGACATTCGTAAAGCATGAAATCATTTATTTTGAAATAACTTTGACTCAGCAGTTTGAAGAGCAAGATATTGGAGGAAAGGTGCAAGAAGGTCATTTTGAAGAAGTACAGTCAACCAAACAGGATGAGAAGGACCTCATCATAGGTGAGCTTCAAGAAACATTAGCCAAGGCTCATTTCACCATTTATTTTCTTCAAAATCAAAACAAATACTTACAACACCAAGTTAGGGAGGCACAAAGACAAAAATATCTTGAAACACTACCTAAATCACCATCAATTGAAGCTAAAGACAAAGGAAAGAAGGTGATTGATCTTGAATAAGTTGATGTCCCTAAAACAAAGCCTATAAGGCCAATGATTAAAGAAATGACAAGGAAGGAACAAAGCACTCAAGACATGCCTCCACCTCAAGAATAAACTTCCATAGAAGATACTATATGGGTTGACATTGAGGAAAACAAAGAGTATTGGCTGGATAGATTTTATGAACACTTAAAGAAACTTTTAGAGAAAGCCAATGGAGACATTAGCCTCCAGAGAACTTAGAAAGGAATTATTATGCTAGAAATATTATTTGTAGGATAAGGGTAATAATGATGAAGGAAAATCTCAATAAGACCAGGAGGAAATTGAGAAATATTAAACAAGAAAACATGAGGAAGAGAAGCAAAATTGACGCTTTGGCTGAAATAACCACTAGTTAATTTTGGAGCAGCAAAGTGTCAAATTTTGAAATTTTTTCATAAATTAGCATGACATTATTATGTTTTGGGAATCCAATTTTGCTTCATTAGGAGATCAAGGAGAAAAAACCATCAGTTGTAGCAATGTTTTATGATTCATATATGTTTTGAGTAAATTTTGACCTTGACTGCCCTCAACTGCGCAATGTTCAAAAAGGGGTCTTCGCAAAGAGTATTAGTTGGATAAAGAGTTTCAAAGCTTCATCAACATGTCCCATACTGTAATACATCTATTCATCTACAACAAAGTCTTGGGTGCAGGAATTGCAGTTAAGAAAACTCCTTCAACGCTTATTTGTCAACCCGAGGGTTTCATAAACTTAGAGACAAAGCACAGGAAATTCCAGAAATGGTATGAAATTTTCCTATCTCTATTCCTACTTTAATTTCAATCTTGTAGAATCGAACAGAAAGATCACATAAAAATTTACACCAAATAATTTCTAGTGCTGGAATATGAAGGAAAGTACTTTGCGAAGAAACCAATGAAATGAACTTTCAAACTGCTGTAAACAATCCTAATTACCGAAGTAAAATTATATGTTTATCTTCAGTATATTTTTGGACATATTAACAGTTGGGCCCTTTTAGAGATCTTCCTCCTTTAAGGATTTTCCTTCCTTCACTAAGCTATTATTCCTATACTTCTGCAATCTTCTTGCACAAGTACAGGCATAAGGCTTATGTGCTGGAAGTATCTTTTACTGGAGATTTATGTCTTTATGTAGTGGCTCTCAGCTTTAGGAATAGAGCACTCTATTCCTATATCAATATATTGGTTCCTATACCAGAACATAGGTTCTTGAACCAAGTTTTCCAATTACTTTCAGGAAAAATTAAAGAGTGTGTTAACGATGAAAAGAATTTACAAAGGCGAACAAAACTCTGAAATAACTTCCACAAACAAAAGAATTATTCAACCAAATTGAACATCGAAATGAAAATAGAATTCGAAATAAAAATGAACTTCAGAAGCCAACGCGCACTTTCTTCAATCAAGAAACTCTATCATGCAGTCAAAGAAATTATCTAAGTATGATAGCGGGGTTTATCCCTGTAATAGTTACCCACATAAATCAGATCTGTCTTTTAATATTTTTAACTCAGAAAGCTTCACTTTAATAATTCAAAATTAGTTTTAATCCTTTCCTTAAAAGTGTAAAGTGCAAGTACTGATCAATTCGTTGTAACAACGTTCATTCCTTAATTACCAAAGCATCTTTAATCCCTAATATTTCGACTCTTTATATTAAAAATACTTCTATCTAGTAATGAACAGTCACTTGCAGAAATGTATCGAATCTTTGTGAAAGGAAGGGATGAAAAATATTTTCTTTGATGAACCAAAAAAATCAAGTTTCAAAATTATAAATGCACTAGTGCAGGAATAACGTGCTTGCACGATCTAGGCAGAAGTAAAAAAATATTTGGAAAAGGAAATTACCAGAAGTAAATAAAACTTAATTAAAATTCACACCATAGATCTGTCCCACATTGACTATAAATGAAGTTGAACCAGAACTTTTGTGAAATAATGAAACATAAGCTTAATCCACGCTTTGCATTTAAACAAAATCAGTGCACACCTTTGACGAAACGAAAGCGAAAGGAAGAACAAGGGGGGTTGGCTAGGCCCTACAACCACCTCGTTTCCCGTTTTAGGAAACTTGAAACTTCAGTAATCAGTGACGCATAAATAAATAATGAAAACATGGGATGAAAATAACATGACACAACTCCTTTGTATTAATTTCAAGTCAGCAAATGTACATCATGAGATCGAATCCAACCTAGAACGAGGGCGACAACAGAAAAATCACAATTTCACCAGAGTTATAGTAGAATTTCTATCGCTAGCTAATTTCTATCTTAAATCTACATTTTATACAATCCTTAGGCCCACGGCCACAACTAAATTACATACAGTCATTTCAATCCAAGCCTTTCAGTTGAAACAAAATAATAATAGTGTTCCAAAATAAGCCTGCAGTTGTAACGAAGTGCTAATATAATCATTGTTCAACGACCTAATCTCGACGATATCCTTGAATTTCCTCCACTCCGAGTCCAAATCTAGATGACTGCAATTGGACAAGAAAAATTGGAATGAGATGCCCACGTTAGGTAGTGAGCTGTCATGGGAGTTTAGGAGCGAGTGGTTACCAATGGTGCAGGAATCCTACCTACACTCAGCCATGCTAATGAAACGATTAATACATTTTCAAATAAAATACGTTAGGGGAGAAAGTATTAGTTGCAAGAAATATTAAAGGCACAAAATATATTAAAATGATTAATTAATTTCTTTGTAAACCTTAAATATGAAATATAAATCTAGTGCAGGAAACATGATCTTTGGAATAGTGCAGGAATAAGGAGGTTTGCGAGGATAAAATAGAGGTATAAGGTTGTGATTTTGAAGTAGGAAGGGGGTAAAAAGTGAATCATTTTAGCCTACCAACACAAATATCAGTATGCCCCTTAAAACACCAAGTTTTGGCACCCAAATTTACTGTGACTATGTAAAATTTCAGATTTTTTGTTGTTTTAGCAATCTTTTTGAAATATGTTTTTTGTCCAAACAAAGATGAATATTGGGAAATTGGAGGAGGTTTTTTTTCCTAATATTGAAAGCTACAAAAAATTATCTCTCTTTTCATACAGGTATCAGGGATTGAGAGATCAATGCACATATTTGCAACCTATTTTTCTGCCTGCGCAAAGGCTTGTTTTAGTCATCTTTTTGCAAAGAAAATTATGAACATTTGGAGGAGAATTTTTGAAAAATGGAGTTTTATCTTAGAAACATCTAAGTCTGCAATAATTTTTTTCAATTTTCACAGAAGACACAAATTTGAAAGTTATTTTGGTAAATTGAAGGCCCAATTTTATAGTTTACAGGGAAAAAGTCAAATGACAACCAACCTATCTTTTGGCAAGACTTCGAATTCTGGGAAAGATATGGTCAGATATGAAGTATTTGAGAGATGAAGACTCATGATTATATGAAATATAAGGAATAATCAACATTAATTAGCATCTATCCAATTGTTACAAATAAGTTTGGGTTCACTAAATGCAGTTCTTGTTTTTCTGCATTAAGTTTCTAGGTGCATTGAACTTTGTCTTTTGACTTTGTAAAGGAGGAATTTAGTCACTTAGTGATAAATTCGACTTAGTGAAAAAAAAATGAAATTAGTTATTAGATATTTCTATTTCTCAAGATATTTTGTAAACATTCACCTATTAATACTTCAAAATTTGAAGTATTAGAAGTTGGAACCCGTTGAAGAAAAATTACTCATTGTTGTAATCAACTCACAAAGTCACAATTTATCAAATAGAGTAATACAGTTGCAACAGTTGTAGGATTCTCATGCAACTTTTGTCGGTGAAGTGCCTATTTATATGCTTTGTGTTATCTTTGTGATTCATATGTTTTCTCAATAACTTTGAATTATTCTAAGAAATGAACGAACATAATTTGTTGCAAAATGAACTCTTCTTCCAGATTAGAAATAATATAATTTTTTTCTACTTGAAGGTTAATTCCAGGATTCTTATTTTCCTTGTTATAACCTAATCCACTCATCAATTCTTCCCAATAATTTTCCAAACCTTAAAGGATCCAACAAAAGTGCCTATATTGCCCTGTAGAGTTTTCTATAATTTGTCTTTAACTAAACGTCAACTCGTCACTCCATTTCCAAAAAAAAAAAAAAAAAACCAAAATCTGAGCCCAATACGTGGCCTAAAATTCCCAGAAAACAAATTAAATATGACAGAGAGATCCCTCTCTAATTTTAGGAGGTCTAAATCCTAAAATCCAAAGTGGATTTGTGGTTACCTCTGTAGTTTTTCTCAGCCTCATAAATTGAGTGCTAACAGGTGCAAGGAGGATGATCCATCTACCATAAAAATTGTTAAAAAGGAGAATCCTCATATGTAGTCCCTCCAAATATTTTATTGGGATCTGTGTCCCTACCTTTTCAGTATTTTCTGGGTAGTAAATGTGAATATACTCCTCCACATTAAGTCCTCCTCCGACCTTCCCCTGCAACTTAGTTGGCTCTCCTCTTCAGGAAATTCCAATGATGAAATATATATCTTATATTTTGATGTGCAGGGGAATTTGATCAATCATAAAATCATCCTCTTCTAGATCCATGTAATTAACGAGCATTTCTAGTAATCTTGTATTGGTTTCAATATTAGGAATTTTGAAAAAAATCAACAATCCACATCCTCTCAGTGAATCCAATTCCAATGCATCATTCATAATTTCATATTCAATTGAATTATGCTCTCTTTCTCTCCAACTAATTAAAATCCTGCACATTCAAGTGCTTTCATTTATTAAAATCATTTGTTAAAAAATCAGAATGTGCATATGTGGGTTACCTTCATACACAGTCGCATATAGGGATTCAATATACGTGACGTTAATATATCCAACCCATGTATATGCAGAGAAAAAATCCAAAAAACTAAATCCCTATGGTCAAAATTCATGAAAATTACTTGAAATGAATAAAATTTCATCAAGAAATCGATTAGGGGATTACCTGGAAGTTTGATGGCTGATATGGACGAGAAATTGGATGGATTGTGGTTGTCAGTTTCTTTCTCCAGAGTTATTTTTCTCAAATGTACAAAACACAAATGAAAAATTGTAAGTCAAAAGGTATATTATAGTGAAATTTCAAAAATTTCAGAAACCCACTTTTATAAAGTTTGTTTATTTTTGGAGTCTTTATAAACTGTTTGACCTTTTTGGCTTTAAGTGTTGGGATAGGTTGTTTTTTTAGGAAAAATTGAAGACTTTGAGACATTATTACCACTTATTTTCCATGACCACCGACCCATCATGGCATGTATCATATTTCGTCACTGGCATATAGGGTAGGGAAGATCCCTTTTTCTATTGCATTATGCATTCTAGCCTCCATACTGGAATACCTTTTGCATATTTCAAAGATCTGTTTTAAATCCTCGAAATTATTGTTTCTTTTCTTGGAATATATATTATATCATCCAAGATGACAACAATAGTTTTATTGATCAAACCTCTGAAGGTGATGTCTATATCTCTTCGGAAAGTTGCTCCTGCATGTATTAATCCAAAAGAAATTTTATGATATTCATAAGTTCCCCATTTAGTTCTAAAATTAGTTTTCAATCTATCATCTGGATGTAAAAGGATTTGGTTATAGCATAAAAAAAAAAATCTAGAAAACACATAAGTTCAGAACCGGCTACTGATTATAAGATTTGTTCCATCGATGGGAGTGGAGAATTATCCTTCTCACATGCTTTATTCAAATTTCTAAAATTAATACAAATAAAAATATTATCATTTTTCTTCCTAGTAGGTAGCAGATTTGAAATACATTTGGAATGCCTAACATGAAAGATGATTTTGGCCTTTAGGAGTTTGTTCAACTCACCTTTAATCTAATTTTCTAGATTTGGATGTATTTTTATTAAATTTGTCCGGACTGGCTTGACATCTCGTAAAATTGGAATAGTATTTTGAATGATGGAGGTATCATAAGTTTTCAAATATTCATAATTCCAAGAAAAATTTTCTTTCTACTTTTTTAACAAATTAATAAAGGCATACTTCTTATCTAATGAGATTTGAGGCCTAAATTGATAATTTGAGGCTTAATATTTGACCTAAGGTTCCCCAATTCAAACCTCAAATTTGAACTTTGAATCTTACAGTTAATAACCTTTCTAAACCTATCTTTAAATTCATACAAGTCTTCAACTTTTACCACAAGAATGGGAAGAGAATTCTCCTCATTTGATTGATTCAAATTTCTATAATGCTCATTTTCATCAATTATTTGGTCATTATATGACCCTTTAGATGTTAAAAAACTTAAAATATCCTCTTCGTCATTGTATACAAGTGAATTAGTGACATTGTTAGGTATACAAGGGCGATAAATCAATTCAATAGAAAATCTATCAGGACTAAAATCCTCAGGTGGAATGAGCTTGGATGCAACATTAGCCAATAGATTAGCACTGGCATTTTGGAGTCTTGGAATAGGAGATATATTGAAGATGTAAATTGTGAAATGAGAGTTTGAAGAAGCGATTGATAATGTTTCAAATGACTGGAGACACAATGGATGGAATTTCTCACTTGTTTTATGACAATTTCAGAATCTCCAAACAATTGAAGTTATTTTACATTAAGCCTTATAGCCATATGTAATCCCTGAATTAGTGCTTTATATTCAGTGATATTGTTTGTGCATTCCAATTCAATCCTGCATGCTAACATATTATTTTCTCCCTTTGGGCTTACTAAAATGCATCCTCCTCCTCCACCATCATTGGATTTATAACCATCAAAATATAGAATCAAAAACAAAGATTTAACTATTGTTTTATCTACAATATTTACACATCTAGATGAATCTGCCTGCGAAAAATTTTCAAATTCAAAGGTGACAAAATCAGCTAAAAAATGAGATTATTCAGTGGAGAAACTTCCAAAGAAGGATTCAAAAAAGTAATTTCTAAGGATATTGTTTCTAAAAGCAACTGGCTCGTTTTCTTTGTCCAGATCAATTACTGAATGCTTCATGTGCTTTTCTCGGTCAACCCATATTTTATTTGGTTTACCATTATACGGAAGCCATAAATGAGACTAGACTGTAGCGAAATAACCTTTTAGTTTCTCATATCAATCTCTGCGTAGGATTAAGCCATAGAAATCAGGAATATAAACAACAAGTATATCAATTATTTGACACACTTTTGAATTAGAATACACTCTTATAAGAACATAATTAATTTCCCCAAACAATTTTACTTTTGTCATATCTAAATGAACAATTTGGATGACTGACTTGTCAAGTGCTATGTTCAGGTTAAGACAAACTGAATAAGGCATGATGTTTGATGATGCATGAAAATCCACCAAACAATAGTGAACGTTTTTGTTAAAAAATTCAAAGTTTAAAAGGAAAGGGGGAGTATGGGAATTTGAACTATCTCCAATTAAAATGACATCGCTAGGATCAATTTTATCTCAAGAATCAGTTGGAGATTTAACTTTTCCTGTCGAAGCTTTAGAAGTGGCAGCCATAGGAAAAGGTGATGCAGGAACTTAATTTAATTATTTAAGTAAGAATTTATGTTTTTGTTTTAATTTACTTACTTCATATAAGGAAATATTTTATTTAACCTAATTAATGTCCTCTACTATGTTATATTCAATGGTGTCAGAAACAACTGGAGTTTTAGATGAACATGGATAATTTGAAGAAAATGGAAGTAGATTAGAAGATGTAGAAATGAATTTTTTTAGTTGTACCTTTGTATTTATCAGTAGGAGTAGAAGTTTTATATTTTTGAATTGATTATGGTGAATCTATGGCTCCTTTACTCCTTGTATTGACTGGTAAGGCTTCTTGTTATTCTTCATTTTCAGAGGTAGCGAGGATGAAATCCGACAATCCATGAATTCAACTAATTCTTCTTCCTGAGATTCTTCAGTAGACATGGTTGCTTCTTCTTCCTCATCATCCTGATCAGATTCAACATGAGATCTGATATTTGGAGGTTGAGGTTGTGAAGTTTGAGCGTTTATAAAAGGTCTGAAATATTTTTTAGAAGTTTCAGCAACTTGCTTCTTGATTTCCACCATTTCATTTGACATGGTTTTAAGGAATTTTTTGTAATCCTTCTAGATCAAAAGGATATTTAGGAGTTTTATTCTTTGCTTCTACTTTAAAATTGACTTTCTTTGTTTCCTTTCTTCCTAGGCATTTTCTTCTCGAGGGAAAGAATTTTATTTTCTTCACATAGAGCTTCTTTCATGTTATCAATTAAAGTTGTTGTGTTGGCTCTATCAACAAATATAGAAATATTCGAAGGAAGAGAAGAAATGTACCATTCAATTTGTACATCATCATCGGGTTTGGAAGTGTCAAGGATTTTGTTTAACAATATATTGAATTTGGAGTTGAAATCCTTAATATTTTCATTTGGATTGACTTTAAGGTCATACAAATCATTGATCAAGGAAGCCTTTTTGCGATCATCTCCAAATTTCATCAAAAATTGTTCCTCGAAAGTATCCCAACTATTTATTTACCCTGATGCTAATGGAAAATACCATGATCCTGGAGATCCTTCAAACAGATAATGGAACAATATAACTACATAATACTATTCTACAACTCTGTTAAGATTAAAGGCTAACGTAAAATATGGATATGTTCCTCAGCTGACAACCCATCATAAGGATTATATTTTTGCAACCACCTTTCTAGATGTTTAGGCAAGTCATGGAGTGGTGGTATCATTTGTACTACCTTTGGTTTAGTCCATGGTCTATTTTCCATTCTAGGATTTGTAGGAATAGAAGAAGAATATGTAGTTGTTCCAGAGGCTTAAGCTGATTGAGTGGAAGAGAAAGTAGCCCCTGTAGTGCTACTGACTATGATAGAACTAGTTGTTTGGGTATGAGGAATGTGGATGGACGGATTTATTGGATGGTAGGAATAAGGCGAAGGATCGAATACCGGCATGTGAGGTGGTGAAGATGTATTAATATCTCTAGTAGAGGACTAAGTTTCTAAATCAAGGACCTTTCTTCAATGAGTGGGTAATGGAAACTCTAAAGGAGTAATTTCAAGCTATCACTCTAATATTAGGTTAATACATGAGAAATTCCTAAATCTGATGATACACTTCCTTCAGAAATTTTATATTGAATAGGTATTTCTTTTAATATATAAATTCCTTCCAATGCTTGAATTAAAGTTTGAACTTCAGGTGATTCTCGCAATTTTGGAGAGGAATTTTGACCAACTCACTTATGGAGTGAGCTAGGAGATTCTGTGGTTGTTTCAACTTCAAATCTAGGAGTGGGATATTTTGAGTGTGATCTTGAAGTTGAAGGATATTTTGAGGGGGATTGACTCTTTTTCTGGAATTTTGATTTAGGATTAAACCTTGATGCCATTCATAGTCTTCAAGCCCTCCATCTAGTGCCAAAAATGTTGAAGGTTCAAAAATATCTGCCTCAACATCGAGGATAACCACTTGGTCAGGAACTTAAAATCGCTCATTTTCTGTTTTGAATAGTGTCTCCAACTAGGGATAATGGGACCAATTTCCCTTTAAAAATAAATGTGTAAATTGATTTAACGTAAATATGAGAGTAAAGGAATGATTTAAAACTAAATAAAATGATAATAAATTAGATGTAATCTATATATTTCCTGAGATAATATTCCTATGTGTATGATTTTTGAAATATTTCATATATCATATAAATTTAGATCTTTAAACACATTGTGAAGAGAAACATGATAAGATAATTAAATTAGTTGATTAAAACCAATCACATAAAGATATCGTTGTTTCACATATGCTTAAAAAGATACCTTCATACACATCAATAGCAACAAATGTTTGATTGTTTGTAAAGCATATACATATAATGAAACATTTTATAGAAAATTCACTATCTATGTCATTAAATCAAATCAACAACATAAGGATAATAGTACCTAATACATCAAGACTCTGCTCATTGTTACACGTCATTTTGTCACCATGACATTTGACCATCAATATGGATCTATTGCCATCCATAACTTATGCTTCCTTAGAAGTAAAAAACTTATATTCCTTAACCAAGTCTTGGGAACTCGGAAAAAAGCTCTTAAATACTCTTAAAGATTGTATGCATGCTTTTTTCGGTCACTTCCTGCGCATGTGTGGCTATTCCTAACCTTACCTGCAGACATTTATGCTCTATTTAATGTTAAAACCTGTGCACCCCATTTAAAAGAAATTAAAAGAGAAAAGTAACTTCTAGAAGCATAGTTGGGTGCATATTATTCCAACTAAAAGCCTCTTGAGTCGCACCAGTTCGAGATATATCCCTCTAATCATGGAAATTATCCCCTTGGCTGAAGGAACCCTAATCCCTTAATTAGAGGATCGCATCCCTCTATTGCTGTATCTAGAACCTTCTCAATTTATCCTATAAATTGAGCTAAA
Organism: Pinus albicaulis; assembly: GCA_034641835.2. Classification (NCBI taxonomy): domain Eukaryota; kingdom Viridiplantae; phylum Streptophyta; class Pinopsida; order Pinales; family Pinaceae; genus Pinus; species Pinus albicaulis. The sequence continues at coordinate 191,499,375 of CM076583.1, read as the reverse complement.
ATTTTAGGGTTAGGGGGTTCATAAGGGGTTCAAAAGTGTTCACTGAATATAAACTTATGCTAGCGATTATAGAGTGGAAAGTTTGTCAAACCAAGGAGGAAGATTTTAAAGGAATACAAGAGAAATATGTACGACATCAAGGCTTGGTTGTAATATTTCTCTTTATTTCTCTTTATATTCTTGATAATACATATTTTTCTCATTGTGTCATTTATATATTCATTAAAACAATGAAAATTCTTAATCTCCTTGATCATTAAGTTAAGCTGGTATTTGGATTATTATATTTTGTAGGTGCTTTTGATTCTTTGCATGTTTGTGATTGCAATTTATTCTTGGTATTGAAGGAATTCTTTGGGACAAAAGGCAAGGTCTTCATCATACATATCGTTAAAAGGTAAGAGCATTATCCTATATTTTCTAGTTTTGATAATCTGAACGCTAATAGTTTAGGGAAAGATATATTCAAATGGTTGTTTGTTTCTAGTTATCTGTTGGGATACTAGGGATATCACTCTTGTCCGAAAGAGGGATATATCCAGAAAACAAATTGGAAACTCCATTGGGGACCAAGCTTAGAATTCTCTTGATTCTTTTTGGTTTAGCTTTCTGTTTTCTCTAGTTTGACTATGTCTGAGTGTTTTTGGGTTTTTGAATTTTTAGATCCTCTTAATTAGAACACATTTTGTTTATCTCTTTGGAATTTTATCTACCCTACGTGGTTTTATTTCATAAATAGAGCATAATTTTGTGCAATATTTCAACTTAATACAGTGCGCATGTGCAGTGATTTTCACTATCTACCTGCGCACCCCATGAGAATTTTTGAAAAAATAAATATTCTCTCTCTGAGAGTATGATGAAAAAATTATAGAGGTTCAAATTGAATTATACCAACCCTCAGATTTTCTTTGTGAACTCTTCCTAATTACCTTACAATATTTTTCAGAAATCGTCCTTTTTCATTTTTTGGGTAGGGTTTGCCCTAGTTTTATGGATTTATCTATTTGGGAAAATAGATTCACTGCCTTAGAAATCAATGTTTTTCTATGATTTCCCTCTAGAGCTACTAGGTGTCTTGTTATTCCTACTTGTTTGAGTGATTTTTTTTTTCTCATTTGCAAAGGAAAACTTCTAGATAAGTGAAGTGTGGTCTATCTCAAAAAGTAGTCTTTTATGAAATTTATTCTTCTTGTTAAAGTGAAAAAACAGTTTATTTTTCTTTCAGCTAAAATAAATCATGAAATTACACTCATAGGTATCATTAGTTAGATTATTAGTTAAGAGATTTCATTTTTTGAAAAGTTTTTACATTTTTTTTAGTTGTTTTTTATTTCGAAAATTTGAAAGATTGTTCACTCATAATATTGTATATTATGGCTTTCAATGAACGAAGGTTTTCATTACAAAGTGATATTTATTATGCTTCAAAATGAAATTGATTTCTTGATGAAAAAGAATTGTTATGGGATGTTTTAGGGAATTTTCACTTTTTTGAGTTCAAAAAATCCTTCTACTTTCCCTTAAATAGGAATTCATGGAAACAAAAAATTGTGCATTCATTGTTGATGCATTTAGAGTAATTTTTTGAGTCGGTAACAAAATCATTAAGTTTCATTTCCATACCCCTCCGTGTAAATAACATCTGAATTAATACAATGCTTAATAAATTTGATCTAGATGTTTTTACATTTTATCGGGCTTTTTCCACAAATCTAGTTCAGGATTATTTCTTTGGAATAGGGATTGATTAAATTTTCAAAGAAGATAAACAAATAGATGGAATATTGTGGTAGGGAAAACCCAATTGTTGCAATTTTTCTCTCGAAAGCTTTTCTTAATAGAGTCAAGCAAGAGGTGACGTCGAACCTAGTGGAGTAATTGTACCTACATCGTTGGTAAATATATAAGATGTGCACGTATTACAAACTGTAAACCTCGCATTAACCATTGTTGAGCAGCCTGGGATCACTTGTTAGTAAACCTCATATTTACCATGTCGAGGAGCTTTCAAGTGGATTAAGCTTTGATACTCTTCCCTTGTGTGTATATCGGGCCACAAAATGTTCCCCCAGGTTCAGTTGTCTTAGTTGGTAACCTTAGAGGCTATAATATTTAGGAATTCTCCCAATGTGATGGTGGAGGGAAGGTCCCACTATACCTAGATCACATGTTGACTAGACTCACTTGGAATTTCCGAAGGGTAGTATTCACTTCGAGATGTCATAGTGGAGTTACTTGCACCAGACTCTTTCATTTAACACATTGTCAAGGTAACTGTTCTGACCACTAATTTTCCACATTAATATCTGTGAGGTTGGATTTAATCACCAAATATTGATTTTATTGTGGAAACATACTACTTGTGTGTGGATTTCTTCTTAGATTCTATAGCTCTTTTTCATTTGTTTGATTACTTTTAGAGGCCTTACGTGTGATTCCTTTGAAAAAAATTATTTCGTGTGTTAAATAAATTAACCGTGGCTAAATTATCGAGACATTCACATAGAATGAAAGGGAAATCCCCTGAATATACACCCATTCGATTGGAAAAAATCAAAATTAAAAGGGTTCAATCATTAGTAACTGTGTCTTCTGAACAAGGAGAACCATCTATCATAATACATCATGAATTTGAAGTTAATCAACCTAAAATAACTAAAACAGAACAAGATCAACCACAAATTTATGAAGTAATCATAGTTGAATATATCAATGGTGATTTTTTGGATACACAGCTCACTAAACCTGAAATATTTGAACTTGACTCTGTTTCCACTTCATCTGAGTCACCTTTGAATGTTATAGCCCCGACTCCTGGTTGTCCTCATTCACCTCGAGTAAATATTAGCATTCTTGAGGATCTTCCTCCTGGCCTTTTTAGAATTGAAGAAATATCTTATGAAGAAGAAATTGAAATTCCCTATCGTCAAGAATATTTAGATTTTAGGTATAGTGTGTTAACCACCTATAAATTCTATCATACTCAATGGTGGCTAATCTTGTCCTTTTGTTGTGAAACCAGCTCCAAAAATAGAAGAAATGAGATATCAACTCCTTAGAAATAAGCCACTTCGAGGGGGAAACCTCATACACATTACATGAGTGAAAAATTCTTGGATGATACAATTTACAAAACCTCCTTTCTATATGTAGGAGTCCATGGGGCCATAATGTAATCCTAGTGAGCCACAATGTAATCCTAGCCGACCTAAAAATAATAATTCAAGGGCACAATAATAGCAAAATGGGGGTTACAAGGGTACAATAATAACAATAAGGGGGTTACACTAACAACAATAAGGGGATATACTAGTAATATAGGGACCTAACATGCCCCTCTCCTTCACAAAAGTGTTATCCTCAACGCTTGAGTAGCTCTGGGTGCTTCTGTATAAAATTATCATCCTCCCATGTAGAATCTTCGGTGGGTAAGTTCTTCCACATGATGAGATACTCTGAAATTGATCAATTTCATAGCTGTCGAGTTCTTGTTTCCGTGACCGCTTTAGGTTCCAATATTATTTTTCCTTCCTCATCAAGTTCTGGCAATATTGTTTGAACTGGAAGATTTTCACCTATAACCTTCTTTAAGCATGAAACATGGAAAACTGGATGTACTCGCGAAGAAGCAGGAAGTTCCAATTTGTATGCCATAGAACCAATCTTTTGCAACACCTTGTAAGGACCATAGTACTTTGGTGATAATTTATTATCCTTCTTAGCTTGCTTGAGGGACATTTGTTTGTATGGTTGTAGCCGTAAAAATACCCAATCTCCTACATAAAAACTTCTCTCGCTGCGATGTTGATCTGCCTGTTGTTTCATTCGATTTTGTGCCAAATTCAGGTTATCCTTTAAGAGTTGGAGAACTTCTTGCCGATGCTCGATGTGATCTTCCACTGCTTGAACCTTCGAATTTTCCCTTAAAGATGATGTGATGGATGGTGGATGATATCCATAAAGTGCCATAAATGGGGTCATTTTTGCTGCAGTATGGAAGGAAGTGTTATACCACCATTCAACGAGAGGTAACCACTTGACCCATTGTGTTTGTTTATTAGATACAAAACAATGAAGATATCCTTCCAAACATTTATTTACTATCTTAGTTTGACCATCAGATTGAGGATGATAAGATGAGCTATGAGATAATTGAGTACCCAAACAAGAAAATAACTTCGTCCAAAAATTTCCAGTAAAAATGGGATCTTTTTCACTCACAATAACTTGTGGGCTTCCATGTAGCTTTTGAATTCTATCCATAAATGTACTAGCAACTATACTTTCTTTAAATGGATGAGATAATGCACAAAAGTGTGAAAAATTGGTAAGTCTATCAACTACCACCATGATGACACTCTTTCCTTCAGACTTAGGTAAACCTGTGATAAAATCCATTGAAATCTCCTCCCAATGTTGATTTGGAATGGATAAAGGTTGTAGAAGTCCCGGGGTCTTAATTGTCTCAACTTTATTCCCCGCCTCGGCACCCAAACATTCCGCCACAAAATTTTGAATATTAGATTTAAGGCCATCCCAAAAAAAATCCCTCTTCACCCTATGAAAGTTATTGTCTTGAGTGTCCTCCTAAAGGAGAAGTGTGCAATTCCAGAAGAATATTTTGTTTTAGTTGGGAATTATTACAAAGATATAAGCGATCTTTGTACCATAAGGAATCATTTTTCCAACTAAATGTATCAGATGTACTAGGATCTTGCTGCAACTTTTGAATGAGTGTCCATACATATATTTCCTTCTTCCATTCATCTCTTGCTTTGTTAATCCAATCTGGTTGGATAATAGAAATGGCACAAAGCAATGCTTCCACCTCTTCATTCTTTCTTGACAGTGCAACTGCAACAACATTAAGCTTTCCTTTTTGTAGATTATTTCAAATTCATAACCCAACATCTTTGTGACCAAAGAGAAAGATTAAAGCCTCTAAAATACTTCAGTAGAAGAAAACATAAAACAGTGAAGGATCAATACGTCTAAAGTGCTTCCAAGATTCATTTCTTAGCCTAATACTTTCTATCCTACTGTAATGAGAAATTATGGAACATAATGAAAACAGGGGAAAAACATAAACAGTTCAGAATACTTCACCAACAGCCAAGCTCATGAATCCAATGATAGAGCCTTCTCAAGAACAAACATGAAACAACCTCATCAAGACCCCCAAGACTTCAATTTTTTCTTCAACTTCAAAGGACTATGTATTGATTTCAGAGAGTTTCAATATTACAGCTTGTGATCAAACAACAACCAACCCCTCACTCATCTTCTAAAGAAGTATATATAGGAGGATGAGGAGGTGAGATCTGATAAAAGATCTCAATTATAATTAATACAGAGTTAATGTCTTCTTGGCCCTTGGGGGCTCAATGGAGAAACTGTACAGGTGTTTCACTGTATTAACTTATTTATACCTATGAATTAAGCTCGGTGGGAGCTTTGTTGACCTTCGAGGCTCTGTGTAATGTTTGGAGTAACTCTGCAAATATTTTTGCATTGATTTCCTTGCAGAAGTAACTTCGTAGCTGCGCTGAGCCAAAATCTGATCTTCTTCAATAACTTCGGCCTTTGATTGAGTACTTTGAGGAACATGTGGCACTATGGTAGCTGAGGAATCAATTTGCCCCAGATTATGGTGGTGGAGGCATTCCTGCTTGATAGAGCACTTTAGGTTTTCTATAAACTGTGTTTTATTTGGGGATTAGGCTTTTGATAAGCATCTTAGACGTAATCCCCATGAAACTGTCTCTAATCCTCTGTTCTGATACATTTAGGTCTTCGACACTGATACCCTTTGACATTGTTCAATCCATGGTTTTCTTGCTGGTATGCAGGGCTGCGCAGAGATAAAATGGCATTGATGCCTCATAAAACACCGATGAGATGTGAGATTGCAAACCCCCGCGAATGATTTCCCTAATGAAATGAAGGCAAGAGGATCGTCAACCTCAGCCTGCGAATTTTCTTCAGTATGGCGGAAAAACATAAAACCCTGCAAAATACAAACAAAAATTATGAAATCCTACGTATATATTTTGACTGCTTTAGAGGACGTGTGGAAGGAGCGAGGCCGTTGGATGACATCATCCAACAGTCGGGATTAATCGGGGACGATCTTGGAATGGGTGAAAGAAGGACTAAATCCGAGCCGTCGATCGTGTAGAGATCAAAGGTCGATATTGAACGAGGCGGTCAGAGGAGGAGCATGAATCTGAGCCGTCAATCGCACAGATATTGACGGTCGGGATTAGGCAATGGAAAGTCAAACTAAGAGATCGGGCGATGAATTGTGGGCCGTCGATCTGCAGATCAGATCAACGACGGAGATTGATTTGCCGTTGTACAATGGCCCGGCTATCCTGTGCGCACCTTCGTTAACCATCGAGCAACTTTGGAAAGCGATCACCATTGGATTAGGGGGCCCAAATTGGACGGTCCACAGTGATATTTCTGGGCGTCTCGGTCTGAACATTAACGCGCGATGGATGACGGATGGATGACGGTTTTAAAAATAGTACATGGGACGCGTGGCAAGCGATGTATGGAATCGCTGGTCATCGGGCAAAAACCGCCCTCCGCCGAAGAGTGGTGTGATAAAAACAATGCGGTTTTGGGAAAACGGCGCATGGCTGGGGGGTCCACAGGGAGGCGTGCTCCACACCGTCGGATCCTATGGATTGAATCGATGGTCAAGATCGCTCCATAATTTGCACGGGCGGAAAAGTTAAATAAAATGAATTTCGATGGTTTAAATAAATATCAAATGTTTTTTAATGTTTTGCAAAGAAATATTTATTTAAACCGGATAAGCGCCCAACTGGCTCAGCATGCGGTCATGGCGCCAGGGTGTATGGGCGGAAAGGCTAGGGACTCTGCCCAAGGGGCTTAAGCCCAATATATATAACAAAATGTGTTTTTAATGGTTTTTTCTCATGATTTTCAAAGGTTTTAAGGTTCCAATAAGGCCAAGAGTGAGTCTTAAACCTTATAAAGGGGATTTTGATGAGGGGAAAAGGAAAAAATGTGAAAATGAGGGATTTTTGTGGGAAATAGGGGGATAGAAAGATGAGGTTAATTTGGGAAGAAGGGAAAGGAGAAAATGGTTTTTGCAGCAATATTTTGGCTTTGGAAATCAGCAGGATTTCAGAGCCTTTTGGGATGAAAACAAAAGTATAGGATCTGGACAGAGGCAGGAGGCCTTTCAAGAGTCTTCAAGAGCCAACATATTTTTAGTAATAGAATTTGTTCCTTGAAGGCTCAAACAGTCTTAGCCACCTTTTGCTATAACAAATATTATAGGTGGCTAACAGTGGCTCCACTTGGGGATGGTGCCTTCTTGAAGGCATCAAGAACTTCAGACTTGCTTTCTCTGGGAGGCTGACCATGTGCCTAATCCTTTGGGCTGCTCTTCCTATGCTAGAATAATTTTCTCTGAAAATGTATTAGCAGTCATAACAATAATGTATCTTCATTAATACAACTTTCTACCTACCCGATCCTACTGATTTAACATTTTTTCCTTCATTAGAGTGCACTTGGATTGGCAAACTCTTTTACAACATTTTATTCTTTTGAAAGTAGTAAATCTAATCTAATTCTACTCCTTATTTCTCCCTAAACTCAGATTTAACAGTTGAGTTCAGATGATTCTCTACTTAATCTACCATCTATTGGGATTAAACTGTCCAACATATTTTCATTCTCTAAAGTTCTAAAACATAAATTTAAAAATAGTCAAGTCAAGATTAAGCTATTTGACTTGCTGTGATCTATGGCATAAAGACAAGCTGCACATAGAAATTTATTTTGCAGAAAAAATAAATAAAAAATAAAAGGCACATAGACATTTATTTTCCTTCTTCTTTTCTACAACTCTGACTTGACTCTTATTGAGTTGTCTTCCTTTTCCTCTGGTTCAGATTTTGAGCTGATTGGAACCAAATTTTTACACCTTTTTGACTTAGAAAAATAAAACATATTTGAGTCATCTCTCTTTGGAAATTGAGGCTTAGGTTTTGAACATGTTTGAACCATTTCATTCTATCCTAATCTATCTACTGATAAGCCAAGATTAAATAGTTTGACAAATCGAATTTACTATCCTATCAGCAGAAAATTCAAAACTAATTAGTTGAGATTAGGCTGTTCGACCAACTAGAAGTGTGTTTTGTAGGAGTGGCATTTGAGTTTGCACACTTTCAGATTTGTTTCTCTTTTTTGGTATGGGGCTATACCTTTATCGTTCTTACAAACTGCCCTCTTTTCTTCCTTTCTTTGTTTTTGTATTTTTCATTTTTCTAACTTTGAATGCAATGGTTAGACTATGACATTTACAATGAAAAAATAAAATGCTTTGAAACTTAAGATTCTTGACAGAAGTAATGCTTGAGCATCCTGACATTGACAAGACCTCCATATAGGTTTTCTCCATTCATTTCTTTCAAGAAAAACGCATTGTGACCCCTCTCAGCATGAATAATATAGGGCCCTTTCCACAAGTTCTCAAATTTTCCATGTTTTCCCTTCTCTTATTTTCCTGAATCCCACTTAAGAACAACATTCCCAACTTTGAAATTGTTTGCCTTAGTCCTCTTATCAAATAGCTTCTTCATTTTTTCTTGTACTAGCTGTGTTCTTTCATAGACTTCCTCTCTGGTTTGCTGTAAATGGATTGTTTGGTTGATCCTTCTCTGCATATCATTTTCTTCACTCTGCACTTCTTGAAGGAGCTTCATGACTGGCGCTCCCAATGAAGTGGGAAAGACTGCATCCATACCATACACTAGCTGATAGGGAGACATGTTTATTGATTTCTTTGTAGTTAGCCTATCAGCCCATAAGGCATGAACCAACTTACTGTGCCATGATTTCTGATTTTGTTCCAACATATTTTTAATGATATTGATGAGGCTCTTGTTGGAAGATTCAGCTAATCCATTTCCTTGGGTATAGTAAGCAGTGGAATGGCCCAAGGTTATGTGGTATTTGTAACAGAAATCAACAATTTTCTTAGATTTAAAAGCAGCAGCATTGTCTGTTATGATTTTTCTGGGACAACCAAATCTGGATAGGATATTAGTTTCGAGAAACTTGATGATGTTAGAGTCATTAGCATTTCTGGAGGGTATAGCTTCTATCCACTTGGTAAAGAATTCAGTGGCTGTGAGGATCCACTTATACTGAGCTGAAGAGGATGGATGAATTTCGCCAATGAAGTCCAGCCCCCACTATTGAAAAGGTGACTCAACTCTGATAAGATGTAAAGGTAAGGGAAGGAGTTTTCTTCTGCCATCAAAGATTTGAAACTTATGGCAAGACATGACTAGATTTTGAGTGTCATGGAAGAGGGTAGGCCAATAGTAACCAGATCTAAGAATTTTGTTGGTTGTGGCCTTCCAGTAGAGGTGTCCTCCACATTCTCCGTCATGCAATTCATGCATGATTTTTCCTGCATCATCTTCAAGTAAACATTTAAGAAAAAATCCAAGAACATTTTTCCAATATAATACTCCATCTAATATGCAAAAACTCAAAGCCTTTTGTTTCAAGAATCTAGCTTTAGTTTTAGACAAAGAAGGAGGGGCATTTAGATATAAAAGCACATAAATAATGTCAGCATACCAAGGAGAATTTAGAAATGTTTCTTCAATGAAAGGAGCATCAGATTCTTCTATTTCTTCCAACACATCTACAATATTCATGTCCAGTGCTTGAAAGTTAGACTCAGCCATAAGTTTTGCTAATCCCTCCCCCTTGATTAGTTTGGTGGGCCTGATTTCTAAGTCATATTCAAGAATAGTTGCAATCTATTTTCCCCTTTTACCATCAGGGTCTTGACTTAGACTGTCCTTGACAACAGTATGTGGAACAAAAGCAATTATGTGAGTGTAAAATATAGACCCTAAAGTCTTTTAATGCTTTCACTAATGCTAAGGCTTGCTTCTCCATGATGTTATATTTGAGAGGAGCATCTCTCAAGGCCTTAATAAAGAAATATATTGGTTGTTCTTGCCCCAAATCATTCTTTTGAAGTAAAACTGCAGCTATTGTATGTTCATATGCAAAGGAAAAGATATATAAATCTTTGGTAAAATATGGACTAATCAGGACTGGTGCTTGAGTAAGAGCTTGTTTGACCAGTTCGAATGATTTTTTAGCTGGTAAAGTCCATTTTACACCTACATATTTCTTAAGCATGTTTGTAATTTTTTTTAATAGCTCAGCAAGATTAGGAATAAACCTCCTTAGAAAATTAATCTTTCCGATGAAAGATTGAAATTCTTTGAGGCTCCTTGGATGGATGATCTGCAATATGCCATCTATCCTTGTAGGGTCTATTTTGATTCCCTCTTTTGAAATTATGTGGCCAAGAAGTTTACCTTCTTGGAGACCAAAGAGTGCTTTCTTGGGACTCAATGACAAGCCAAAGGTGCCCCAAGGTGTGGTAAAAGCAGTTTTGATTTGATCACTTGGGAGCACTAACACCTGGTTGTAACCTGAGAACCCATCTAAGAGGGAAATCCTTTTTGACCCAACTACCTTCTGAAGTATATGATCCATTTTGGGAAATGGGTAGTTTACCTTTAGGGATGCTCTGTTTAAATTTCTGAAGTCAATACAGAGTCTGATCTCTCCTGTCTTTTTTCTAACAGAAATTAATTTTGATACCCATTCTGAAAATCTAACAAGTACTATAATGCCAACATCATGCATCTTTTCAATTTCAGCTCTAAATAAAGGTAATAAAAGTGGGTTTATCCTCCTCAGTTTTTGTTTGAAGGGCTTTTGATTTTCCTTCAAAGGAATCTTGTGCTGAATGATGTTGGCATCGTATGATTTTAGGTCTTTGTATCCCCAAGCAAAAACATCTTTAAACTCTTTGAAGAGCTCTATATACTGCAGTTTTATGTGAGCTGGGAGAGTGTTAGACAGTTTAATCATCTTGGGTTCTACTAGGCTGCCTATGTTATGTTCTTCTACATCTGTTTCCACAGGCTCCATTCTTGGTTCTTTGGCTACATCGTTAAAATCGAAAAGGTATTCTAAAGGTGTTAGACCTCTCGGAATTTTATCATTTTTGCATTGTAAGACTTCTAAGTCCTCTTGGTCTGTGTTGTCAGTTACCTCTGCCTCAAAAGAATTTTCATAATGATTTATATCAGCAGTATATGTTATTTCAGCTTCTGGGATTTCTTCAATATATGGGCAGTTCTGATTACGGCTAGATTCTGATGTTGGTATGGTGAAATCATTTTCTGACTTTAAGAAATCATATATGTGTTTGTCAGAGTCAAACACCTGCCAGTGATCTTTGTTATCAGGCACAGCAGGCCTGTGTTTTACTTTTACACTGAGTTGTTGATTTATTTCAGGTGTTTGAAAATTGCTGGCATTGAAAGCGAGTTCATTTTCTAGATGATTCAATTCTCTTGGAATGAAAATAAGTTCATATTTTTCAAAGGTTTTCGATAAATCAAGGGCAGCATTTCGATGTTCCCTAAGTCTTGGATTTTTAGCTGAGTATTCTCCTTTGTTTTGTTTTATGATAAGTTCAGAATCTCCTAAGATTGATATCCTCCGGGCTTTTAACTGTTTAAGCAGTTGTAAGCCTAGGAGAAGTGATTCATAATCAGCAATATTGTTAGTGCATGTGAAATCCAATTTATATGAAAAGCTCTATTTTTTATTTTGAATCCACACACCTGCTCCTGCACTTGTTTTATTACAAGATCCATCAAAACTTATTTTCCAAAGTATGCCATCCTTATCTCTATTTTCTTGTTGCTGTTGATTTTCAATGTTTTGAATTTGAGCAAAGGGAAGATTGGATTGTTGTGGTGAACTGTTTGGGTGTATGTTTTCCTTATCTTGTTGAGTAATGTCATCTTTGTTATATAAGATAAAGGAATCTAAACTTGATTGAATAGAATAAATTGGAGAATTGTTTGTTCTGTCCATGTTTCTCACCATGTACTCCATGTGAGATTCCCTGTAGAGTCTTATGTTTTGGTTAAAAACGGGAATGGTGGCATAATGCATGTCCATTTGAAGGCTTCCCTGAATTTTGGCTCCCCACAATCTTGATAAGAGCATGACATACTTAGGGGGAATGTCAGCTACAACTATATCCATAACTAGACTCTTAGCGAGGATCTGAGCTAAAGTAACACATAAATCCTTGATTAAACCCAAACATCTGACTCGGCTCGAGTCAAAAGAATACAAATCTTTGTATGGTTTAGTAATCTCTAAGCCTAAGCTCTCCATTACTACCTTGGGAATCAAATTTTTTGAAGCTCCTGAATCTAACATGGCATTATGTAAAATTTTCTCATGTATGTTCAAGCTAACATAAAAGGGAGGGACAACCCCTTCTTGATATTTTCCTTCAACTTCTCGACCAAAAAACAGCTCAGGTTTGTCATCTGTCAAGTTTAAAGTGTCTGTATCACTTCCTAAGTTCAAAGCATTCAAAACTTGGCTTTTGTACACCTCTTGGGTTACTAGTTCAACTAGGGGGATGGTGACTTTTATTTTGGCAATCTCTCCCTCAAGGCTAAAAGGAATAATTGACTTGTTTGTATTTACATCTATTTTTTCAATTGAATTCTTTTCAACAACTTTGATTTGCTGAAATTTATTCGGACTGGTAATTGGCATAGTTTTCTTAGGACCACTAGCTGAGGTGCTAGGGGTACTCTGTTCAACATTTGGCTGGACACCTTTGTATTTATTTGAATCTGGTTTTTTAGTCAAAATGTTGGTTTTCTCTACTGTCTCTTTGGGTTGATTTTCTGCGTTTCTCTTGACAGCAGTGCTAGTGTTCTTATCTTTTGAATTATCTATGTTTCCCCTGCTCCTAATATCATACTGTTTATGTATCTCCATGATTTCATTTACAAAACCTAATCTATAGTCATCAAAATCTTCATAGGTATTTTTATTTTTGATTAGAAGAGAAAAAATCTTGTTCTTCCTGAGTGAGGAAAACATCATCTCCATTATCTGATCCAATCAAGTTTACATGGGATTCTTCCAACCTTTCCAACTCTCTATCTTCCTCGTATTGATCTACATAGTTTTGTTGGAAGGGAGGTCTAATCTGTAGGTCATTTTCGTTCTATTTGTCTTGATTGTTTTCTCTTCTATAATTCTGATTTCTATTTCGAGGAGAAACTTGGTTTTGATTTGCTTGCGCTTTCTTAATTATACTCATCTCTTTCATCATTTCTTCCAACATCCTTTCCATTTTTAAGCTTGAAGTAGAAGGAGTGGACTCTTCTCTAAAAGACACTCTCTTTTCAGTTTTCATTCTTGCTCTCTTCTCCATCAAGTTCACTTCCACAGAAAGAGCACCCTATTGCATATCTTCCAGAGTTGCAAATTTTCTTTCTCTCAGTTGATAGGTCATGTCAGAGTCAAACCCTTCCAGAAATTGATTTAAAGCTGAGCCCTGTGGAGGTTTTAGTTCTGGAGAAAGTGCATTATACAAACTATTGAACCTAGTGCAGTAAGCTTGAACACTTTCTCCAGCGTTTCTATGGATGTTTTTGTAGTCAGAAAGGACTTGAAGAGGTTTTTTCTTCACTTTCCATTTGTTTGGGAACGTTTGATGAAAACCTTGGAGATCATTAATACTATGGGGGGCTAGAACTTTGAACCATTTTCTTACTTCTCCCCCTAAACTCTGAGAAAATAACCTGAGCTTGACAGAATCATCATCGATTTAATTTCTGTCAAAGTAGTCATTCATTTTATCTACATTTTGTGATGTGGTTGTAGCATTGTTGGCATCATACAATGGAATTTTGGACTGATAGTCCTGTGGAAGATTAACTAATGGTACAGGAAGGACTAGGGGAGCATACCATGCTGCCATGATAGGTGGTGGGGGCGGATTTATAACAGGAACAGTGGGCTGAGTTGTAGTGGTTTGAACAGTGGATAAAGGGTGGATAGATGTGGATATACCGGGGATAGATTGTTGAGCTGACCTTGGATGAGAGACACCTAAGTTGTGAAGGAAATGTAAGTCAGGGGGTGTGGTTTCTCTACTACCAGGTTGTTCACTTTTTTCTGGGGATGAAAGTGAGGATTCAGAATCTATCTGAATTATATCATCAAGCGACCTAGTTCTAAAAGGATTTCTTAAGTCGACTTGTGATTGGTGTAGGGCTGCAAGATTTTCAGGGACTGAATTAGATCTCAAGGGTGATCTGAAAACAGTTGAAAATTTTATCTTGGAAGATTTCCTAAGTATAATTTCAGGGTTGTAAACTTCTTCCAGTGGGTTTGGGTCAGGGTAGGCTCTAGTATGAATCTTTCTAGGAGCCATTATGCTATGTTTTTCAGACCTAGTTGAAAAAGAAAAGTTTTAGCCAAATATGACAATCTTTAAGAGGCTAACTGATATTTTCAGAAGAAGGAAAATTTTTATGACTCTATTAAGACTTGGGGTGTTCCCAATGGATTCTTAAAGTCTGTTTTTAGGATTGTGGAGTTGCCAGGTGGAAATTTTTAGCTCCTTTAGAGGTAAAGGTTTTATGGTCCACCACCAAGTTTATTATGAAGCCAAACTGGAATGTTTTGGGTTTTTCTGCGTTTTATGATCTTACAGGTTATGAGAGTGTCCTAAATTTGTCTTAACACTTAGCTAGGGTGTTAAAACGTCTAGAGTTCACTCTTATGGCTTGGTAACTGAATCCTTCAAGGTTTGACAAGGCTTTACAAGAATCCTAAGGGTTACTTAGTTTTTCACTGATTCAAAAGGTCCTATCATGATTACCATTATGCTTGGTAGTGCTTGAAGAAGGTCACTTATGTCATGCTAGACAGTGAGTGTTTTTGTTTTCTGAATATTTTACTCAAAGTCCCACCATGATCGCCATTATGTTGGTGCCCCATGTTTTGATAGTTTGTCAAATCAAAAGACAAGGCAACATCAGAACCAATCTTTAGAGTTACAGGATCTAGTCCTCCTGCTCTCAGAGAGGGATCTCTCAAAGTTTGTTTGCAAAGGTTTATCTTGTGTGCTTAGAGTATTGGTTTTAGACTAGTTATTAAGTACAGGTGTTTGTTTGTTTGGTTCGATTGAATTGATACAATAGAACATAAAAGGTCTAGGAAAGATATATAGGACACTAAAATATCTGTTTCATTGGGTAATGGAGTCAAAAAGAGGTCATAACACACTTATCAAAGGATATGGGATATCAAAGGGAAAATCTAACTTGGCCACAGGATCCTTTTGTTTTTGGAATGGAATGAACATTAATTATTTGGAAAGAGAGTTTTAATTCTCAACAAAGGGAATTTGAAAGCATAATTTGAAACAATAAAGAGTTCTTTGATAGACAGGGCTAACCATAAATTCTACAAATCACACCTTTAAGAAAATAATGATTTCAAAACAAATTTCAAAGTAAAATCTAAGATTCGGGGAACACCCTATTTCCTCAAAGATTTTATTCTAAAGGACTTTAGAAAACATATAAGATTTACTGATAATCACAGTCATAGAAGAGGGAAAACCTAAAAACATGCCCCTCTCCTTCAAAAAAGTGTTGTCCTCAACGCTTGAGTAGCTCTGGGTGCTTTTGTATAAAATTTTCATCCTCCCATGTAGAATCTTCGGTGGGTAAGTTCTTCCACTTGATGAGATACTCTGGAATTGATCTATTCCGTAGTTGTCGAGTTCTTGTTTCCGTGACCGCTTCAAGTTCCAATATTATATTTCCTTCCTCATCAAGTTCTGCCAATATTGTTTGAACTGGAATATTTTCACCTATAACCTTCTTTAAGCATGAAACATGGAAAACTAGATGTACTCGCGAAGAAGAAGGAAGCTCCAATTTGTATGCCATAGTACCAATCTTTTGCAACAAATTGTAAGGACCATAGTACTTTGGCGATAATTTATTATCCTTCTTAGCTTTCTTGAGGGACATTTGTTTATATGGTTGTAGCCATAAAAATACCCAATCTCCTACATCAAAAATTCTCTCGCTGTGATGTTGATCTGCCTGTTGTTTCATTCAATTTGGTGCCAAATTCAAGTTATCCTTTAAGAGTTAGAGAACTTCTTGCTGATTCTTGATGTGATCTTCCACTGCTTGAACCTTTGAATTTTCCCTTAAAGATGATGTGATGGATGGTGGATGATATCCATAAAGTGCCATAAATGGGGTCATTTTTGCTGCAGTATGGAAGGAATTTTTATGCCACCATTAAGCAAGAGGTAACCAGTTGACCCATTGTGTTTTTTTATCAAATACAAAACAACAAAGATATCCTTCCAAAAATTTATTTACTATCTCAGTTTGACCATCAGATTGAGGATGATAAGATGAGCTATGAGATAATTGAGTACCCAAACAAGAAAATAACTCTGTCCAAAAATTTCCGGTAAAAATGGGATCTCTATCGCTCACAATAACTCTTGGGCTTCCATGTATCTTTTGAATTATATCCATAAATGTACTAGCAACTGTACTTGCTTTAAATGGATGAGATAATGCACAAAAGTCTGCATACTTGGTAAGCCTATCAACTACCACCATGATGACACTCTTTCCTTCGGACTTAGGTAAACCTGTGATAAAATCCATTGAAATCTCCTCCCAACGTTGACTTGGAATGGATAAAGGTTGTAGAAGTCCCGGGGTCTTAATTGTATCAACTTTATTCTACTGGAAACCCAAACATTCCGCCACAAAATTTTGAATATCAGATTTAAGGCCATCCCAAAAAAAATCTTTCTTCACCCCGTGGTAAGTTTTTAAAAATCTTGAGTGTCCTCCTAAAGGAGAAATGTGCAATTCTAGAAGAATATTTTGTTTTAGTTGGGAATTCTTACAAAGATATAAGCGATCTTTGTACCATAAGGAATCATTTTTCCAACTAAATGTATCAGATGTACTAGGATCTTGCTGCAACTTTTGAATGAGTGTCCATACATATTTTTCCTTCTTCCATTCATCTCTTGCTTTGGTAATCCAATCTGGTTGGATAATAGAAATGGCACAAAGAAATGCTTCCACCTCTTCATTCTTTCTTGACAGTGCATCTGCAACAACATTAAGCTTTCCTTTTTTGTAGATTATTTCAAATTCATAACCCAACATATTTGTCACCCATTTTTGCTACTCTCCTGAAGATAGTCTTTGTTTGAAAAAGTGTTTAAGACTATCATGATCATATTTTACCTTGAAGTGTCTTCCCATTAGGTAAGTTCACCATTTCTTTAGTGCATGCAATATTGCTAACATTTCCTTCTCATAAATAGGTTTCTGTAAATTCTTTCCTTTGATTGGAAGAATTTCCAATGCAATGGCTCTTCCTTCCTACATTAAAACATCACCAATTCCATTTCCTGAGGCATCACATTCCACAATAAAGGTTTTTGTGAAGTCTGGCGTAGCTAAGACTGGTGCTAGGCACATTGCCTCTTTAAGATGTTCAAAGGCCTTAGTTGCTTCAGGAGTCCATGAAAATGCATTTTTCTTCAATAATGTTGTTAGAGGTGCTGCTATTCTCCCATAATTCTTAACAAACTTGCGATAATACCCTGTTAACCCAAGAAATCCTCGCAACTGCTTTATGGTTGTGGGGACTTTCCATTCCTTAATGGCTTTAATTTTGTTAGGGTATGTTGGTGTCCTGTGTTTTGCTAGTTTGGAAAATCAAAAGACAATGCAACATCAGAACCAATCTTTAGAGATACAGGATCTAGTCCTCCTGCTCTCAAAAAGGGATCTCTCAAAGTTTGTTTGCAAAGGTTTATCTTGTGTGCTTAGAGTATTGGTTTTAGACTATTTATTAAGTGCAGGTGTTTGTTTGTTTGGCTGGATTGAATTGATACAACAGAACATAAAAGGTCTTTGAAAGATATATAGGATAGTAAAATATATGTTTCATTGGGTAATGGAGTCAAAAAGAGGTCACAACACACCTATCAAAGGATATGGGATATCAAAGGGAAAATCTAACTTGGCCATAGGATCCTTTTGTTTTTGGAATGGAATGAAAATTAATGATTTGGAAAGAGAGTTTTAATTCTCAACAAAGGGAATTTGAAAGCATAATTTGAAACAATAAATAGTTATTTGATAGACAGGGCTAACCATAAATTCTACAAATCACACCTTTAAGCAAACAATGATGTCAAAACAACTTTCAAAGTAAAATCTAAGATTCTGGGAACACCCTATTTCCTCAAAGATTTTATTCTAAAGGACTTTAGAAAACATATAAGATTTACTGATAATCACAGTCATAGAAGAGGGAACACCTAAAAACATCTATGATAATAATTATAACGACCTTTAAGCCAACTGTTTAAGTGAGAACAAAGGGCAAGATCAAAACAGACCTCTCTGATTCACTATAAGAAAAGAACTTCAAAGGGAGACTTCAATAACAGTTTTTAAGTGGCAACAGACAAGCAAGGAGAACCATAAATCATGTTGAAACCAACTGTTCAAACTATTAAGGAAATAAACAAGAATTAAGACCAAAGAGGAATATTAAAGCCTCTAAAATACTTCAGCAGAAGAAAACATAAAACAGTGAAGGATGAACAGGTCTAAGGTGCTTCCAAGAGCCATTTCTTAGCCTAATAATTTCTATCCTACTGTAGTGAGAAATTATGGAACATAATGAAAACAGGGGAAAAACATAAACAGTTCAGAATACTTCACCAACATCCAAGCTCATGAATCCAATGATAGAGCCTTCTCAGGAAAAAACATGCAACAACCTCATCAAGACCCCCAAGACTTCAATTTGTTCTTCAACTTGAAAGGACTATGTATTGATTTCAGAGAGTTTCAATATTACAACTTGTGATCAAATAACAATCAACCCCTCACTCATCTTTTGAAGAAGTATATATAGAAGGATGAGGTGAGACCTGATAAAAGATCTCAATTACAATTAATACAGAGTTAATGTCTTCTTGGCCCTTGGGGGCTCAATGAAGAAACTGTACAGGTGTTTCACTGTATTAATTTATTTATACCTATGAATTAAGCTCGGTGGGAGCTTTGTTGACCTTCGAGGCTCTGTGTAATGTTTGGAGTAACTCTGCAGATATTTCTGCATTGATTTCCTTGCAGAAGTAACTCCCTAGTTGTGCTGAGGCAAAATCTGATCTTCTTCAATAACTTCGGCCTTGATTGAGTACTTTGAGGAACAGGTGGCACTATGGTAGCTGAGGAATCAATTTTCCCCAGATTATGGCGGTGGAGGCATTCCTGCTTGATAGAACACTTTAGGTTTTCTGTAAACTGTGTTTTATTTTGGGATTAGGCTTCTGATAAGCATCTTAGACGTAATCCCCGTGAAACTGTCTCTAATCCTTTGTTCTGATACATTTAGGTCTTCGGCACTGATACCCTTTGACAGTGTTAAATCCATGGTTTTCTTGTTGGTATGCGGGGCTGCGCAGAGATAAAACGGCATCGATGCCTCATAAAACGTTGATGATACGTGAGATTGCCAACCCTTGCGAATGATTTCCCTGATGAAACGAAGGCAAGAGGATCATCACCCTCAGCCTGCAAATTTTCTTCAGTATGGCGGAAAAACATAAAACCCTGCAAAATACAAACAAAATTTATGAAATCCTGCGTATATAGTTTGATTGCTTCAGAGGATGTGTGGAAGGAGTGGGGTCGTTGGATGGCATCATCCAACGGTCGGGATTAATCAGGGATGATCATGGAATTGGTGAAAGAAGGATTAAATCCAAGCCGTGAATCGTGTAGAGATCGACGGTCGAGATTGAACGAGGTGGTCAGAGGAGGAGGATGAATCTGAGTTGTCGATCATGCAGAGATCGAAGGTCGGGATTAGGCAATGGAAATTCAAACGGAGAGATCGGGTGATGAATTGTGGGCCATCGATTTGTAGATCAGATCGATGGTGGATATTTATTTTCCGCTGTACAATGGCCCGGCTATCGTGTGTGCACCTTCATTAACCATCGAGCAACTTTAGCGAGCGAGCACCGTTGGATCAGGGGGCCCAGATCAGATGGTCCACAACGATATCGCTGGGCGTCCCAGTCCGAACATTAACACGCGATGGACGACGGTTTTACAAATAGTACATGGGACGCGTGGCAAGCGATGTATGAAATCTCTGGTCATCAGGCAAAAACCGCCCTCCACCGAAGAGTGGTGTGATAAAAACCACGCGGTTTTGGGAAAACAGCGCGCGCCTGGGGGGTCCACAGGGAGGCGTGATCGACACCATCAGATCCTATGGATTGAATCGACGGTCAAAATCGCTCCATAATTTTCACGGGCGGAAAAGTTAAATACAATGAATTTCGACGGTTTAAATAAATATCAAAGGTTTTTTGATGTTTTGCAAAGAAATATTTATTTAAACCAGATAAGCGCCCGACTGGCTCAACATGTGGTCATGACACTAGGGTGTATGGGAAGAAAGGCTAGGGACTTAGCCCAAGGGGCTTAAGCCCAATATATATAACAAAATGGGTTTTTAATGGTTTTTCTCATGATTTTCAAAGGTTTGAGGGTTCCGATAAGGTCAAGAGTGAGTCTTAAACCTTATAAAGGGGATTTTGATGAGCGGAAAAGGCAGAAATGTGAAAATGAGGGATTTTTGTGGGAAATAGGGGGATAGAAATATGAGGTTAATTTGGGAAGAAGGGAAAGGAGAAAATGGTGTTTGCAGCAATATTTTGGCTTTGGAAATCTGCAGGATTTCAGAGTCTTTTGGGATGAAAACAAAAGTATAGGATCTAGACAGAGGCAGGAGGCCTTTCAAGAGTCTTCAAGAGCCAACAGATTTTTAGTAATAGAATTTTTTCCTTGAAGGCTCAAACAGTCTTAGCCACCTTTTGCTATAACAAATATTATAGGTGGCTAACAGGGTATACTTTAACACCCTCGTGAGATACAATATGACCCAGATATTCCACCTCTTGTACTCCAAAGAAACATTTGGATGTTTTTGCATATAATTGTTTCTCCTACAATAGTTTGAGCACCCTGTCAACATGTTCAACATGATCCTTCCAAGACCTACTGTAGATCAGTATATCATCAAAAAATACTAGCACAAATTTTCTAAGGAAGGGTTTGGAAATGGAATTCATCAACCCTTGAAATGTAGAAGGTGCATTGGTAAGGCCAAAAGGCATGACCAAAAATTCATAATGACCCTCATGAGTTTGAAATGTTGTTTTTGTAATATCTTCAGTCTTCATTCTAATTTGATGATATCCTGAACGAAGATCCAACTTGGTAAAATAAATTGCTCCATGTAATTCATCCAATAATTCATCAATCGCAGGAATGGGAAATTTATCTTTAATGGTGAGCTTATTGAGCTCCCTATAATCCGGACACATTCGCCATGATCCATCCTTCTTGTGTACCAATACTACAGGAGCAGAGAAAGAACTTCGACTAGGTTGAATTATACCCGCCTCTAACATTTCTGCAATCATACGTTCAATTTCGCTCTTTTGGAAGTAAGGATATCTATAAGGCCTGATGTTTGGAGGAACACTTCCTGGAATCAAATGAATAGCATGATAATTATCACGAATAGGTGGGAGTCCTTTGGGAGTTTCAAACACCTTGGAATGATTGTCCAAGACTTGTTGGAGATCTGCAGAAATAGATGATTTTGATGTCGGAACTTCTAGTGAGCATAATTGTGAAATTACGCCTCGTTGTTCTTTATTTAGAAGATTTTTCATGACATTAGAGCTTATTATCCTTCCTGGCTTCCCTTCAATACCCCGTAATTCGACTTCCTTTCCTTCTGAAAAAAATTTCAAGAAAAGTTCTTGAAAATTAAAAGCTACCGTCCCCAAAGATTGTAACCATTGTACTCCTAGTACAACATCAGCACCTCCCATAGGAATGGCAAGCATTGGACTAATCAATACATATTCCCCCATGGTTAGCTTGATATTATGGCATTTTCCAGAGCAATTTATAGTCCCTCCATTTGCAACCATCACTTGACATTCTGGTGCTGGGTATAGGAAACAATTTAATTCCTTGGCTACCTTATAATGAATAAAATTATGGGTGCTACCCGAATCAATCAACACTATTACCCTTTTCTTCTTGATATGTCCTTCTATCTTGAGAGTTTGAGGAGTGGTAATTCCTGCCAGTGCATTACACGATATCGTCGGGTTCATTTCTTCCTCTTCTAGGGCTGGTTCCTGGTGTATATCCTCTTCTTGTTCATTTTCTTCTTCCTCTTCACAATCTATGTAAAATAATTTCTTCTCAATACACTTATGACCTTTAGTGTATTTGCTATCACAACTGTAGCAAAGCCCTTTTTCTCTTTTTTCTTCCAATTGTTGTGGTGTCAACCTTGTAGGTTGTGGAAATCTAGGCGTAGCAACACTTCCTTCTTTATAGAATTGAGTGGTAGGCTTCCTTTTCGCCATAATTTTACATTCAACTTTTCTTGCCAACCTAAATGCCTTCTCCAATGAATCAGGTTCCGGAACGCGAACTTCATGTTGAATGTTATCCTTTAAAGTGCCTATGAAGAGATCAATCCTGTGTTCCTCTGGAATATCAGTTACCCTTATATTCAATTTTTGGAAGTCCTCAATGTGCTGCGCCACTAAACCCTTTTGTTTGAGATTTATCAATTGGCTAAAGAAGGTGTTTCTCTTTATATCCTCATAATGTGCTATCATTTCCTCCGTAAAAATTTACCAAGTAACAATTTTTTTACGGGAGAAAAGCCATCGATACCATAAAAATGTATTTTTTTCTAAATGTAAAGTTGCAATGCGTACCTTTTGTGTGTTTTGCAGATTATGGAGATCAAAATATTGCTCCATCTGTAGTATCCATGTTACAAGATCCTTTCCATAAAATTTCCTCATATCCATTTTTGGAATATGGTGGTTATTCCCGCCAACATTAGAGTTTATGAAATCACGATTAACATTTATTTTGTTCTCATCATGAGGTTCTTCTACTATATTTCGGCCATTATGAATCATTTCTTGTTTTAAGCTTGTCATCAAGCCTTCCATGTATGATTTTAGATCATTCTTCATATTTTCCATGTTGTCTTTCATGTCATCCATTTTAGCTTCCATGCCCACTTCCACGCTATCCATCTTAGCTTCCAAACCATTCGTCTTAGCTTCCACACCTTTCTTCAAACCATCCATCTTAGTTTCCACACCTTTCTTCAAAACCTCCATTTCATTTTATGTTGTTCTTTGCAAGAGTGAAATTTGTTGCACTTGCTCTTGTAATTTTGATATGTCATTTTGCCATTCTTCGTCTTCATGAGTCATAATAGAGCCTTCTAAAGGCTTAATGGGCATTGAATTATTTTTAGGGGCCATTTTAGAATCCAATACTGATATCTATTCTACAATATGTCCTTGGAATCAATTCAACTTTATTATTCAAACAAGACTTATACAATTCGGAAAAAAAAGTACACACCTTTTACTTGCTTTTGAGTAGCTCGATATTGAAATTAAATTATATCTATAATTGGGGATCTTAAATATCTGCAATTCGGCCCTGTAGTAGCCCTCTGAAGCTTCTTTTAAATGCCACAGGTCTGATATGATTTGGATTCTTCAAGACAAAGTTATTTCCAATCTCCCACAATGACCTAATTATGGACTGGTTGAGTAGAGTGAACTGGTACGACTTGCCACGTGTCACTATTTCATCCTTCGCCTCTAAAATTGATAGCCAGGAAACTGCAATCTATGTAATTGTGACCACTTTTTACTGCACTCCAATCCGACTTTCAGAGAGAGATTTATTGAACTTTTTCCACGATCACCTCTTTGAGATGAAATTTGGGAGCCTAAAAAAGCACCACCTTCCAAAGATCATATCTCCAAAAATATTGTGAATCAAGATCTGAAATTTTTTCACTTGTTTCCTCCGGCTTTCAGCTTTGCACCATAAAAATTTTAGATTTTGAACCTTCGTAGAAAAAATGTTATAGAGAAAATTCCACGATGACCTGTTTAGGAGCCTGAAAAAATACCTAAATTCCACAGATCATATTTCCGAAAATATTGTGAACCAAGATTTGAAATGTTTAGAAGATCTTCCTCAGGATGTCAGATTCACACCCTCAAAATTTCAACTTTTGAAACTTCGTAGAAACAAATTTATAGCGAAAATTCCACGATGACCTGTTTGGAGCAGCGAAACCCTAGAATCCAAAGCTCTGATACCAAATGTTGTGAAACCAGCTCAAAAAATAGAAGAAATGAGATATCAATGCCTTAGAAATAAGCCACTTCGAGGGGGAAACCTCCAATACATTACATAAATGAAAAATTATTGGATGATACAATTTACAAAACCTCATTTCTATATATAGGAGTCCATGGGGCCATAATGTAATCCTAGTGGGCCACAATGTAATCCTAGCCGACCTAACAATAATAATTTAAGGGCACAATAATAACAAAATGGGGGTTACAAGGGTACAATAATAACAATAAGGGGGTTACACTAACAACAATAAGGGGCTATACTAGTAATATAGGGACCTAACACTTTTAAATCTTCAAGAGATAGTTCCCTTTGAAAACTTATCATATTTTGAATTTGTATGATGATTATTACCCTTTGAGTTAATCTTCACTTCTGTTTCACTATTAGCCCTCAAGGACCTGCTGTTCACCAAGAGAAAATTGCTTATAAAACTCCATTTCTCACCATTCACCCCTCCATTTCACGCCCACAAACTCTCCATTTTCATCCTTGCTTCCCTCACAAAATCCCTCAAAAGCACCTTCATTTAACCTCTAAATCACTTTAACCCTCTTCTAAACCTTATATCTCTCATTTATTTGGTTTAAATCTATCCTTTTTAACCTACCGAAACCCCATTTGGCCTTAAAAATCACTATTTTTGGGCCTAAAGTAATATTCCACAATATAAAGGTTTTTAATCCCCAAGGGCTTATATCTTTCAGCCCTCCACCTCATATGTCCTAAAGCCCCGCAAAAGGGCGCTTAAAAACATAAAATCCTGTGTTAAAACCTTAATCTCTATTTATTTTTCCATTCCCCAACAGCATGGTTTCGACTAAATATGGACCATTGATCTACACAGATCAATGGCCATCAAGCCATCCTTCCCTCCGCCTGTTCACTTACCATGCTTTCCTCCTTTCAAATAACCTACCCCATCTCTGAATCTCAACCATCCATCAAAGATATTTGATGATCAGGACTTAACCCAATATCCTATTACACCCATCCACTACGTGACAAAACTGTTATGTCACCACGGACCCCGCATACACTTTTATCCCGCAGCTCTTCATCTATAGCGCTCAACCTGCACCTTTGGATCTGGATCCTCCAATCCAACGGTCGACGATCAATATCACATGATTTTCACCCCTCCTCCACAGTGTGCTACTTCCGCTTGATAAAAGTAGTTTTCATTTTCCAGGCGTCGAGAGATGAGTCGTATCGCGTTCCAAAATTTAATACCGCCTACCTCCCCAAATGCTGCACAAAAACCACTGAAGTTTTTCCCAAAACCACTTCTTCCCAATTCGTGCCATATTTTAAATTTAAACCCTGGGTCTCCGCTACAAATTCCTCTGTCCTCACTCCTCCGAAACGCTTCCACAAACCCTCCTAAGCAGTTCTAAACCAATTTTCGCAGGATTTAAATAACGTTTGTTTGTTTTTATGTAGGTTTAATGAAGTTCAAGTTAAAAACCCTCCAACAAATAATTACAGTGTTATTGGCTGAGGATGACGATCCTCACGATCTTTGATACAAATTAAAGGGTTTTAGAGTGATAATTACACGTTTTTAGAAGATCGATAATCCATGATTATTGACTTTCTGAACAAAAACTCCAACAAACCCTTTGCGCACCTGAAAACAACAAACACAGTCAAAGTTAATTAAATGAAGGAATATCAGTGTCAAGATGAATATTAGAGCATAATCAAAGGTTTAAAGATATAATCAAAGCTTGAAAGGATCAAGGCACAAATTGAATATCAAAGGTCTAACCACATAATGAAGAAAGATCTCCAAAAAAGCCTCAAATGCCACATCACAGGGGCTAATTGAATCCCAAGCCTACCAAAAATTCCACCTTGCAAAATTTTGCCTCAAAGGAATACCCAGATAAAATCTCAGTCAGTAACATTAAGACTAAAGACAGTTGAACAGTTATTGCAAACAAAAGAACATATTTTAAACTGTCAGTAAAGTTATTACAAAAGATAAGACAGTGCCTAAAGTCAATCTTTTCACCCACTAAGCCTGAAAAGGCAGAAACAGAGTAAACGAAACAGAGTTGAAATATAATGCATTACTACCTTATGCCTTGCATGGTTTTCAAGGCTAGGAGTTGCATTTAGTATGGAATTAATGATACTTGAACCCTAGAAACTCTTTCACCTCCTCATTTTCTTATAAAATCTCTTTGAGGAGCACATTGTAAAGGGTTGGTTGGTCACTAGCTATAACATTGGAACTCTTTGAAATAATACATAGTCTGTCTAAATTTGAGGAAGAAATTGAAGTCTCGGAAGCTTGATGATGCTGTCACATGCTTGTTCTTGAGAAGGCTCTATCATTAGATCCCTGAGCTTGGATTTTTGTGATGTATTTTGAATTGTCTATTGTTTTTCCTGTTTTCATTTTGTTCCATAAATTCTTACTATAGTAGGGTGAAAATTTTAGGCTAAGAAATGACTCCTGGAAGCACCTTAGACCTGTTTATCCTTCACTTTTTCATGTTTTCTTCTGTTGAGGCATTTCAGAGTCTTTAATCATTCTCTTGAACCCTTATGCCCATTTATTTCTCAAATAGTTCAAATAGTTGGTTCCAGCATGATTTATGGTTTTCCCTGCTTGTTTTCTGCCACTTGAACGTTGTTTTTGAAGTCTCCCTTTGAAGTACCATTGTTTATAGTTTTCCAAAGAGGTATGTTTTGATCGTACCCTTTGTTCCTGCTTAAATAATTGTTTTAAAGGTCTTTATAGTTGCAATCATAGATGTGTTAGGTGTTCCCTCTTTTATGACTGCAATTATTAGTGAATCTTTCATGTTTTCTAACTCCTTTGAAATAAAATCTTTGAGGAAATAAGATGTGCTCCCCAATCTTAGATTTCATTTTAAAAGTTGTCTTGAAGTCATTATTTGCTTAAAGTGTGGTTTTTAGAATTCATGGTTAGCCCTATCTATCAAATGCCTCTTTATGTTCAAGTTATGTTTTTAATTTCCCTTTGTTGAGAATTAAAACTCTCTTTTCAAATCATTGATGTCCATCTCATTCAAAAAAAATAAAGGATCCTATGGCTAGGTCAGATTTTCCCTTAGATATCCCATATCCACTTATGAGCCTATTACCAACTTCATTTTGACTCCATTGCCCAATGAACCTGCCACTTCTTCTTTCTATTTATACTACCTAGACCTTTCATGTTCTGCTATACCAATTCAACCAAACAAACAAAACAAAACAACGTGCACTTAATAACTAGTCTAAAATCAATACTTAAAAGCAAACAAGATATATCTTTGCAAAACATTTGAGAGATCCCTCTCTGAGAACAAGAGGACTAGATCCTGGAACTCTAAATATTGGTTCTGATATTGTCTTATCTTTTGGTTAGCCAATCTATCAAAACTTAGGAACCCCAACATAATGGCGATCACGGTGGGACCTATTGAGTATATAGTTGCTTGAATACCTCTTAAAAACTCTTTAGGCCCTTAATTTGACAGAGAATACCCTAGGAATCTGTTATCCCACCTCATCACCAACATAATGGCGATCATGGTGGGACCTATTGAATCTATGATAGCCTAGAAAACTATTATAAACTCATTAGTCCTTCAGTTTCCTAAGAAAATCAATTAGTAAGCCATAGAGTAGACTCTGTTTGTTTCAGCACCTTAGCTAAGTGATTGAAATCAGATATAGGACACTCTCATAACCATAGAAATATATAAAAATCCAAAAATATTTTAGATTGGCTTCATAAATAAACATGGTGGTGGAACCATAAAACATTTTACCTTCACAAAAGATAAAAAGTTTCCACCTGGTGACTCCACTAGCCCTAGTAGGCCTATTACTTGTCTAGGTTTCCCAATATCTTTAGGACTATGTTAACCAGCCTTGAAGAGGTTTTTTAACCTAGTCCCATACTAGATAAGACATTGTGAGAGGCAAAAATTTCAAAACAATCCCTAAAAACTTCAGCCTCTCTCATTTTTGGAAAAACAGTTTGGCTTCACATAGGATCAACACTAGATCTCATCTAGAACCTAATCCTCCTACAATAGTTGATAATCCAAAGAATATTTTGTGGCACAATTCTAAGTCTGGAAAATCAGCTGCTGATAGGAGCCTCTTAAGAACAAAATCTGTCCCTGAAAACCTTGTTGTCTTAGAGGATTTACACTTTGACTTACACCATACAAAGAACATATTCAGAACCACGTCTCAAAGTGATTTAAACCAAGCTGATCTTGAAGCTGTAGATTTTCAGTAGAGCTTTAGTAGAGAAGCCTCACCTTCTACTCCTCCTGATTCCCAACTTCTTCACCACTTCAGCCTCTTCCATAACAAATCTGCTCAAAAACAGTTTGCTGGCCCAAGTGTTTCTTCCACTCGATTCCATACCACCACTGTCCAAAACACCCCATTTCAGCCCACTTTCCCTCCTATAAATCCACCATTCTTTCCAGCCATGGCAGCATGGTATGCCCCACCAGTATTAGCACAGCCTATGGTTCCCTTACCAAATGAATATCAATCTAAAATTCCCCATTTCACTGGAAAAGAATCTACCACAACTCAACAACATGTAGACATAATGGAAGATGCATTTTATTACATGGAGATAGATGATGAGACCATTAAAATGAGAATATTTTCCCAAATTTTAGGAGGAGAAGTAAAAAAGTGGTTTAAAACCTTAACTCCTAATAGCATCAATGATCTCCCTTCTTTGCATCAAACATTCATAAAAAAATGGGAAATCAAAAAGAACCCTCTCCAAATATTAGCAGAGTATAAAAATCTTAAAATAAATCAAGGGGAGAGTGTTCATGACTACTCCACTAGGTTTAACAGTGTTTACAATGCTCTTCCACCTCACATGAAACCTCCCCAAGGCCTGGCCTTAGTAAAATACCCTGAATTCTTTGATGCCGAAATGGCCTATCAACTAAGGGAGAGAGATTACTTAACTCTAGAAGACATGCAGAAGGGGGATGTAAGTGTAGAGGCAAATTTAATTGAGAAAAGAGCAAGGGTAAGATCAGAAAATAGGGTAACTTATAAAGATGATACTGCACCTTCACCCTCAGCTTCTGACACCAAAATTGACAACCTAGTGAAAGTGATGGAGAGAATGCTTGAAAAGATAAATTTAAATGATAGAGTGCCACTAAGAGAAATTTAGAACAACCCCCAAAATAGAAATAGAAACCAGAATTATAGAAGAGAAAACAATCAAGATAGACAAACAAAAAATGACCAATAGATTAGACCTCCCTTCCAACAAAAATATGTAGATCAAGACGAGGAAGAAACGGAGATTGAAAGATTGGGATAAAATCATGTAAACTTGATTGGATTAGACAGTGGGGATGATGTCTTCCTCACTGAAGAAGAACAAGGTTTCTTCTCCTCAGATCGAAATGAAAACACTTATGAGGATTCTGAAGATTATAGGTTGGGGTTTGAGAATGCAATCATGGAGGTATACAAACAGTATGATCTTAGAAGCAAAGGGAACCTAGATAATTCAAAGGATAAAAACACTAGCATTGCTATTAGGAAAAATACAGAAAATTAACATAAGAAAACAACAGACAAAACCAACACTTTGGCTAAGAAAAAAGATTCAAACAAAGAGAAAATAAACCAGCCAAATGTTGAACAAAGCAGCCCTAGCACCTCAGCTAGTGGCCCTAGTAAAACTATCCCAAATGACAGTCTAAAAAATTTTCAGCAAATCAAAATTGCTGAAAGGAATTCAATTGAAAAAATATATGTAAATATGA
This sequence comes from Pinus albicaulis, assembly GCA_034641835.2. Classification (NCBI taxonomy): domain Eukaryota; kingdom Viridiplantae; phylum Streptophyta; class Pinopsida; order Pinales; family Pinaceae; genus Pinus; species Pinus albicaulis. Next base: position 191,469,296 of record CM076583.1, on the reverse strand, counting down.
CAAAAATAATAGTTCCTTTCAGCCTTGAGGGAGATATTGCAAAAATTAAAATTAATATACCCCTAGCTGAACTAATAACCCAAGAAGTGTACAAAAGCCAAGTTTTAAAAGCTTTAAATTTAGGAAGTGACACTGACACATTGAACATGACAGATGATAAACCAGAGTTGTTGTTTGGTCTTGAAGTTGAAGCAAAATACCAAGAAGGAGTTGTCCCTCCCTTCTATGTCAGTTTGAATATACATGATAGAATATTACACAATGCCATGTTAGAATTTGGAGCTTCACATAATCTTATGCCTAAAGTAGTAATGGAAAGCTTAGGCTTAGAAATTACTAAAAGATACAAATATTTGTATTCCTTTGATTCGAGAAGAGTCAAATACTTGGGTTTAATCAAAGATTTATGTGTTAACTTATCTCAAATCCCTGCTAAGAGTCTAGTGATGGACATAGTAGTAGCTACCATTCCCCCAAAATATGGCATGCTTTTATCAAGATCATGGGGAACCAAGCTTTAGGGGAGCCTTCAAATGGACATGTCCTATGCCACCATCCCAATATTCAACCAGAATAGAAGATTATACATGGAATCCCACATGAAATACATGGTGAGCAACATCGAAAAACCAAACAACTCTCCAATATACTCCATTCAATCAAGCTTAGATTCCTTTGTCTTGTTCAACACAAATGAAATCACTCAACAAGAGAAGGAAAACAAAGAAAAGATCAGTTCACCAGAACAATCTAAGATGCCATCAACTTAGATAAACAATAGTAATCAACAGCAACAAGAACATGAAAATGAGACAGAAATACTTTTGACAATAAAATTTGATGGGTCTTGTAATAAAACAAGTGCAGGGGTAGGTGTATGGATCCACAATAAAAATCATGGATACTCTTACAAATTGAATTTTCCATGCACCAACAATATTGCTAAATATGAAGCCCTTCTCCTTGGCTTACAGTTGCTTAAACAATTAGAAGCCCAGAAAATATTAGTCTTAGGAGACTCTGAACTTATCATTAGACAAATTAAAGGGGAATATTCAGCCAAGAACCCAAGACTTAGAGAATACCGAAATGTTGCACTGGATTTACTAAAAACCTTCGAAAAATATGAACTCATTTTCATACCAAGAGCCCAAAATCATCTAGCAAATGAACTTGCCTTCAATGCCAGCAATTTCCAAGTACCTCAGATAAATGAACAACTCAATATAAAGGTAAAAAACAGGCCTGCTATGCCTGACAATGAGGATAAATGGCAAGTGTTTGACACTGACAAACACATAGATGATTTCCTAAAATTAGATAATGATTTTTCCATACCAACATTAGAAACCAGCCATGAAGAAAACTATTTGGATAATGAAAAAATCCTAGAAACAGAAATGACATATGCTACTGATATAAATCACTGTGAAAATCTTTTTGAAGCAGGATTAATTGACAATGCAGACTAGAAAGACTTGGAAGTTTTACAATGCAATAATGATACAATTCCAAGAGGTATCACACCTTTAGAAAACATTTTTGACTTTAATGATGTAGTCAAAGAACCAAGAATGGATCCTATGGAAAAATATGTAGAAGAACATAACATAGGCAACCTAGCAGAACCCAAGATGGTGAAACTATCCAGCACTCTCCTAGCTCACATAAAATTGCAATACATAGAGTTGTTCAAAGAATTTAGAGATGTGTTTGTTTGGGAATACAAAGATCTGAAATCTTATGACACTAGCATCATCCAACACAAGATTCCTGTTAAGGAAAATTAGAAACCTTTCAAACAGAAACTAAGAAGGATAAACCCTATTTTATTGCCTTTAGTTAAGAAAGAAATTGAGAAAATTTATGACGTTGGGATTATAGTATCCCTTAGATATTTAGAATGGGTGTCAAACCTAGTTTCTGTTAGGAAGAAGACAGGGGAAATCAGGCTCTGCATTGACTTTAGAAATTTAAATAGAGCCTCCCTAAAAGACAACTACCCCTTTCTAAATATGGTCTGTATACTTCAAAGGGTAGTTGGGTCGAAAAGAATATCACTGTTGGATGGGTTCTCAGGTTACAATCAGGTGTTAGTGCTCCCAAGTGATCAACACAAAAATGCTTTTACTACACCTTGGGGCACCTTTATGTATGTCAAAATTCCATTTGGTTTGATGAATGCAGGGGCCACCTTCCAAAGGGCCATGGAATAGACTTCTCAAAATATATTGCCTATTTTATAATCATTTACCTTGATGACATAATTTTTTTCTCTAAAATAGATGAAGAGCACTTGATTCATTTAAGAAATTTTTTTGAGAAATGTAGAAAATTCGGCTTATCTTTGAATCCCAAAAAGACACTCTTTGGTCTCCAAGAAGGTAAACTTCTCAGTCACATTATTTCAAAAGAGGGAATCAAAGTAGACCCTAAAAGGATTGATGGCATATTGAAAATCAGTCATCCAAGAAATCTCAAAGAATTACAATCTTTCATTGGAACGATTAATTTTTTGAGGAGGTTTATCCCCAACCTTGCTGAGCTATTAAGAAACATTAAAAACATGCTTAAGAAAGAGGTAGGTGTTAAATGGACAACACAAGCTAAAAAATCATTTGAACTTCTCAAACAAGCTCTTACTCAAACACCAATCCTAATTAGTCCAGATTTCACCAAAGATTTTTATATCTTTTCTTTTGCATCTGAACATACAATAGCTGCAGTATTACTTCAAAATAATTACTTGGGGCAAGAAAAACCAATATCCTTTTTAAGTAGGGCCTTAAGAGATGCTCCTCTCAAATATAACATCACGGAGAAACAAGCCTTAGCATTGGTGAAAGCATTAAAGGACTTTAGAGTCTACATTTTACACTCTCACATCATTGTTTTTGTACCACATACTATTGTCAAGCATATTCTAAGTCAAGACCCTGATGGTAAAAGGGGAAAATGGATTGCTACTATTCTTGAATATGACTTAGAAATCAGGCCCACCAAACTGATTAAAGGGCAGGGATTAGCAAAACTCATGGCTGAATCAAACTTTCAAGCACTAGATATGAATATGGTGGATGTGTAGGAAGAGATAGAAGAATTCACTGCTCCCTTCATTGAAGAAACATTTCTGAATTCACCTTGGTATGCTGATATCATATATGTAATTTTATATTTGAATGCCCCTCCTTCTTTTTCTAAAAATAAAGCTATATTTTTTAAACATAAGGCTTTAAATTATTGCATATTAGATGGGGTATTGTATTGGAAAAATGTTGTTGGAATTTTGCTTAAATGTTTACTTGAGGATGATGCAGGAAAAATCATGCATGAGATGCATGAAGGAGAATGTGGGGGACACCTCTACTGGAATACCACAGCTAATAAAATCCTCAGGTCTGGCCACTATTGGCCCACCCTTTTCCCAGATACTCAGAAGTTAGTCATGTCTTGCCATAAGTGTCAATTTTTTTATGGAAAAAGAAAACTCCTTCCCTTACCTTTACATCCTATCTGTGTGTAGGCACCCTTCCAACAATGGGGCTTGGATTTTATTGGGGAAATTCACCCATCTTCATCGACCTAGCATAAGTGGATCCTTACTTCCACTAACTACTTTACCAAGTGGATAGAAGCCATACCCTCTAGGAATGCTACTGACTCTGTCATTATCAAGTTCCTGGAAACAAACATCCTATCCATATTTGGTTGTCCTAAAAAAATCATAATATATAATGCTGTTGCCTTCAAATCTAAAAGAATGGTTGATTTATGCTACAAATACCGCATCACCATAGGCAATTCTACTACCTACTATCCCCAATGAAATGGATTAGCTGAATCCTCAAACAAGAGCCTCATCAATATCATCAAAAAGTTGTTGGAGCAAAACCAGAAATCATGGCACAGTAAGCTGGCTCATGTTTTATGGGCTGATAGATTAACTACTAAGAAGTCAATAAATATGTCCCCCTATCAGCTGGTCAATGGCTTGGATGCAGTCTTCCCAATGTCATTAGGAGTTCCAGTCATGAAACTCCTTCAATAAGTACAAAATGAGGAAAATTATATGTAGAGAAGAATCAATCAAACAATTCATTTACAACAATCCAGAGAGGAGGTTTATGAAAGAACACAGCTAGTCCAAGAAAATATCAAGAAGCTATTTGACAAAAGGACTAAGGAAAATAATTTCCAAATTGGAAATGTGGTTCTTAAATGGGATTCAAGAAGGGAAGAGAAGGAAAAACATGGCAAGTTTGAGAACCTATGGAAAGGACCCTATATTATTCATGCTGAGAGGGGTCATAATGCATTTTTCTTGAAAGAATTGAATGGAGAAGACTTATATGGAGGTCTTGTCAATGGCAAGATGCTCAAGCATCACTTCTATCAAGAGTCATGAGTTTCAAAGCATTTTACTTTCCATTGTAAATTATCATTGTTTGAACATTGCATTCAAAGTTAGAAAAATAAAAATATAAAAAAAAATAGAAAAGAAAAGAGGGCAGATAAAAACAAGAAAGGTACAGCCCCATACCAAAAAAGAGAGACAAAATTTGAAAGTGTGCAAGCTCAAATGCCACTCCTTAAAACACACTTCTAGTTAGTCATACAACCTAATCATGACTAATTAGCTTTTCAATTTACTGCTGATAGGTTAGTGAATTAGATCAGCCAAACAACACAATCTTGGCTTATTAGTAAGGTAGATTAGGATAGAGGAAACAAATGTTCAAACCAATTCAATATCTGAACCTATGAATATCAAAATAAGAATGGCTCTAATTAGATTAAATCTTGAGCCAAAGATATAAAACAAACTATTTCTAATATGCTCAAAACTTGAACTAGGTGAGAGAGAAAATGCAGCTCATACAAATTCAAAACAGAGCTGAAGAAATAATAAAAGATGTTTTAGTTTTCAGATCTTAAGCCTTCACAATTTTGTTCTACTTTTTTGTAAATAAAATCTATGTGCAACTTGTTTTTATGCCATAGATCTGCAACAAGTCAAATTGCTTAATCCTGGCTTGGCTGCTTTTAAATTTCTTGTTTTAGAATTTAGAAGAATAAAGATCTGTGAGACAATCTAATCTTGACAGATAGTAGTTAGGTAGTGAATTTATGAATTAAACTATTTAAACTGAACTCATGGAGAAATAAGAGTAGAAATAGATTAGTTTCCTATTTTCAAAAAGGAATAAAATGTTAATGAAAAGAGTTTGCTAGTCCAAATGCACTCTGAAGAAGAAAAAATGTTAGAATAAATAGGAATGGGTAGGTAGAGATGTTGTTTTGGTAGAATTCCATTGTTTCATATTGTTGCAGAGATTATCAAATCAAATAAATGTCAGCTAAAGGAAAAGAAAGTTTCTACCCAATCGATGAAGGCACTGGTTTACTGAAAAGCCAGAGATCAATAGTTGAGGTTTTGGACACCTAAAGAACCATCTGTCCTCCCCAAGTGAAGCCACTATTAGCCACCTATAAATCCTATCATACTCAATGGTGGCTAAGCTTGTCTTTTAAACCTTCAAGAGATAGTTCCCTTTGAAAACCTATCATCGTTTGAATTTTTATGATGATTATTACCCTTTGAGTTAATCTTCACTGCTATTTCACTATTAGCCCTCAAGTACATGTTGTTCACCAAGATAAAACTGCTTATAAAACTGCATTTCTCACCATTCACCCCTCCATTTCACTCCCACAAACTCTTCATTTTCATCCTTGATTCCCTCACAAAATCCCTCAAAAACACCTTCATTTAACCTCTAAATCACTTTAACCCTCTTCTAAACCTTATATCTCTCATTTATTTGGTTTAAATCCATCCTTTTTAACCTACCAAAACCCCATTTTTCCTTAAAAATCACTATTTTTGGGCCTAAAGCAGTCTTCCGCAATATAAAGGTTTTTAAGCCCCAAGGGCTTATATCTTTCAGCCCTCCACCTCATATGTCCTAAAGCCCCGCAACCGGGCACTTAAAAACATAAAATCCTATGTTAAAACCTTATTTTCTTTTTATTTTTCCATTCCCCAACAACATGGTTTTGACTAAATATGGACCGTTGATCTATACAGATCAACGACCATCAGGCCATCCTTCCCTCCACCCGTTCACTTACCACGCTTTCATCCTTTCAAATAACCCGCCCCATCTCTAAATCTCAACCTTCCATCAAAGAGATCTGATGATTGGGACTTAACCCGATAGCCTATTACACCCGTCCACTATGTGACAAAAAAGTTACGTCACCATGGACCCCACATACACTTTTACCCCGCAGCTCTTCATCCATCGCACTCAACCCGCATCGTTGGATCTGGAGCCTCCGATCCAATGGTCAATGATCAATATCGCGTGATTTTCACCCCTCCTCCACAGTCAACTACTTTCGCGTGATAAAAGAAGATTTCATTTTCCATGCGTCGAGCGATGAGCCGTATCGCGTTTCAAAAGTTAACACCGCCTACCCCCCCAAATGCTGCGCAAAAACCACTGATGGTTTTCCCGAAACCGCTTCTTCCCAATTCGCACCATATATTAAATTTAAACCCTGGGTCTCTATTTGGCATAGAAACTCGTTCTCTGCTACAAATTCCTTCGTCCTCATTGCTCCGAAACGCTTCCACAAACCCTCCTAAGCAGTTCTAAACCAATTTTCGCAGGATTTAAATAACGTTTCTTTGTTTTTATGCAGGTTTAATGAAGTTCAAGTTAAAAAACCTCCAATAAATAATTATAGTGTTATTGGGAGAGGATGACGATCCTCACGGCCTTTGATACAAATTAAAGGGTTTTAGAGTGATAATTACACATTTTTAGAAGATCGATAAGTCATGATTATCGATTTTCTGAAAAAAAAACTCCAACAAACCCTTTGTGCACCTCAAAACAATAAACACAGTCAAAGTTAATTAAATGAAGGAATATCGGTTTCAAGATGAATATTAGAGTATAATACAAGGTTTAAATATATAATAAAATCTTGAAAGGATCAAGGCACAAATTGAATATCAAAGGCCTAATCCACAGAATGAAGAAAGATCTCCAGAAAAGCCTCGAATGCCACATCACATGGGCTAATTGAATCCCCAGCCTACGAAAAATGCCACCTTACAGCCTTCTACCTCAAAGGAATACCCAGATCAAATCTCAGTTAGTAACATTAAGACTAAAGACAGCTGAACAGTTATTGCAAACAAAAGAACATATTTTAAATTTTCAGTAAAGTTATTACAAAAGACAAGACAGTGCCTAAAGTCAATATTTTCACCCACTAAGCCTGAAAAGCCAGAAACATAGTAAATGAAACAGAGTTGAAATATAATGCATTCCTGCCTTATGCCTTACATGGTTTTCAAGGCTAGGAGTTGCATTTAGTATGGAATTAATAATACTTGAACCCTAGAAACTCTTTCACCTCCTCATTTTCTTATAAAATCCCTTTGAGGAGCACATTGTAAAGGGTTGGTTGGTCACTAGCTGTAACATTGGAACTCTTTGAAATAATACATTGTCTATCTGAAGTTGAGGAAGAAATTGAAGTCTTGGAAGCTTGATGATGTTGTGACATGCTTGTTCTTGAGAGGGCCCTATCATTGGATCCCTGAGCTTGGTTTTTGGTGATGTATTCTGAATTGTTTGTTGTTTTTTTTGTTTTCATTTTGTTCCATAAATTCTTACTACAGTAGGGTGAAAATTTTAGGCTAAGAAATGACTCCTGGAAGCACCTTAGACCTATTTATCCTTCATTGTTTCATGTTTTCTTCTGTTGAGGCATTTCAGAGTCTTTAATCATTCTCTTGAACCCTTATGCTTGTTTATTTCTCAAATAGTTTAAATAGTTGGTTCCAGCATGATTTATGGTTTTCCCTGCTTGTATGCTACCACTTGAACATTGTTTTTTAAGTCTCCCTTTGAAGTACCATTGTTTATATCTTTCCAAAGAAGTTTGTTTTGATCATACCCTTTGTTCCTGCTTAAATAATTGTTTTAAAGGTCTTTATAGTTGCAATCATAGATGTGTTAGGTGTTCCCTCTTTTATGACTGCAATTATTAGTGAGTATTTCAAGTTTTATAACTCCTTTGAAATAAAATCTTTTAGGAAATAGGATGTGCTCCGAAATCTTAGATTTCATTTTAAAAGTTTTCTTTAAGTCATTATTTTCTTAAAGTGTGGTTTGTAGAATTCATGGTTAGCCCTGTCTATCAAATGCCTCTTTATGTTCAAGTTATGTTTTTAAGTTCCCTTTGTTGAGAATTCAAACTCTCTTTTAAAATCATTGATGTCCATCTCATTCACAAAAACTAAAGGATCATGTGGCCAAGTTAGATTTTCCCTTCAATATCCCATATCCACTTATGAGCCTGTTACCAACTTCATTTTGACTCCATTTCCCAATGAACCTGACACTTCTTCTTTCTATTTATACTACCTAGACCTTTCATGTTCTTCTATGCCAATTCAACCAAAAAAACAAAACAAAACAACTTGCACTTAATAACTAGTCTAAAATCAATACTTAAAAGCAAACAAGATATATCTTTGCAAAACATTTGAGAGATTCCTATCTAAGAATAGGAGGACTAGATCCTGGAACACTAAATATTGGTTCTGATGTTGTCTTATCTTTTGGTTAGCCAATCTATCAAAACTTAGGAACGCCAACATAGTGAACCAATCTACCCTTTGTATTTTCCTTTCACTCCCTTTCAACTGTATCCTTTTTTTGCAAAACATTTGAGAGATCCCTCTCTAAGAACAAGAGGACTAGATCCTGGAACTCTAAAGATTGGTTCTGATGTTGTCTTGTCTTTCAGTTAGCCAATCTATTAAAACTCAAGAGCCCTAAGAGAACCTTCTCACTGCTGAGAGATAAACTTCTGCCCACCGAAAAATAGGGTCCCCCATCCCATTTTACTCTCCATCCATTTTTTACTCTCCATCCTAAGACACAACATATAGAAGAATGGATTCGTAGCATTAACAATAAATAAAAAATATGATCTTAGTAGTTGCAATATATAGAAAAATAGATTCATAATACTATTATAAAATAAAAAATATGATCTCAGACCAAGAAGGTTCAAGTGCACAACAGTTGGAAACACAGAACATCCAAGGAAAAAGGTTACCTGTTGGATGTGTGGTGCAAACTTCTCCCAATCTTGAGTGCATGGAAAGATAGGCTACGAGATTGACAGAAAAAAAGGAAAAGTTACAAGACTTGGAAAGATAGAGCAAATACATATTGAAGGTAATTAAAGAATAATTTCTATGTCCATTACACTCTACTAAGATCTCAAAAAGATTTACCCTTGATGGATTCAAAAGAAAGGATACATTCCACACACTGAGGAGATATAGAAAAACCTATGAAAAAGTCACGAGTGTCATAATTAGAAATTTTTTCACCTTGATTGTCTGAAAAGAAAGCAAACATCTGATCTGCTAGATCATCAAAATTTAGATATATTAGATGATTAGAACATATGGACCAACAATATGACCATAAAATAATGAAATATCAAACATGGGATGTAGAAAGTGTTTCTAATTGCTCGACTTTTAAAGTCCCCCTTACTGATGATTTGGAAGCCTATTTTTTTCTAACGAGACCCTGGGACCCCACTTAAGAAACTCATTACTTGTATCATCCATGTGTAGAATGACTACAATGAAACAAAAACAATCCTTTTTAGGCTCTAGGGAAGTTTTAAAAGCCTCTACAACCTCTTCTTCCATCTTAAGTTGCCCAAAAAGTAGTAGTATTGTTAAATGAAACAATAAATACTTGGTGCAGTTAAATGGCCATTGACATCCTGGGAAACGGTGCATATTTTTTGAGGCATCATTGGAATAATACACACCCATGTAGATTTGAAAAACAAATAAATATGTCTATATAATAGTAGTCAACCAAAGGATGCAATAGATTAAAATCATGCTCGAGATGTTCAACAAAATAGGTTGATTGGGAATCCTAAATTTTCTAAGGCTTGAAGTTGCACCAAACCATGTAGAGCTTAAAATAAGAGAAAAAACCCATGATAAGAACAAAAAAGAAAATAGAAGGTAAAGATAATTTTTGAGATAATCAACTTGAAGTCCACATTTTCAGAGGCTTTGGCACAATATGAAATCTTAAAATAATGTAGGATTGATGGTAACAAAAATTACCCATGATAAGAATCAACAAAAGAGATTATCAGATTCAGATCATTCTAAATTTCCAGAGGCACAACTTGTTTTCTTGTTTTAGCAGTCTCACAATTGGGTGCGTAAAACAAAAACTTTTAGTGAATGTAGGAGAAACAAAGGTTCCTAACAAGAAATATTGTTTCCCCTCAAGTGACATAATTTTTTGCTACATCAACAATGGAACATATACCTCAAGATGTAACCCTTCCATGTAGCGATTTGACTGCTATGTCTATATATATGTAGATAACATACATGCTCTAGATTTAATCCTATGATTCTTTAGGAAGAAATACATGTTATTAACCATTATATACACTGAGTTCCACCCAATTAAGAAAAATATCCCTAGGTCAAGAAAAGCATAATATTTGAAGAAAATTTGGTTAGGAAGTGGGCATCAACAAGCTTGGAAAAATGGACAAGTAAGCAAAGAAATAGAATCTACATCTTTTCACCAAGCAACCTTTATTCTATTCTCCGTGCGTCTCACATGATGAATTAACTAGTAAACTATATGCTAGCGATTTGTGCCAGTTTCTCCAAAGTATATTTCACTAACCTCAAAATTGAGGGGCACACCATTAATATAAACCCCTTTCCCATTTTAATCTCCATCCTAATCTGCAACATACATAAGAATAGATTCATAGCGTTATCATAAAATAAAAAATATGATCTCAGTAGCTAAAATATATATAAAAATAGATTCATAGCATTATTGAACAATAAAAAAGATGATCTCAGACAATGAAGGCTCAAGTACACAAAATCTGACAGCATAAAACATCCAAGATATAAGGTTACCTATTGTATGTGCGGTGAAAATTTCTCCAGAGTCTAAGTATATGGCAAGATAGACTATAAGAGTGACATAAATAAGAAAAGTTATAAGACTCTGGAAAGTTAGAATAAAAAAATTGAAGGTAATTTTAAGAATCCTTTCTATGTCCATTATGCTCTACTAAGATACTGAAAATATTTACCCTAGTTGGATACCTAAGAAAGGATACATTCCACACATTGAGGAAACTCAATAAAACCTATGAAAAATTCACAAGCATGATAATTAGAAATGCGTTCACCTTGATTGTGTGAAAATAAACCAAACAACATATTATGCTAGATCATCAAAATTCAGATATATAATATGATTATAACATATCATACCAACAAGATGACCAAAAAATAATGAAATCTCAAACATGGGATGTAGAAAGTGTTTCTAATTGCTCACCTTTCCAAAACCCCCTTACTGATGATTTGGAGTCCTAATTTTTGTTGACAAGACCCTCGTCCCCAACTCAAGCACCCCATTGCTTGCATCATCCTTGTGTACAATGACTTCAATGAAGCAAAAGAAATATTTTTAGGGCTCTAGGGAAGTTTTAAAAGCCTCTACAACCTCGTCTTCCATATTAAGTTGCATAGACAAAAGTAGTACTATAAAATGACACAATAAACACTTCGTTCAGTTAAATGGCCACTGACATCCTCAGAAAAGGTACATAATTTATGGGGCATCATTGGCACCATACAGAACCATGCATAACTGACAAAAATAAAATTCTCCCATATAATAAGAGTCAACAAGAGGAGCTAGAAAATTAAAATCATTCTTGAGATATTCAACAAAATAGATTTATTGGGCATCCTACATTTTCTAAGGCTTGAAGTTGCACAAAACCATGCAGAGCTGACAAGAAGAGAAAACACCCATGATAAGAATAAGAAAAGGAAAGTAGCATATAAAGATAAATTTTGAGATAATCAACCTAAAGTCTATATTTTCATAGGCTCTGGCATGATATGAAATCTAAAAATAATGTAGGACGGATGGGGAAAAAAAATACCCATGATAAGAATCAACAAAAGAAACCAACATATTCATATCATTTAAATTTTCAGAGGCACAACTTGTTTTATTTTTTTAGTAGTCTCACAATTGGCTTAGCAACACAAAAATGGTAGTTAAGGTAGCAACAACAAAGGTTCCTAATAATAAATATTGTTACTGCTCTTCTGAAAGACTGGTTTGTTACATCAACAATGCAACAAATACCTCAAGAGGTAACCCTTTAATATAGAAATTTGACTCTTATGTCTATAGAGATGTAGATACCCTACCCCCTCTAAATTTAAGCCTATGACTCCTTAGGAAGAAAGACATGTTCTTAACCATTATTTCCATTTTTTTCCATCCAATTAATACAAAAGTCCCCAACTCAACAATGACATAATTTTTGAAGAGAAGTTGATTAAGAAGTGGGCCTCAGCAAGCTTCACAAAATGGACAAGTAAGCAGAGAAATAGAATCTACATCCTTTCACCAAGCAAACTTTATTAAGGGGCACACCATTAATAGAAACTCCCTTCCCATTTTACTCTCCATCCTATGTTGCAACATACATAAGAACACATTCATAGCATTATCAAAAAATAAAAAAGATGATCTCAATAGTTGTAATATACAAAAATTTAGATCCATAGAATTATTAGAAAATAAAAAATATGATCTCAGACAATTAAGGCTAAAGTGCACAAAATTTGACAACACAAAACACCCAATACAAAATCTTACCTGCTAGATGTGTGGTGCAAACTTATCTAGAGCTTGAGTGTATGGAAAGATAGCCTAGAAGATTGATAGAAAAAATAAAAATTGTAAGACTCTGGAAAGCTATAATAAATACATATTGAATGTAATTAAAGAAGCCTTTCTATGTTCACTACACATTAGTAATATCTTGAAAATATTTACCATAGTTGGGTACCAAAGAAAGGATACATTCTACAAAATGAGGAGACCCAGCAAAATGTTTGAAAAAGTCACCAGTGTGATAGTTAGAAATGTGTTCACCTTGACTTTGTGGAAAGAAAGCAAACGTAAAATTCTTCTAGATATCATCTATATTGAATTGTTGGTATCCTGGCACACATAAATATTTTTCTCAAATGAATTTGTGTGGAAATTTTATATATAATCCTTTGTCCCTCCAAAAACATTTGAAGACAATGAAAGTAATGTTAGTTAGTATCATTTCTCACCCTATTAGTCTTGTATAGGAGTTCTATATTGCTCTAGATAGACTAAACAACAGTAATGATCTCTCATTGTGCACAAATAATGAACAATAGAGATAAAAAAAATAATTCATATTAAGAAACAACCTAATATCGAGGATCCTTTATTTTAGACTCACACCACTAATAAATTAGAGTTACATTGCATGTTCACTAGATACATAAAAAACAAATAGAAGTATGTCATTCAAATTTTGAATTGTGTGAATCCACCTCTAAAGATAGACCACAAGAATATGACAATCGGTTACTAGTGTAATGGTTAAAATAGAAGTGTTACACATATGAAAGTGAAGAAGAAAAAAATAGTTTCTCAAACAATAATTTATGGATAGCATGAAATTTTTAGGTCTATAAAGCAATTAACCAATTATTATATATTAGTTTATTTAACTAGATATGAGTTAAAACCAACATCTGATGACATGTGCATCCACATCTTTCACATTTGTCCACAATGCAATAGGCATGGCATGCATGTCAACTTCTAGAAATTTCAAAGTCTTTTTCTACCATGGAGAATAAATATAGGGTTTGTTTCTTTGATTAAGGGGATGCATGACTCAATTAATTACTTCATTGATGGAATTAATGGGGTAATTTGAGAAATATCACAAACTAATCGCAGGTATTGTTTGGGTCAAGAAAGAATAAATGGAATTCAAATCATGGCTTATAAGAAATAGTCTAGGAACGATTGAGGGTTAGGAATAACTTGACAAAAAATGAATTGGGAATATAAAACATAAAGTTGTTATGTGAGGAATCAACGTGATTAGTGATTACTCGTCTTTTCGATTGGGTAAGAAGAAATATCTCCATGAAGTAGAAACAACAAGTACAAGCGCACTAGCACATGCTAACCCCTGATTCTGAGATCGATAGTAACTCGAATCTCCTAGTGTGGACAAAGGGTTTGTACCCTATAGAAAAAAGCAAGAAAATTAGTATCATATATGAATATTTGATAAGGGAGTGACTGTCCACTGGAAGGCCTACAATTGAAGTTCTGGAACTACCTATTTACATCAAAAACAATGTTACCGATGAAATAGGTAACCGCAATGTTACCTATTTTTTTTGGTAGCATAAAAAACACCCGATTTTGAAAAGTGGTGATGTAGAATCACCATTTTTTTTTTTTGGGTGCACATTTTTGACACTCTAATATTTTTATTTATGAAGTATGAATATTTTTTTAAAAATGTTAGTGATTTTCATGCTAATTTTGAAATGTATTGATGCAGCATCAATTTTTTTTTTTTTTTTTGAAAATTATATCAAAGGAAATGACAAAATTTGGAAAAAAAACACATAATTTAAAGAAAAAAAACAAAAATTGACCCAAAAATTTAGAAAAAAACATCAAAAATATTTTTTTCTAACTTATTAAAAAAAACCATATAAAAAAAATTAATTAAAATTACAAAATTAAAATTTAGATAAAAAATAAATAAATAAATAAATAAATTTAAAAATTTAAATTAAAATAAAAAATAAAAAATAAAAGTAAAAATAAAAATAAAAATTGAAAAAGAAAATTAAAATAAAAAAATTAAAATAAAAAAATTAAAATAAAAAAAACTATCATTAAAAACAAAAAAAAATGAAAAAAACAGCGTGCAAATAATTAAAAAGCAAATATACATAAATTTAGTGTTTTTTTTTTTAATGAAACAATTTATAGATTTTAAAAATGAAAAACTAAATAAACTAAAAAAATTAAAAAAAACAATTAAATTAAATTAAAATTTAATAAATAAATTTTAAATTTTAAATTTTAAAAAATAATTAATCTATAAAAATAAATAAAAAAATATGAATTTAAAATTAAAAAATTGATTAAAAAAAAAAAAAATTAAATTTTTTGAAATTAAAAGAAAATAAAAAAAAAATCAAATTAAAATATATATATATATATATATATATATATATATATATATATATATATATATATATATATATATTAAAAATTAAAAAAAATAATAATAAAATTAAAAAAAAAAAAACAAATTAAAAAAAGAAAAAAACAATTTTTATTTTTTAAATAAAAATGAAATTAAAAAAAAAAATTTGAAAAAAATAAAAGATAAAAAAAATAAAAAATCGACGAGCGTGGTGGTGGTGGGCGGCGCCATCCGTACTCCCCGACCAAAGTGCTAGGAGGCCGGGTGGCGCCGCTCCCACCACCACCACCACCATTGTTGTTGTTGTTGTTTTCTTTTTCTTTTTTTTTTAAATTGATTTTTTTTTTTTTTTCATTTCATTTTTTTATTTAAAATATAATTTGTTTTGTTTTTTTTTTTTTAATTTTGTTTTAATTTTTTTAAAATTTTATTATTATTTTTTAAAATTTTTTATTTTATTTTATTTTATGTTATTAATAATTTTTATTTTATATATATATATATATATATATATATATATATATATATATATATATTATTTAATTGATTTTATTTTTTTTAAATTTCATAATTTTTCTTTATTATTAAGTTTTACGTTTAGTTTTTTAATATAATTTTATAAAATTTAATAAATTTTTTATTTTATTTTTTAATTTATTTGAATTTAATATTGTTTTTTAAATGTTTTATTTTTATATTAATTTTTTTTTGTTAATTACATAAAATTTTTATATTTTTATATTTCAATTAAAATTGTGTATTTAAAATTAGATTTTTTTTTTAATTAAACTTAATTTTTTAAATTAATTTGTTTTTTCATTAATTAATATATATATATATATATATATATATATATATATATATATATATATATATATATATATATATATATATATATATTTTTTTTTTTTTTTTTTTCAATTTTCCATTTTTAATTGATTTTTAAAGTTTTTAAAGTTTTTATTTTAACAATGTTTTTTTTTTTCTTTTTTTCTTTTATATTTAAAATTTAATATTTTTGTTTTTAAATTTAATTTGTAATTTTAATATTAACTTCTTTTTTTTTAAATTAATAAAATCTGATATATATACATATTTTAATTTAAGTTCATATATATATATATATATATATATATATATATATATATATATATATATTTTATTTTTTATAATTTAAATTTAAATTTTTTTTTATAGTTTATTTGTTTTTTTAATATATATTGTTTTACATTTAATATTTTCATTGCATTTTATTTTTAATTAATTTTTCATTTTTTTACTTTTAATTTAAATAATGTTTTTTTTTTAAATTATTTTAAATTTTTAAGTTTATTAAAATTTAATATATTTCCTTAAATTTAATTTTTTGTTTTAATTTTTTTTTTTTAATTTAATAAGCATTTTCTTTTTCTTTTTTAAATTTAATTTCTATATTTAATTTTTTATAATTTCCTTCTTTTTTTAACTTTTTTTTTTAATTTAATATTTTTATTTTTATTTTTTAATTTCTATATTTTTTTAAATGTTAATCTTAAAATTTTTTATTTTATTTTTCCTTCAATTTTAGGTTTTTTTTAATGTTTGAATTAAAATTTTTATTTTGTTTTTATTTTTTATTTTTTTTTATCTTCATATATTTTTAAATTTTAAGCTTTTAAATGTTTTTATTTTTTAAATTTATTTTTTTTTCTTAAATTTTAGGTTTTTTTTTTAATGTTTGAATTTTAAAAATTAAAAAATGTTACTTCTATTTTTAAAAATGCCAAAAGTATGACACATTTTTTTTTTTTTGTCATTCCAGCATCAACTGGTTTTGTTTTGAGGGTGTTTTTTCAATCCTTTTTTCAAGAAACAATTTTGTTTTTACCATAATTTTATAAAATGTTGAAATTTGACCTTAAAAAGAAATGAAGTGCATTCTGGAATACACACTTTTTGTTTTTGGGGTCTTTTTTCATGTTTTTTTGAGTCTTTTTGGGCTAGAGTTCCCGTTTTGAGGTCAGGTTACCTATTTCATCGGTAACAGTGTTCAAACCTAACTCGAGAATGAATTTAGATACTTGGAATGATGAATATTGCACCAATAGATAATTAAAAAGAAAAATACAAATAATGTACCAAAAATATAAGTAAAATACGAATACATCCATATGTAAAAGGAGATGTGAGATGTGTAGTTTTTAGCCCTGTACATAAATTATCTCAAGTGAATCTTAAAAACTGAAAATAAACAATAGCGAGAGAATAAACCATAAAAAATATATACACATAGATTTTCCCTTGGATCCAAAATCGGGACTACCAGCTTGATTTTTCATTATGTTTCTTTTAGTGTTACACCACATATATATACATGTTGAAGCATTCATAAACCCCAATCCATTAACCCTGGATTATAAGATAATCATAGTTCCCTTGACCGGATCTACAAAATACCACGGGCCGAAAACCATCATGCCCCAAAACCATGTGAAAACCCATGCACAAAACCATGGGCGGGTCAGCCCACCGAAAATGGGGTCCCCCATCCCATTTTACTCTCCTTCCCATTTTCACTCTCCATTCTATGCTACAACATATATAAGAATGGATTTGTAGCAATAACAAAATATAAAAAATATGATCTCAGTCACTGCAATCTATAGAAAAATATATTCATAACACTATTAGAAAATAAAAAAGATGATCTCAGACCATGAAGGCACAAGTGCACAAAATTTGGCAACACATAACATCCAAGAAAAAAGGTTATCTGTTGGATGTGTGGTCCAAACTGTTGTGGCCCTATAATTTATAAGATTGGCAAGAATAAACAATAGAGGACAACATGAAGCCGCTTTGGAATCTAGTACCTAGCCTTCCTAGACTCAGAGAGGGCTCTCTCTATTTCTGATTTAATTTTTCCTTAATATTATCAATGCTGATGTTAGGCTAGTTACAGTGGTGGTGGTATTGGTTGTTTTGAGTGATTTTGTTGGTTGGATGAGTAGGTTTGCAGGGACTAATCCATTGGGCTATGGAGTCAAAATTATGGATTGGTGCATCAACTTTCAAGAGCATCACAAGGCAAGCTAATTGTGCTAAATGGATATTTAGAGAAGTATGAATTATAAGGTGGAAGAAATAGTGAGGTTTAGTAGTGACTAAAGAGAAGTTAATAATTCTTTAATCAGACTTCAGTAGAAAACATTAAGATTGTAAATGTAGACAAAATTAAGGTGCTCTGACAGCAAATATTAATCTAAAATTTTTGTTTACAATCATATGAATAGATGCACAGTAAGAAAAACAATGGAAACATTTAACACAAAGAAATAGCACATCACCATTTAACACAGCTCAAGTATCATGTAAACAGTCTTAGACTATTGATGCCCAGCTCCAAAATTACAATGCTCCAATATGGTAGTTCTTACAATGCAGGGTCTAACAATGTCCAACATACCAACCTCTGATACTGCCAATACATCCAGTATTTAACTGAAGACTTGCAACATGAACTTCATGTATATCATCATGAACAAGCATACATTTTTGATCATTTAAATCTGTAGCAAGGCATTTTGGGACAACAACTTGTGGATCAAAGAGTTGTTGATTATTCTCTATAAGTGTTTCATTATGACAACCTTCAAACATACTCAAGGAATCAACCTCCTCCTCATGATGAAAAGAAACATGTTTCACATAAACTTCACCTTTCTCCTGCCCATTTTCATGTTTCTCAGCATTCAACTGTTTGTTCTCAAAATGCTCGATTTTTTTTTTTATATGCTTAGAGATTATCATTAATTTCTTGGGTATAATATTCTTGACACAAAGGTTTAGAAAACTAATAAAGTGAAGAGTCTTGTAATTGATCATATTTATGTTCATCTTTATCACTTGAAGATTGGGAAAGTTGTTGCAGATTTTCAAATATTTCATGGGATATAACTTGGTTGTCAAAGTGCTAGTCTATTTCATCTTCAAGCAAAGAAGACACATCTAGTTACTGGAAACCTTCTTGATTATCATGAAAACTATCTTGAGAAGAAAATTCATAATGTTCCTCTAACATATCCTCATATAAGGACTCTCAATTATCACCAAGACTTTTAAGATATGGAATAAAAACCTCACAAAAGTCACAACAGTCTTGTAACAATAATAAATAAGATGAGATTTATCATAATGTTTGAAGAATGTACCATGGAAATCTTTAAGGGATAACAAGCTTCCCTATTGTAACCCTTTATTCCATGTTCTAGCTTCATCCTCTAGGGTGGACATAAAAATTTTCATGAGACAATCCTCAGGAAACTCAACTTGAAACTTATTTACATGCATATGGAATGTAACCAAGTGAATAAAAACATTATCTTTCTTTTCTTCTTTAAATATGGGAAGATAAGTTCACCAATCAATGCTAGGCATAGGATTTGGAAAGCTAGGGATGTGAGACTGATTCATAGGGACATACCTGGCATTCCTTGTTTCAATTGAACTCATATTCTTCACGTTATTGGTCTATGAAGAGTGGAGTCTCCATGAAAGATATAAACTTTGGATTCTTCGACACTAGAGTCGCCAGGTTAAAGATATACAGGCTGTTGATGTCCAACTACTATTCACCATCAGCAATCATAGATAATATTTGTCTTTATTCTCTGTGAATATAAAGCTTTTGCTTTTGGTAGATGCACTAAAATGTTATCATTGGGCTAGAACAAGTTGGGTTGTGTCAACCATCAACCCAACATAACTATTTCAAACCAACTTTAAATGAAAGTTAGCCCTTCTAGTCTGAGAGGGCTCTCTCAAATTACTTATAAATTCTTTGTATAAAACTCAAAATATCATATGGCTAAATCTAAAATTTTCACGTGATTATGTAGGTGAAAGAGTATGATGACAACCACCATTGGGCATGGAGTCAGTAAGAAAAATAAATTACAAGCATCACTACTTTATGGAAGCTGAGGAAAAATTGGCTTTAAAATGGTGTGAAATAAACATTTAGAGTAAAACACAACAAATGAAGGAAGTTGGAGCATATGACAGGAATTCCAAGTAATCAAATTTCTATGAAATGGATAACTACATACAAAACATGGATACAAACATATAATCCAAACAAAATCTCAGGTTAAAAAGAAAGACTATTGAAAATGTATGTTAACTGAAGAAAAAATATTACAAGGGTGGTTCTCTCATAACATCCATCAACCTCCTCAAAATGAAAAATTTACCCACATATATAGTGAGGCCTCCATTACAATACACATAAATATTTTTTATCATTAAATATTAAAGTTGCATAAAAAAAAATAGATAACTATGATAAATTAAATAACTTATTCCATTTTATTAAAAAAAAATCAATTCAAATTCAATATTATAACAAATATGGATAAGTTTAATAAATAACAAATATAGATAAGTTTAATAAATAGAAATTAAAATCAATAAAATCGATTAGAATATATCCATAAATGGTAAAAATATACCCTTTCTTATATATACATATTTACTCCTCTTTTACCTTCTGCAACCTGGGCTAGACTCAATTCACATTAAAGAGTCCTTATCATAATTGATATTCAAAACAGTGGAGCCTTTTTAGGGATAATTCAGTTTCAACAGAGTTTGAATACAAAAAGGAATCTATTATCGTTTAAGAACTCAAAAAATTCTTCTAATGACCCTTATCAAATATAAATAACTACTGATGTGCTGGATGGTTTATGTGTTGGTTTCCACGTGGAGGTTGACCTGTTAACTTGCTGAGCCGGACCTCCACCAAGTCGAATTTCAAAATTTCTGCAACAAATTTGGCTAGGAAATAGTCTGTAAAATAGGCATCAAAGATAATTGTGTATTTTCCAAATCCCGATAGTTGTGAAAAAACTAAGAGAGGCTTTTGTAGAGGACCTCGTGTTGAATAAAAATTTCTTTCAGATGTCCAAACTTCCTTTTCATTGGGTCAGCAAGTGAGCTTGCAGTTGACTACTAAAACAGACATTTCCAGAACTTCCGTAGAAAATACGTTGTTTTTATAACTGAATTTGCTACCAAATTTCTGTGTTTGATTTTTTTATAGAAAATACTTATCCTCCTTGAAATTTCTGATATGGACACCTTTGACCTGTTTTTTATCCACTACCTTACTGTTTGATTTCCCAAAAACTTATCAAAAACTTCATTACGCAGGAAAAAAACAGAGTATAGGAAGTTTTGCAGCAAACTTTGGTAGCAAATTCCAAAAAAAACCTTTCTGCAAGTTGTATGATATTTCTGATAGTTCTAGGGTCTTCTTTCATGTTTATAAGCTAAACGCATGCTTTGAGCACTCCCATTGCTAAATTTTAAAGTTGCATTTTCCTCCAGGAAAAGCTACAGAAAATCTGTAGCAAATATTCACCTTCAATATGGAGAGTTGTATCGAAACTGCCCAATTTCTGAGATTTTGTCCTTTTGAGATTTTCTTCACCTCCAAGTAATTTCTAATAGCCTATAAAATACTTTATATTACTAAAAATATTTATTTTCCACAACATAAGTAAAAATTTATGATATTACCATTTTCATGGAGTGCCATCAATTTCAACAACAATCTTGAGAACCTTCTTTAAAAGTTCATCTTGGATAATTTCAATTTATGTTTCTAAAGCTCTAACTTACCCTTGCAACCTTCTACTATTTTCTTGTAACCATATGTTCCTCTTGCACAAATGCCTCATCACTCTATGTAAAGGTAGTGTTCTCCTTATCATTCTTCTAGATTCATCTGCAACCTTGTTATAAAGGTCAAGTTGCTTTGATATATCCTCCTTCAATTCCTAAAAAAGTGATTTTGATTCTATCACTTCATTTCTAGCATTTCTTAACTATTCTTGCATATCTCCACTTCACTTTTCCCTTGTATAGGCTCCTTGCCTTTCCTCTTCTTCAATGGCTCTGTTTATGTTGTAGGCGCCTATGGCATATTTTCTTCTAAGGGAAACTCAAGCATCATTTCTTTAGACTACTTTGATCTTGTGATAGGCTTCCTAGGCTTGAAAATAAAACCTGAATATTCTTGATTAAAATCCAATTTCTTAGCTCTTTTTCTCTTATTTATGGTTTCTTCCTCTTTGATCTCTATATGCTGCACAATTGGGATTTTTTCAATCTCAATGGGACTTTCTTCAATTCCAATAGCATCTAGGATATTTGACAGCTTACCCTTCCCTTTGCTTTGGCTTCTAGTCATCCTCCTTTTGGTTCTTATATAAGTTTTTATCTTAGTTCTTGTAGAAATTTTTCCTGCTACCATAGGTTATGCCACTTCTTCAGCTACATGCTTAACCATAGGCTCTCTTTCTGCTTCAGGGTCAGCTGTAGGCTCAACTATAGGCTCCTTCTCCCTAGGGGTTACGGATTTAGAATTTTGATTTTTCCTAGGGGTGGTAGTATCTAATTCACAGCCACTTAGAAATAGAAATGTGAGCCAATTTGTGTGCAACCTATTCAATTTTTCAACAACCATCAATTTAATAAGAGCATAATGGAAAATAGAGGTGGTACTTGCATTAGGCTTGGCTTGGACCTTGTTACCCATCTTTCCCAAACTTCTAAATAGATAAAAAGGTATGACAAGGGGTTGTTTACCTATGAAATGCATAAGTGATTTGAAATGGTATTGGTAAACCATGTTGAACTTGCCTTCACAAGTGAAGTACTTCTAGATCACCATCAAGAGTTTAGAATAATATTCTTTGAGGCAAGTTATAGGAATGCTTGTGGTCATATCAATTCCTCTATGTTTGTTAGGGCCCTATATTAGTAATTTAGTCCCTTATTGTTGTTATTGTAGCCACCTTACTGTTATTTTTGTACCCCTATAGTCCCCATATTGTTATTATTGTGCCCATACATAATTATTGTTGGGCCAGCTAGGATTTTATTGTGACCCCATGGACTCCTATATATAGAAAGGAGGTTTTTTCATTTCTTTCATCCAAGAATTTTTCATTTATGTAATGTAAAGGATGTGCCCCCTTGAAGTGGTTGATTTCTAAGGCATTGATCCCTCTTTTCTTCTATTTGGGGAGTTGGTTTCATAATATTTGGTATCACATCTTTGAATTATAGGGTTTCGCTGCTTCAAACAGGTCATCATGGGATTTTCGCTATATTTTTTTCTACAAATGTTCATAAGCTAAATGAAAACCCATTTGCGAAGACATCCTAAGGAACTTCTTGTAAAAATTTCAGATCTTGGTTCACAATATTTTCGGGGATATGATCTGTGGAAGTTAGGGTTTTTGCAAGCTCCCGAATTTCATCTCAAAGAGGTGACCTTGGTAAATCATCATAACTCTCTCTCTGAGCGTCGGATTGGAATTTTGTAAAAAGTAGCCAAAATTAAATGGACTATAGTTTCCTGTATATCAATTTCATAGCCAAAGGAGGAAAAAGTGACACGTGGAACACCGTACAAGTGTGCTCTACTGAACCAGTCCATAATTAGGTCATTTAGGGAGATTGGGCATAAATTTGCCTTGAAGAATCCAAATCTAGTTTGACCCATGGCATTGGAAAGATGATTCAGAGGGCTACTAAAGGACTAAAGATAAACTCCCGGGGATTCGAAATTACAGAGATACTTCAGTTTCAATATCAAGCTCCTCAAAAGTAAGAAAAATGTGTGTATTTTGTTAAACAAAATTGCATAAGTCTTGTTTGAAAAATCAATTTGAAATTATTCTAAGGGCATATTGAAGCATATATATGAGTATTGGGTTCTAAAATTCCCTCTAAAAATAATTCAATGCCCATTAATCCCTTATAAGGCTCTAATATAACTCATGAAGCGGAATAACTACAACATGATATATCAAAATTACAAGAACAAGTGCAACAAATATCTCTCTCACAAAGAGTATCAAAAAATGAAATAGATGGTTTAAAGAAAGGCATGGATGGTAAGATGGATGGTTTGAAGAAAGGCATGGAAGATAAGATGGATGGTTTGAGTAATGGCATGGAAGGTAATATAGATGGCCTCGAAGCTAAGGGATGGCATGGAAGCTAAGATGGATGGTATAGAAGGAAACATGGATGGTTTGTAGAAAGGAATGGAAGCTAATATGGATGGTTTGAAGAAAGGCGTGGAAGCTAAGATGGATGGTTTGAAGAATGGCATGGAAGCTAGGATGGATGGCATGAAATCTAAGATGGATGGCGTGGAAACCAAGATGGATGGTGTGGAAGCTAATATGGATGAAATAGAAGGCAACATGGAAGATTTAAAGAAATACATGGAAGGTTTGAAGGAAGGTTTGGCGAAGTTGCTACAAGAAAATATTCCTAATGGAGAAAAAGCAGTAGAGGAAACTCATGATGAGAACCAAAGAAATGTTAACCATGATTTCATAGACTCTAATGTTGGCTTTAAGACCCACCATATTCCAAATATAGATATGAGGAAGTTTGATGGCAAGGATCCGATAACTTGGATACTCCAAATGGAGCAATACTTTGATCTCCATAATACGCAAAACACACAAAAGGTATGCATTGCAACTTTATATTTAGAACAAAATCAATTTTTAAGGTATCAATGGATTTGTTCTCATAAACCACTGGTCACTTGGTCAGTTTTTACGGAGGAAATGATAGCACATTATGAGGATACAAAGAGAAACACCTTCTTTAGCCAATTGATCAATCTCAAACAAAATGGTTTAGTGATGGAGCACATTGATGACTTCCAAAAATTGAATATAAGCATAAATAATATTCCAGACAAACATAGGATTGATGTCTTCATAAGGACTCTAAAGGATAACATCCAACATGAGGTTTTCCTTTCGGAACTTGATACATTAGAGGAGGCATTCAGGTTGGAAAGAAAAATTGAAATCAAAATTATGGCGATAAGGAAGCCTACCACTCACAACTATAAAGATGGAATTTTTTCTACTCCTAGACTTCCAGAGCCTACAAGTATGAAACCACAACAATTGGAATAAAAAAGAGCAAAAGGGATTTGATATAGTTTTGATAACAAATAAACTAAAGGTAATAAGTGTGCTAAGAAGAAATTATTTTACATAGATTGTGAAGAGGAGGAAGAAAAGGAACAAGAAACTTCAAAAGAAGACGATATACACCAAGAACCAACTGTAGAGGAAGAATAAATGATTCCGACCATATCCTGTAATGCATTGGCAGGAATTACCACTCCTCAAACTCTCAAGATATAAGGACATATCAAGCAGAAAAATGTAATAGTGCTTACTGATTCGGGTAGTACCCATAATTTTATTCATTGTAAGGTAGCCAACGAATTTAATTGCTTCCTATACCTAGCGCTAGAGTGTCAAGTGATGGTGGAAAATGGAGGAACTATAAATTTCTTTGGAAAGTGCTATAATATCAAGCTAAGCATGGGATAATATGTATTGAATAGTCCAATTCTTTCCATTCCAATGGGCAGTCGTCATGTTGTACTAGGAGTACAATGGTTACAATCTATGGGGATAGTAGATTTTAATTTTCAAGAAATTTTGGTGAAATTTCTTCGCAAGGAAAGGAAGTTGAACTACGAGGTATCACAGGAAAGGAATGAAATATGATAATCTCTAATGTCATGAAAAATATTCTGAAGAAAGAACAACAAGGCGTCATTGCACAATTATGCTCACTAGAAGTTCCAACATCAAAATCATCTATTTCTCCAGATCTCCAAAAAGTCTTGGACAATCATTCAAAAAGTGTTCGAAACTCCCAAAAGACTCCCACATATTTGTTATCATCATGTTATTCATTTGATTCCAAGAAGTGTTCCTCCAAAGATAAGGCACTACATATATCCTTATGTCCTAAAGAATGAAATTGAACGTATGATTGCAGAAATGTTAGAGGTTGGTATAATTCAACCTAGTCAAAGTTATTTCTCTATTCCAATATTATTGGTGCACAAGAAGGATGGATCATGGCGCATGTGTCTGTATTATATGGAGGTCAATAAGCTCACTATTATATATATATATTTCCCATTCCCGTGATTGATGAATTATTGGATTAATTACATGGATCAATTTGTTTCACCAAGTTGGATCTCCATTCAAGATATCATCAAAGTAGAATGAAGATTGAAGCCATCCTGAAAACACCATTTCGAACTCATGAGGGTCATTATGAATTTTTGGTCATGCCTTTTGGCCTTACCAATGCACCTTCTACATTTCAAGGGTTGATGAATTCCATTTTCAAACCCTTCCTTAGAAAATTTGTATTAGTATTTTTTCATGATATACTATTCTACAATAGGTCTTGGAAGGATCATGTTAAACATGTTGATAGGGTGCTCAAACTATTGGAGGAGAAAAAATTATATGCAAAAACCTCCAAATGTTTCTTTGGAGTGCAAGAGGTAGAATATCTAGGTCATATTGTATCTTAGGAGGGTGTTAAGGTAGACCCTAACAAAATTAAAGCCATTAAGGAATGGAAAGTACCCACAACCATAAAGCAGTTAAGAGGATTTCTCGAGTTAACAACATATTATCACAAGTTTTTTAAAAAATATGGTAAAATAGCAACACCTTTAACAACATTATTGAAGAAAGATGCATTTTCATGGACTCTTGGAGTAACTAAGTCCTTTGAACATCTTAAAGAGGTAATGTGCCAAGAATCGGTCTTAGCTACGCTAGACTTCTTAAAAACCTTTATTGTGGAATGTGATGCCTTAGGAAATGGAATTGGTGTTGTTTTATTGCAATAAGGAAGACCTGTTTCTTTTGAAAGTCGTCCAATCAAAGGAAAGTATTTACAAAAAGCTATTTATGAGAAGGAAATGTTGGAAATACTACATGCACTAAATAAATGGCGACCTTACCTAATGGGAAGACACTTGGTAAAAACTGATCATGATAGTCTTAAATATTTTTTGGAACAAAGACTATCTTCAGAAGAGCAGCAAAAATGGGTCACAAAGATTTTGGGTTATGACTTTGAAATCATATACAAAAAATGGAAGCTAAATGTTGTTGCAGATGCACTCTCAAGAAAGGATAAGGATGTGGAAGCATTTCTTTGTGCCATTTCTATTATCCAACCCGATTGGATAACCAAAGCAAGGGAGTAATGGAAGAATGATGAAGAATATTGGACATTCGTTCAAAAGTTGCCGCAAGATCCCAGTGCATATGATACATTTAGTTGGAAAAATGATCCCTTATGGTATAAAGATCGCTTATATCTTTGAAAGAATTCCCAACTAAAAAAAAATATTCTTTTGAAATTGCACACCTCTCCCTTAGGAGGACACTCGGGATTTTTAGAAAGATTTTTTTGGGATGGCCTTAAATCTGATATTCAAAAGTTTGTGGTGGAATGTTTGGTTTTCCAACAAAATAAATTTGGGAAATTAAGACTCCAAGTTTTCTACAACCTTTATCCATTCCAAGTAAATGTTGGGAGGATGTTTCAATGGATTTTTTCATAGGTTTACCTAGGTCTGAAGGAAAGAGTGTCATTGTTGGCTTGGGGGGGTCCTGACCTAGGTTTGGAGGTTAAGGTTTGCCAACAAACCCCTATTCTACTGGCCCTTTCGGTAGTGACCTACTTGCGCAGGCCAAAGTCTCACCTGAAACAGTATGGGAGGGTGCTGGAACCGGGTTTCCGCACCCTGGGAGAGGGTAGGTAAGTCAAGCAGAGCTATGTTCAACCTTATAGTTACCAGATATTATATCACAAATCCCTAATCTACTGATATACTTCGCATCCACGTGCGCAATACCAATTATAATCATAGTAACTAACAGATCATAGACTTATAGAACCTTACCGCAATTATCACAGGTATCCTTGCATAAAGCATAACAGAACAGATCCATATCACAACATAAACAAGTAACATAAGTACTTTCACAACTTAATTCAATAACATAGAAGCATACATACTTAATCAGATATCACAGATTCACATCAGCAGTAAGTCCAATACATTCAAATGTTTCAACAGCCTTCCGCATTCATTAATCCTTCAGATTTACTTATAATACCCAAAACCCAACCTGCGCACACAGCAGCAGGGTCCGCACACAGCAGGACAGAGGATCTCTGTGCACACATCCAGAAGGATTCCTTACCCAAACAACCCTACAGATCTAACAGTTCGCACGTAGCATCAATTCCTATTCATTTATGCCTATCGACTCAAAAAAAGTTCAACTATTTATACTACTTTAGCCTACACATCCAATGGTCTACAAACCATGGTTTGTGGACTCTTGGTCTACCCTTGACCCACTTAAAATGCATTAGGCGCTTTGACCCACCCCAAAACCACTGCGTTCGACTAAATATAATCAAAATTATACAAAATGGACCAGATTCACAGCTTTGTGGGAGACCCTGTTCCAACAGTCATCATGGTGGTAATTGATAGGCTTACAAAGTATGCACACTTTTTTTTATTATCTCATGCATTTAAGCTGAGTACAACTACTACTGCATTTATGGAAACAACTCAAAAGATACATGGAAACCCAAAGATTATTATAAGCGATAGAGATCCCATTTTCACTGGAAATTTTTAGACGAAATTATTTTCTTGTTTGGGTACTCAACTAGCTCATAGATCATCTTATCATCCTCAATCCTATGGGAAAAATGAGACAATGAATAAATGTTTAGAAGGATATCTTCGTTGCTTTGTATATGATAAAAAAAAATAATGGGTCAATTGGTTACCTCTGTCTAAATGGTGGTATAACACTTCCTTCCACACTACAAAAAAAATGACCCCATTTATGGCACTTTATGGATATCATCCTTCATCCATCACATCATCTTTAAGAGAAAATTCTAAGGTTCAAGCAGTGGAAGGTCACATCAAGCATCAACAACAAGTTCTCCAACTCCTAAAGGATACCTAAATTTGGCACAGAATCGAATGAAACAACAGGCAGATCAACATCGCAACGAGAGATTTGTTGATGTAGTCGACTGGGTATTTTTATGGCTACAATTATACAAACAAATATCCCTTAAGCAAGCTAAGAAGGATAATAAATTGTCACCAAAGTAATATGGTCTGTACAAGGTGTTGCAAAATATTGGTACTATATCATACAAATTGGAGCTTCCTGCATCTTCCCGAGTGCTCCCAGTTTTCCATGTTTCATGCTTAAAGAAGGTTATAGGTGACAAAATTCCAATTCAAACAATATTGCTAGAACTTGATGAGGAAGGAAAAATCATATTGGAACTTGAAGCAGTCACAAAAACAAGGACTCGACAGCTACAAAATAGATCAATTTCAGAGTATCTCATCAAGTGGAAGAGCTTACCCACTGAAGATTTCACATGGGAGGATGAGAATTTTATACAGAAGCATGCAGAAATACTCAAGCATTGAGGACAACACTTTTTTGAAGGAGAGGGGCATGTTAGGGCCCTATATTACTAATTTATTCCCTTATTGTTATTATTGTTCCCTTACATTATTATTGTTAGGTCGTCTAGGATTATATTGTGACCCCATGGACTCCTATATATAGAAAGGAGGTTTTTTCATTTGTGTCATCTAAGAATTTTTCATTTATGTAATGTAAAGGAGTTTTCCACCTTGAAGTGGCTGATTTATAAGGCATTTATCTCTCTTTTATTCTATTTTGGGCGTTGGCTTCATAACAATTCTCTTCCTTAAGGAACTCATCACAATTCTACAATCAAAATTTATGCACCTTAAACCACATTTCTCCTGACCTAGGGATTTCTGTAGCTTGAAAAATGGTGTTAGGGGACACTGACAAGCTCAACATGCCCACTTTAGAATCTATTCTTATAGAATTAATGGAAAATCTTTACCAATTTTCCCATGGTACCCCTGCTACGTCTGACGAAATCAAAGGCAATGTCTTTGTTAGGTCCCTATAATACTAGTGTATCCCCTTATTTTTATTGTTAGTATAGCCCCGTTATTGTTATTGTTTTTCCCGTGAAGTCCCCATATTGTTATTATTGTGCCCCATATAAGCTCGCTATTTTTATTTTTGTACCCTTACATTGTTATTGTTATGTCGGCTAGGATTATATTGTGACCCATTGGAGTTCTATATTTAGAAAGGAGGTTTTTTCATTTGTATCATCCAAGAATTTTTCATTTATGTAATGTAAATTAGGTTTCCCCCTTAAAGTGGTTGATTTCTAAGGTGATGATCTCTCTTTTATTCTAATTTTAGAGCCGGTTTCATAACATTTGGTATCAAAGCTTTGGATTCTAGGGTTTCATTGTTTCAAACAAGTCATCGTGGATTTTTTGCCATAAATTTCTTTCTAAGAATGTTCATAAGATAAAAAGGAACCCATTTGCGAAGTGATCCTGAGGAACATCATGTAAAAATTTTAGATCTTGGTTCACAATATTTTTTGAGATATGATCTGTGGAATTTAGGGTTTTGGTAGGCTCTCAAATTTCATCTCAAAGAGGTGACCTTGGGAAAATCATCACAACTCTCTCTCTGAGCATCAGATTGGAATTATGTAAGAAGTGGCCAAAATTTCACGGAATTTAGTTTCCTTTATACTAATTTCAGAGACGAAGGAGGAACCAGTGACACGTGGGACGCAATAAAAGTTTGCTCTACTGAACCAATCCATAATTAAGTCATTGTGGGAGATTGGGAATAAATTTTCCTTGAAGAATCCAAATCAGGTCTAACCCATGGAATTGGAAAGAAGAATCAAAGGGATAATATAGTATATAAATTCAGATTTGAATATCTGATCAATATAGACCTCCTAAAAAGTAAGAAAAAGGTTTGTATTTTTTAAACAAGTTTGCATAACTTTGGTTTAAAAAAATTAGTTTGAAGTGATTCCAAGGGAATATTGAAGCATACATATAAGTATTGAGCTATATAATGTCTCACAAAAATAATTCCACACCCATTAAGCACTCTAAAAGCTCTACTATGACACATGAAGATGAATAATTTCAATATGATATATCAAAATTACGGTACCAAGTGAAACAAATTTCGATCTTACAAAAATAAACCAAATATGACATAGATGGTTTACAATCAAACATGGAGGCTAATTTGGATCATTTGAAGGATCAAATGAAAGCTAATATAGATGATAAAGTAGTGGAAGATCACATCAAGCATAAAGAACAAGTTCTCCAAATCTGAAACGATAACCTAACTTTGGTGTAGAATTGAATGAAACAACAAGAAGATCAACATCGCAACGAAAGAAGTTCTAAAGCAATCACAGAAAAAAGAACTTGAAAACCATGAAATTGATCAATTCCAGAGTATCTTAGCAAGTGGAATAACTTACCTGCTGAAGGTTCCACATGGGAGGATGAGAATTTTATATAGAAGCATCAAGAAATAATCAAGTGTTGAGGACAACACTTGTTTGAAGGAGAGGGGCATGTTAGGTCCCTATAATACTAGTGTATCCCCTTATTTTTATTGTTAGTATAGCCCCATTATTGTTATTTCTTTTCCCATGTAGTCCCCATATTTCTATTATTGTGCCCCATAGAAGCCCACTATTGGTATTGTCGTGCCCTTACATTGTTATTGTTATGTCATCTAGGATTGTATTGTGACCCATTGGACTCCTATATATAGAAAGGAGGTATTTTCATTTGTGTCACCCAAGAATTTATCATTTATCTAATGTAAAGGAGGTTTCACCCTTGAAGTGCATGATTTCTAAGGTGTTGATCTCTCTTTTCTTCTATTTTGGGAGTTGGTTTCATAATAATGCTCTTCCTTAAGGAATTCATCACAATTAAGAAATTGAAATTTATGCACCTTAAACCACATTTCTCCTAACCTAGGTATTTCTGTAGCTTGAGAAATGGTGTCAAGGGACACTAACAAGCTCAACATGCCCACTTTCGAATCTTTTCCTATAAAATTAATGGAAAAATCTTTAGCAATTTTCGCATGGTAACCCTACAACGTATAACAGAATCGAAGGCACCCCACACTGGTAAATTCTTGAATGAACATAGGGTATTTCTCTAGTAGTTTCATATCCATTGGTTTGTATCTTACCACTAACCCTCCTTTATATTGCTTCCTCCAAGCTGTCATGCCTTCAACACACACTGAGCTTCTTCTTTGACAACTACAAATATCCCAAAGACAACAAGAGCAACTATGAAACCTATATACCTACCCTAAAGACAACTAGACCAGCTCACAATACAACAATATTGAGCTATGGACAACACGAAAAACTCAAAAGAGAGGGAATCTGAGCTAATGATAGCCAACTATTTCAAAATGGAAAGAGGACGAAAATGGGAATGAATTTATAAGGTGTACGCGTTTTTGGAGTGAGGGATAAGAAAAATTATATGTAATTATGACCCACATGACTCTAACCATGACCATTTCTAAAAAAATCACTTTTTTCTTACCGTTATCAATGTTCAGGAAGCCAAATATGCTACGGAAGTGTCAGGAAGTTTCGTAGAAAACCTTGAGATTTTCTAACTGGAGTTGTTGCGAAAGTGTGCTGAAATGTCAAATTGCTAATCATGAGCAAATGAGCCTAAGACACGTGGAGTTATATTTTTATTTTCACTTTATGATGACACCATAATAAAATTCATAATGACCCCACAATCTAATTTTATAACAGAAATAACCTTTATAGATGTAATTATTTTGAAGAAAAAATCAAAACCCTAACTAACTTAACCAAATTGACATAAAGAGAAACATAATTATTATCTTGGATAACAAGAACCTTCACCAGTTTACTATCTTGCATATTGAACCTCTGCAATATTGTATTGACATACTTCCTTTGGTTTATCCAAAGCTTCCTTTGCCTCATCTCCTTTAATTTCCATGCCCAAAATATAGTTTGCAACACCAATATCCTTTAGGTCAAATTTGGAGGAAAATTGCTTCTTCAAATCTTGGATAATTTCTTTGTCATTTCCAACTAGCAACATATCATCCATATACAAGACCAAATAAAGAACACGGTCACAAATTAATTTAAAATAGACACAATGATTCACTTTTCTTCTGCGGAAGCGAAGTCCCACGATATGTATCAAAATTCTAATACCACATCCTCAGTGATTGTTTTAACCCATATATAGAATTTTTTAACCTGCATACGAGTTCTTTCTTACCATTCACTGCAAAGCATTTAGGTTGTTTCATGTATATCTCCTCTTCTAGATCCCCATGAAGAAATTTTGTCTTCATATCCATCTATTCTACCTCAAAATAAAATGCAACAACAACAAATAAAAGTAATATAATAGAAGTTACCTTGGAAACAGGAGAAAAAAAATCACCAAAATCAATTCTTGGCACCTGGGAATAATTTTTTTCTAAAACTGAGCTTTGTATTTCTCCACCTTGCCTTCTACATTCATCTTCTTCTTAAACACCCATTTTCTCCCAATGTGATTTCTTCCATCTAGAAACTCCACTAGATCCCATGCCTCATTTTTGTGCAAAGATGTCATTTCATCAACCATGGCCTCCTTCCATAGTTTTCCATCCTCTAAATACACTACCTATGTGACAGTTCTAGGATCATCATCAGTGATAGATAAAGAAAAAATTGAATAGAAAGAAGATGGACTATACCTTTCTGGATGCCTTCTTTCTCGAACTGACCTTCTCACAGCTAGAGTTTATGGATCTTCCTGTTTTGGATCTTGTTCTAGTGTAGAGTTTGATTATTCATCCTTTAGCTCAAACTATATCTTCTCAAGTTCCTTTGGTAGGAAATCATATTTAACAACATCTTTCACCTCTCTAAACACCACATCTCCATTGTACACAACCTTCCTTGTTTCTAGTTTCCAAATATTATAACCTCTTAAGCTATTCTTATACCCAATAAAGATGCACCTTTCAAATTTACCATACAACTTGGTTCTTTTATGCTTTGGAACATGTACATATGCATCACAACCAAATACCCTCATATGTGAAAGAGAGGTTTTTTTACCAATCCATAACTGATGTGGAGTCTTATCCTCCAACACTGATGAAGGTCATCTACTAACGAGGTAACATGCAGTCTCCACTGCCTCTACTCAAAATTCTTGTCCTAACCTCACACCAGTGAGCATGCTTCTTTCCTTTTCCATCAACGTCCTGTTCATTATTTCTACAACTCTATTTTGCTGAGGTGTGTATGGAGTAGTATTCTGCCATGCAATACTACACCTCTTATAGAACTCTTCAAATTCATTCTTGCAAAATTCTCCACCATTATCTTTCCTCAACACCTTTCTCTTCTTCTCTTTTTGGTTTTCCACCAGAGCCTTAACTTCTTCAAACCTATCAAATACTTCAAATTTATTCCTGAGGATGGAATAAATTTATTACACAAACTTGCCCAGTGATGTAACCGACATAGGTGCAAAACATCACTGTGCACAAGCTCTAATATCTTCCCATATGCACAATGTTCATAGAAATAAAAATCCAGATAGAAATTAGAAATACCTTCTACCATAACATTACCATGCATTCGAAGGCCCTTCTCTCCAATATGTCCAAGTATTTGATGCCATAGTATGGTGTTTTCTCCAGATACCACTAGGCTTTCTGCTCCACTTTCAAGAACCAAAGAAATGTCGCACCCATCAATAAAAGTGTTACCCAGAAGCTTGTGCAGAGTTCTAATCGGAACTCCCTACATCAATACGAGTGCTCCTTGAACCATCTTGCAGGTATCTTTCACGAACACTATTTTTACACATGCATCATCCATCTTGCTCACAAAAATAATATTTCTGGCCAATGCACGAAGATGAAGATCACTAGGAAGTGTTATAATCCTTCCACCTTGCAACTTCAACTTGAATTTTCCACGTCCGATGATTCTGGCCTTCTTATAATCCCCTAAGAAGACATCACCACCATCATACTTTTCATACTTGCAGAACCACTTCGTATGGGGAGTGAAGTGAAAGGATGCACCTGAGTCAATCAAAGATGCCTCATGATCTATGTTAGCCCCCCTATGAAGTTTTTTGACAAGCAAATAGGGGGCTAAATTGTTGTTGAGTCTTCAAGGAATGCATTTCCCCTGAAAATACAGTCCCCTTGAAGCCTCTTTATGCCCTTCATCCTTTGATGGTTTCCCCTCTGCTGATTCCCCTTTTAAAGCCTCTCTGCTGATGAAGAAATGGCCAAAGGCCTCCCTTTCCCCTTATTTTTCCCTCATTTGACCTCTTTTTATTCCCCCTTTTCCCCTTTCTGTTTCCCCATTTACTCCTCAAATTCCCCAAAATCCCCCTTAAATTCCCCTTCTTACCCTTTGTTTAGCCTTTCTTCCCTTTCCTTCCTCTATCGTTTCCCTTAAAACCCCTTAAAATCCATTTGAATGGGTTAAAAAACCCACTTTCCGACCATATAACAGGCCCTAGCCCCTTTTCCCATTAAGCCCCTTCAACCACTTCCCCACGTGACCCTTCCCCAAGACCAAGCGCTTGAGCCTTGGGGGCCAATCGCAATCGGAGGCCGGGCGGGAGGCAAATTCCTTTGTAATACTTCAAAACCCCGATGCGATTAGCTTATATTGTTAAGTCTTGTGACGCGTTCCGCACCGTCGATCTGCCGCAAGATCTAACGGCCAGCGCTCAATCGCATCAGTCCCCCCGATCGCAATCGCAACACTCATCGTGCGCCTCCCGATTGCGATGCTCCGACTTGATCCTGACCGTTGTTTTCCCTTCCAGATCCGACGGTTCTCCGATCAATCGCAACCTTGACTTCGGATCTCCCGATTGAAACCCTCCCGATCGCATCCTGACCATCCATTCTTCCCACAGATCAACGGTTCATGTTTAATCGCTCCATCGCAATCGCAACCGTCTGCGACTGACCTCCGATTGATCGCAAGCCCTTGCGATTGTGTTCCTGCGACTGGATCATGGCCGTCCGTTCTTCCCAGATCGAACGGTTCAGATTTAATCGCCCTCCTCCTCTACTGGGTCCCACTGTTTCGTTGCATTTGTTTGCATTTCATGCATTTTCGCCAAAGTTTAA
Organism: Pinus albicaulis; assembly: GCA_034641835.2. Taxonomy (NCBI): domain Eukaryota; kingdom Viridiplantae; phylum Streptophyta; class Pinopsida; order Pinales; family Pinaceae; genus Pinus; species Pinus albicaulis. The sequence continues at coordinate 191,433,051 of CM076583.1, read as the reverse complement.
AGTTTCATATGTATTCCGCCATGTCCATAAGTCATACACCGGATCAATCTCCACCGTTGATCTTCGTTTCCGGGCCAGGATCTAATGGCCTGCGCTGCATATTCTACCAAACCCTCCTTGTTCGATCGCCCTCCACCTCTACTGGGTCCCACTCTTGCATTTGTCTCCGCCATATTTCATGTGTTTTGTATGTTTTTCCCGTTGCAAATGTTACTCCGTCGCCCGATCGCCACCGTTGATTTTTGCCCCCAGACCATGATCTGACGGTCTGCGCTGCACTCTACCACCAAACGTATCATTCATAGGTTCCATTCCTCCGCCTCCACCGCATTTTTCCACCACCGCCGCCTGGTTTTACAGTTCTTTCCACTGTGCGGATTAGCACAGAGAGGCCGTTTCAGCCGGCCAGCGAAGCAGCAGAAGCAGGATTTGAGAAGGATTCGAGCCTGTAATTGAAGATTAATGTTTTAATCCTACAGCCAAAGGAGTCAAGCACAATTTGAAGACTAAGGACGCACCATCAAGTCATGATTGCGCCACCTAAAAGCAGAGCGCGTTTACTCCAGAAAGTACACCTTCCTACAGCGCCTTATTGCCTTCTCGAGCCCTGAGATAATTAAATACACTGACTGAAGCTCATTTCAGACAGTCTGGCAGCATTAAAGAAGCATGGAGGGCCATGCTGACCTCCATCCAGTTCATTCATTTCAACAGGGCAGAACAGAGGATCACAGACCCCAAGCGCAGACAAAGGTAATATCAGGGTTTCCGTCAGCAAAGTGTTTTTCGTCCAGGACAAGGCATCCATACGGTTTTTATTATGCAGAATGTCCCTGAAGGATTTTTCCATCAAACTACAGCTCAAAGACAATCAGCCATTTATGAGACATACCCTCCTAGTAGTTTATCCTATCCCCGAATTCAAATCACCTGGAGTACAACGAGCCCAAAATGTCAAGATCAAATCTGAGGCAGATCGTTCTCTTACTAAAAAGATGAGCGAAATGAATATGCAACATTCTCAAGCAGGATGGGCCTCGGCCCTACATTCATTATTATGCCTAAATGTAACATTTAATGGGCACCTACCTCCTGAGTCGATCTGAGGATCGTCTTTTGTTATAAAAGCACAGCAAGAACATTGTAAGTGGGTTGGTTGTTGTTACTTTATCAGTGAAGTGCAAGCATTGTTGTCTCAAGCCAGGTTTTCTATGTAACATATTGTATGATAGGCTGAGAAATATGATGTATTCAGGCTGAATGTAAAAGCTTTGGGCAGTGATGTACCTGATTGGTGTAGTGTTTAACATGATAAGAAGTTTTCATTGGATCCTGATCTACAGCAGTTGGTGATGTTCTTCTTATCTCTGTGTTTATTTCCATTTCATTTCATGTTCTTCTGACTGACATCTGAATGCATGATATAAGATTTATCCTTGTTAGGTACCTTATATCCCAGCTCTCTCAGTCTTGAATGTTTTCTGCTCATATGTGTGTCTGAATATTGTATTTAATTGACTAAACCAGTGTAGTGGATGATTATTGCCTGCTCTCTGATGTGCAAGTTAATAAAATCAGTATTCAGATGTTTTTGTTAAGATTTAATTGAAAGAGGTTAGGAACATTGGGAGGTGTAAAGCCTGTCGCTGCCTCTTCATAACCTTCCCTTCCATATAAACCTTTTCAATATCCCTTGTGTTGCCTATGGTTTTGTCCAAGCAGGCCTGGAGTTAAATGACCTCTGGCATGATCTATAGACAGAATCGGATGGCTTTCCATCTTTCATTCTCCTCACTTAGTGTTCCATCCCACCAATCAGTCTTTGAGATCCAAATGCTCTAGATGACTAGCCCAGTTGAAGCTTACACATTGAACATAAGTAAATCCTTTCTTGACTCCATTGCCCAATGGCCTTGATGTACCCTGAGTTATCTACCTTTGCCTAGGTTCCTTCTTTACCCATCCTTGTCTTATGATGAAATCTTCCTTCCTGATTCTCAACAACCAAACTCAAACAATCAAACAAACAACCTTGAGCCTATAACTAGCCTAAAACCATAATTCAGAACTTCAAAGACATATATCCTTTGATCATCATAGAGAGATCCCTCTCTGGACCTAGGAGGGCTAGATCCTAAGGTCTGAAAGTGGTTCTATGTTGTCTCATCTTTTGGTCTCTGTCAACCTGGCCAAAACATGGGAACCCCAACAATCTACATGTCTATTTGAAGGAGAAGCCAGCTACAAATCCCCACCTTCATCTGAGGTGTTTTCCGCCTCTGCAAAAGGATCATCGTCATATCCCCTTCATTTCTCTTGAGATTTAGAACTACAATCATTTTTGCAGTTCCCTTCCTTTCCACATTTCCAACAAACCTTTACAAGTTTTCTTGGAGTTTTAGATCTCCCACTTGAGGAGTTATTTTTGTTTCTGCTCTAGGACCTTCCTCATACAGACAATGCATCTCCATTCTAGACCTCCATATTTTGCTGTCTTATTTCCTCTGTTAGCACCTAATTTTAACCTTAGGCTGAAGGAAGGCAAATCAGGGTAACCTCAAACCACGCTCAGCCTTGTAGCTAGCCCTACAAGGTCAGGACAGGGCTCTCTCCGTGAAAAATGTTCAATGAAAAATAACTGCAAATTGATTTTAGGCTAGGTGTAGTAGCTCGAAATGTTTTATCAAATTTCTGGGTTGTATGGATCAGATGGGGCTGGGTAGTTTGAATCTGGGGAATTAAATCAGAGATACAGGGTATTCTATGGGGCAAGGTAGGCAAGGATTTTAACAACTTTGTTTTTAATAGTGATGGAATGTGTAAGACTGGTGAGAGGATGAAAAGGGCATAGGAGATGGATCCTCTTCAAACAGTAGAAAACATAAAGTATTGAATGATTTTCCCAAGGCAGAGCATTATACAATGGATTCTACCTATCTATCTTGAAAACATCCAAATAGAAATATGAATGAAAGAATGGAAAACATAACAATTAACAAATGATCACAAAGGAAAGAACAATGCTAAAATCCATGCCACAGGGATCCCATAAATCAGTGCTGCATTTATTTATTAATTCCCTGCCAAACTGTTACAAAATGGAGCGCAGAGCGTCCTCAATGATTTCCCACTTATTCCACATTTTTCCCCTTTCAAGTGACTCAGAAATTACATTAAATAGAAATCATTTGAGGGGACGCATCTGCAGAAGGAAGAGTTGTTTCAACATCTTTGGAACAGAAATCTAAACATAGAAAATAAACCAAAAATATTCCCCCTAAAAGAGGGGAAAAAATATATTTGACCATCTGGAAGATTCTGATGTTATATCCAACAAATGAGAAGAAGAAATTTGTAAAGCCGATCCCTTTTTAGTCGCTGTTGAAGAGGCCAAAATAATTCTTCTTTTGTAATTAGCTCACGACTTTGACCAATATCTCTGTCTTTACTCTTGGAAGAAAAACCCTTTGCCGAAGAAAAAAAATGCCTTTGCAACCAAATGAAATGAATTTCCATTTTAAATGGAGAAAAAGCCCCTTTTTCTTTAAAAGAGCGAAGGACTATTAGTGGGCCCAAAATCGTAATCACAAATCGCAACGGAAGGGGGGAGGGAGCATGTCGTAATGGAGCAATGTGATGGGCATAGAGCTTTGGTGGGATCGGGAGAAATCGCAATCGCAAACCGGTGGGAGAGTGGCCACAACATGTGGTGGGTTTCACCGATCGCGTGATGCGATGGCATATAATATCGCATTAGCAGAAGGGGGTGAGCGATGCGATGGAATGATCGGATCGGAGGCAGTGGAGGTGGGTTAATTGCATCGGCGGTAAACATCGGAGATGGTCAATCGGGAGACTATGCGATGTGATGCGATGCAATGCAATCACATCGGAGGTGCGATGATGCAAAGTTAAGTGTTGGGGGGATGTTGCGATCGCATGATGCGATGAAGGACTATCGCATCGACGAAAGGGAGATGGTGGGTTCGGCGTGGCAGGAATGCAATATGTGATGGAATGTGGGCCGTCGGATCGTTAAGAAGATCGACGGTCCAGATGCAATCAGGGGAAGCATATATCGGCGGGGAAACAGCGGAAGGGTTTAAATATGCGAAGTGCCAATAATGCGATGCGATGGTGTGATCGGAGCATCGGGGGTGGGTCAATCGCATCGGAAGTGTTCAATCGGAAGTGTTGTGATCAGCAGCCCATGGAATTTTGCGATGTGATGCGATCACATCGGAGTTGTAGGATGCAGCAATGAAACAAAACATTAAAGTTTGAAGGGTTAATAATAATGAAAAATGGTGCTTTGGGGCTTTTATTCATTTGGGCATATCTTCCAATCCAGAAGTCTGTTTTGGGAGTACAATATATCGTCGGAAATCTCTTTCCGCGCTCCTTCTGATGAACGCACTTGGAACATGATTTGCACTAAAAATCTTGTGGAGAACACCTCTGAAATGTAGGCAAAGAAAATCCCCTTCTCTTTGGTCCTTGATGACGAGTTGCAAAGGACTGGTGGTGGCTTTGTAGAGATAGCAGCTTTTGAAACTCAAATTATTACATATGAAGACAAAAAATTACATAAGAAATGCGTAAAAAGAAGAGTACCATGTTTTCACCTCAAAACATGTTTTGAGGTGAAAATTACATCAAACTTAACAGAACAACTCTTTGATTTTTCCAGATACTGTGCTTTTGAGTTTATTCGATCTCCTTATGTCCTTGCTGATATTTATTGACACTTGGCTCATTAATTTGACCATCATGAGACCCTAGAACCTAATGAGATCAACTCTATGACCTAATAACATGAATTGCAGAGTGAAAGTGAATCCTGACTAAAGACCATAGAGAGGAGAATCAGCAAGTTTTCACATGAGGGAAAGCTGATGAAAGACCACTACCATCAATGAATCCATGACCTAATGGAATGATGAAAATTTATAGTATGAGACTCCTACTATGCAAATGTAAAAGTGTAAATTTGATCACTGATGGCAGTATGACAAAAATGACACTAACATCCTCCATAAGCGAGGTGAGACAATTTAATCAAAATTCAAGGTAGTTGTATTGTTACCTATTGAAATAACTATATTATCCCACAAATATCGTAGAAAACACTACAAAATGATGCACTTATCTTCATCTAGTATTTTAATATCAATGGGTAAAAACTGACTTACCATAGTATTGAAGGCGTTTAGATACTCTGTCACCAAGTCTCCATCCTTCATCCTCGGGTTATACAGATTATTTTGTAGGAACAGTTTTTTCCCAAGATACTTAGATTGATAAAAAGTCCCTAACTTGTCCCACAAAAGCCTCACCGTAGCTTCCCCAGATTGTTGGGTATACGACCAAAGTCCCACATTGACTAGAAGTGGGGAGGATCATGGGTATATAAGGATGGACAAATATCTCCATTGGTATGAGGCCTTTTGGGGTAAAGCCCATAAGAAAAGCCATGAGGGCTTAGGTCCAAAGTGGACAATATCATACCATTGTGGAGATATGTGGTGTCCAGAATCCTTACAAGTGGTATCAGAGCCATGCCCCGAAGTTAGCGAAGTGGATGAATCCTCGAATTCCGAACGAAGGTGGTGGGCCCCGGTAATATCACGATGGGATCCATGGATGAGCTCGGTTAGACAGGCGGTATGCTCCGGATTCTTCATGGACATGTCCTGGTCCCAACACGGTGAAGAGGAGTTGACCTGGGATAGAGCAAGCTCTCCAGGCAGGTGGTGCTCCATGTAAGGCGTGTGCTTCCAATGCATTGGAGCGTAGAATCCTGGTTGGTAGAGAGTGGACAGATGGATAATTGTTTGAGGGGAGGCTCGATGATCCTTTTTCAGAGGGAAGGACTGTTGGGTATATGACCAAAGTCCCACATTGACTAGAAGTGGGGAGGATCATGGGTATATAAGGATGGACAAATATCTCCATTGGTATGAGGCCTTTTGGGGTAAAGCCCATAAGCAAAGCCATGAGGGCTTAGGCCCAAAGTGGACAATATCATACCATTGTGGAGATATGTGGTGTCCAGAATCCTTACACAGATACATTCAACAATACCGAA